>CM038679.1:388926618-389224997 GCA_021605205.1 Aegilops longissima
CCCCTATCCTTCTACTTAAAAAACGTTACGTTAGACTTGACCAACTGTTAATACCAATCCGGCAGCAATAACATAATGTTTCTAAAAGGGACTTAGAATAATTGGATGAAAGTCTATATAGGTAGCATGAAATTTCTGATTATACTAAGACATGTACTGTGACAAAGTTATAAAGAAGTTTAAAAGCGGAAAATGCTTTCTCAAAATATCACATAGTATAACACTGTGCAGAAACAATAGTTGATAAGCATGTATGGATGAACAGAGTTCAATTTACTTTAGAAATTGAAATTTTGAAATAGTTTTAGAAATGAACATAAATGTGGTCTATAAATTCTATAGCTAGGGAATTGATAAGTTTTCAATAGAACATAATCAAGATCAATAAAAGTTTATTGATGTAGTTCCAAATAAATATTGACTATATGGAGATATATTATTACTATAGAATGGACTATATGGAGATATAGTGTCACCATTAATGTAACATATGAATTACACAATAAAACCAGATGTTAACGAAACAAATAACATTGGGATTTGAATAGTGTCAGACCCAGTGATGAAGGCTCTACCACTAGCAGAGCATGAGTAGCACCGGATAAGCCATATCTGTTAAGAAAAACATGTCACTAGATTATTGACTCTAGTGCAAGTGGGAGACTGTTGGAAATATGCCTTATAGGCAATAATATTTGTGTTATTGTATTTCCATGTTCATAATTAAGAGTGTATATTCTATGCTATAACTGCTATGATCTTCGAATATGCAAATTAGTGGAAAGCTCATATTCACGTGTGGAATGACAAACGGTAAATAAAAGGTTGCTAGTCTCGCCTCTAGGACTAGCTCAGGTGTTGTTGGTGATCACATTTTCTGGATCTTAGGATATCGTTAAGTGTAACGATGATCCTAAAACAACATCGGGATTATGACATTAGAAGAACGATCCTATTGAATCGACCTAATCTTGTTTGTTATGAATTGAGTTAATATCGTTTGCATTCAATTTTAATACCACAGAGTGTTAACGTGTGATATTGCTCCCTAGACCATGAGAGTATCGTGGTCACTTCTTACGGTACGATGGGCTTTGGGGTTGCTCAAACGTCACCTGCAACACGATGATCATAATGACAACTTACAGGTTCATCAGAAAGTTTGACAAGTGACTGTATAGTTCGAGAGTGGGATTTTGCTCAACTGATGATGGAGAGATATTCTTAGGGCCCTTTTGGTGTGATGGCATCAATCATCGTCTGGCCTTACACAAGTGACTTCATCACGGGGATTCCAGAACACAATAACGAGAAAGACGAACAAAACCGGTAACGAGGAGTTCGACATGATGAGCATGGTGATCACTCAGGAGAATATTGATGCATCCCAGATTTAGTGAAGTATCACGAAGGAAAGGGAACATTAGATGATAACCAAAGATTCACTTGAATTTCATTCATGTGCTCACGGGGACCAATATGGACGTCCACGGTCCTGCAGTTGGTCATTGAAGGAACGGTTTCGTCCATGTATGTGAGTTACCGAACCTATGGTGTCACAAGCTTAAGGCAATCACAATCTACTGTGTGTTAGTAGGACGGGAGTCGTGAGAATATATTTGTGGAATTATTTCATGAATATTTGGAATAGCTTAAAGAGGATCCATAAGCGTTTTGGGGTCACCGGAAGGGTTTTAGTGAGTATCGGGTAATACCGGGTATTAGCAATAAATTATATATAGGTGGAAAAAGTTTCCGGAGATTTTAATATATAAATATATATATATAATGGTCTAGAAGTATTTATAATATTTTATATTTAATTTAAACATCGATGAGCCTAAAAAAGCCAATAGGTGGAAGGCAACTTCGATCAAAAAGGCCCAAATGGGAAAGTGCCTCCTTCCAAATTGGACAAGGGGGAGGAATCCTCGTCCCCCTCCTAGGACGGCGCCCCAAGGAGGAAACTTTCCCCCTTGGTGGCTGCCCTTGATACGTCTCCAATGTATCTATAATATTTGATTGTTCCAGGCTATTATAGTATCAATCTTGGATGTTTTGTATGCAATTATATATTATTTTTTGGGACTAGCCTATTAATTTAGTGCCAAGTGCTGGTTTTTTGTCTATTTTTGGTTTTCTAGGAAATCAGTACCAAACGAAGTCCAAATGCTGCAAAACTTTTTGACAATTATTTTCTGGACATAAGGGACCCTAGAAGCTTCGGGAGGAGGCCAGAAGGCGAAGGAGTAGGCCACAAGACATATGGGCGCGACCATGTGGATTGTGGGCCCCTCGTTCATCCATTTGACCTAATTCCAACTCTATAAATTTATAAAATTGGGGACAAACAAAGAGGCACTGAAAATACTTTTTCTACTGCTACAAACTTCTGTTCGTGCGAGATCCCATCTGGAGGCCTTTTTCGGCACTCTGCTGGAGGAGGAATCGATCATGGAGGGCATCTAAGTCAACCTTGTTGCCCTTCTGATGATGTGTGAGTAGTTTACCACAGACCTACGGGTCCATAGCTAGTAGCTAGATGGCTTCTTCCCTCTTTTTGATCTTCAATACAATGTTCTCCTCGATGTTCTTAGAGATCTATTCGCTGTAATCTTCTTTTGTGGTGTGTTTGTTGGGATCCGATGAATTGTGGGTTTATGATCAGATTATCTATGAATATTATTTGAGTTTTATCTGAACTCTTTTATGCATAATTATTATAGCTTTGTATTTCTCTCCAATCTATCCGTTTAGTTTGGCTAACTAGATTGATTTATCTTGCAATGGGAGAGGTGCTTTGTGATGGGTTCGATCTTGCGGTGCTCAATCCCAGTGACACAAAGGGACAAGACACGTACTTGTATTGTTGCCATTAAGGATAAAACAACGGCGTTTATTCATATTGATTGAGTTTACTTTGTCTACATCATGTCATCTTACTTAAGGCGTTACTCCGTTCTTTATGAACTTAATACTCTAGATGCATGCTGGATAGCAGTCGATGTGTGGAGTAATAGTAGTATATGTAGGCAGGAGTCGGTATACTTGTCTCGGACGTGATGCCTATATACCTGATCATTGCCTTGGATATCGTCATAACTATGCACTTTGCTATCAATTGCCCAACGATAATTTGTTTACCCACTGTATGCTTTTGAAGCCTCTAGTGAAAAGTATGGCCCCGGGGTCTATCTTTATCATATATTAAAATCCAAAAATACCTTGCTGCAATTTATTTACCTTTATTTTATTTTGTGTTTTTTTATCTATCTATCACCACGAGATTTGATCCTTGCAGTTAACCGCCAAGGGATTGACAACCCCTTATTTGCGTTGGGTGCAAGTATTTGTTATTTTGTGTGTAGGTGTTGTTCACGAGGTATTGCATGGTTCTCCTACTGGATTGATAACCTTGGTTCTTAACTAAGGAAATAGTTATTTCTACTTTACTGCATCATCCTCTCCTCTTCGGAGAAATCCCAATGCATCTCACAACTAGTAGCCCTCTCCTCCCCCTCCAACCTATATATACATGAGGATTTAGCTCTTTTGGATATACAAGTTTTGGAGCCTCCTCTACTTCTTCTATTTCTTGTTCTAGTTGGTCCTAGTTGACTAATTAGAGCTTGGCTAATCCTATTGTTCTCATAATTAGAAGCCCAGTGTGGTTCTAATCTCCTCCCTCTAATTCTTCGGCAATGATTAGCTCTAGACGATGAAGCGATGTCGGATCATGAAGGTTGCACGCTTGCAACCAATTAGAGACATCGTGCTTTTGGCCTTCAGTTCGAGGGACTATTCGTGGGCAGTACGAGAGATCGTTCATCGACGGTTCGAGGGACTCCAAGTACGATCTACACCGACACGTTCTTCTTCCGCTGCAACTCGGTGACGGTAACGATCGTGATCACAACCCATTATGCATGTTCATATTGATCTCGGGTGACCGTAGGTGTGATTTTTTTTTTCTACTAAGTTTCCCAATACAGTGCTCACTGGAAGCAGCCTTCGAAAGGACCATATATGGTCAATGTCGATGCAGCCTACGACCAGAGTACAAGACGAGGGGCTTCAGGTACAGTTGTTCATGATTTTACCGGTGGATTTGTTGCTGCTTGTTGTCATCAGTTTAGCAGCGCCATGAACGTTCTTATGGCGAAAGAAAGTGCGGCATGAGGTGGGCTTCTGCTAGCTCAACAGACAGGGCACCATAAAATCATACTACTTCAATTTGGTTGTGCTCATGTCTGGGATGTAGAACCACTGTTCATGCAAGTTTTTGTTAGTCTCCACAAAATCGTTGTCCAGGTATTTGGAACCGACGATCTTAATGATGTTTGTGCTGCCGCACTCACGTCTCATTGACGTTGAACTGTAACTTGACATAGAAATGTTTGTGCCACAAACCGAGGTGCAACCGGCATCAAAGAAATGTCGTACACAGCATGATGAAACATGCCATGTGAAGAATGAAATTGGGGGAGAGACGGTGCAGCTGGAGGCAATAGAAATGAAGGAGACCCCAAACAAAAGGGTGAACTGGAAACCCTAACCCACAAGGAAGGGCACGAAGCATACCCATTCGTACTCTTTGGTGTGGGAATGGTCTCCTGCACAACGATATTGTTAATGGAGGTGAGCCCGGGGCGCGCAGAGGCGATCTTCGGCGGCGGCAGGTACCCGGCGACGGAGAGCTAGCCCAGTTGCCCACACATCGTTGCTACCTCTTGAGCACTGCGTTGGTTTTCCCTTGAAGAGAAAAGGGTGATGCAGCAAAGTAGCGTAAGTATTTCCCTCAGTTTTTGAGAAACAAGGTATCATTCCAGTAGGAGGCTACGCGCGAGTCCCTCGCACCTACACAATACAAATAAATCCTCGCAACCAACGCGATAAGGGGTTGTCAATCCCTTCACGGTCACTTACGAGAGTGATATCTGATAGATATGATAGGATAATATTTTTGGTATTTTTGTGATAAAGATGCAAAGTAAAATAAAAGCAAAGTAAAAAATCAAATGCAATAACAAAGTGTTGGAAGATTAATATGATGAAGATAGACCCGGGGGCCATAGGTTTCACTAGTGGCTTCTCTCAAGAGCATAAGTATTTTACGGTGGGTGAATGAATTACTGTTGAGCAATTGACAGAATTGAGCATAATTATGAGAATATCTAGGTATGATCATGTATATAGGCATCACGTCCGAGACAAGTAGACCGACTCCTGCCTGCATCTACTACTATTACTCCACTCATCGACCGCTATCCAGCATGCATCTAGAGTATTAAGTTCAAGAAAACAGAGTAGCGCCTTAGGCAAGATGACATGATGTAGAGGGATAAATTCATGCAATATGATAAAAACCCCATCTTGTTATCCTCGATGGCAACAATACAATACGTGCCTTGCTGCCCCTCATCACACCGGAAAGGACACCGCAAGATTGAACCCAAAGCTAAGCACTTCTCCCATTGCAAGAGAAACCAATCTATTAGGCCAAACCAAACTGATAATTCGAAGAGACTTGCAAAGATAACCAATCATACATAAAAGAATTCAGAGAAGATTCAAATATTTTTCATAGATAATCTTGATCATAAACCCACAATTCATCGATCTCAACAAACACACCGCTAAAAGAAGATTACATCGAATAGATCTCCACGAGAGAGGGGGGGAACATTGTATTGAGATCCAAAAAGAGAGAAGAAGCCATCTAGCTACTAACTATGGACCCGAAGGTCTGAGGTAAACTACTCACAGTTCATCGGAGGGGCTATGGTGATGATGTAGAAGCCCTCTATGGTGGATGCCCCCTCTGGGGGAGCTCCGGAACAGGACCCAAGATGGGATCTTGTGGGTACAGAAGGTTGCGGCGGTGGAATTAGTTTTTTGGCTCTGTCTCTGATCGTTTGGGGGTACGTAGGTATATATAGGAGGAAGGAGTATGTCGGTGGAGCAACAGGGGCCCACGAGGGTGGAGGGCGCATACAGGGGG
Organism: Aegilops longissima; assembly: GCA_021605205.1. Taxonomy (NCBI): domain Eukaryota; kingdom Viridiplantae; phylum Streptophyta; class Magnoliopsida; order Poales; family Poaceae; genus Aegilops; species Aegilops longissima. The sequence goes on from CM038679.1 coordinate 388,932,620, forward strand.
GTGGCGCGCCCCACCTCGTGGCCTCCTCTTTTGTTTCTTGGCGAGGGTCCAAGTCTCCGGATCATGTTCGGTGAGAAAATCACGTTCGAAGGTTTCATTCCGTTTGGACTCCGTTTGATATTCCTTTTCTTGAAACTCAAATAGGCAAAAACAGCAATTACAGGCTGGGCCTCCGGTTAATAGGTTAGTCCCAAAATAATATAAAAGTGGATAATAAAGCCCAATAATGTCCAACACAAGAGATAATATAGCATGGAGCAATAAAAATTATAGATACGTTGGAGACGTATCGCATCCCAAGCTTAATTCCTGCTCGTCCTCGAGTAGGTAAATGATAAAAACAGAATTTTTGATGCAGAGTGCTACTTGGCATAATTTCAGTGTAATTCTTCTTAATTGTGGAATATTCAGATCCGAAAGATTCAAGATAAATGTTCATATTGACATAAAAATAATAATACTTCAAGCATACTGACTAAGCAATTATGTCCTCCTAAAATAACGTGGCCAAAGAAAGTTCATCCCTACAAAATCATATAGTTTGGTCATGCTCCATTTTCGTCACACAAGAATGCTCTCATCATGCACAACCCCGATGACAAGCCAAGCAATTGTTTCATACTTTAGTAATCTCAAACTTATAAAATTTCACGCAATATATGAGCGCGAGCCATGGACATAGCACTATGGGTGGAATAGAATATGATGATGGGGGTTATGTGGAGAAGACAAAAAAGGAGAAGGTCTCACATCAACGAGGCTAATCAATGGGCTATAGAGATGCCCACAGATTGATGTTAATGCAAGGAGTAGAGATTGCCATGCAACAGATGCACTAGAGCTATAAATGTATGAAAGCTCAATAAAAAAACAAAGTGGGTGTGCATCGAACTTGCTTGCTCACGAAGACCTAGGGCACTTGAGGAGGCCCATTGTTGGAATATACAGGCCAAGTTCCAATGAAAAATTCCCACTAGTATATGAAAGTGACAAAACAAGAGACTCTCTATCATGAAGATTACTGTGCTACTTTGAAGCACAGTTGTGGCAAAGGATAGTAGCATTGTCCCTTCTCTTTTTTTCTCTGATTTTTTGGGCCTTTTCTTTTTTTATGGCCTTTCTCTCTCCCTTTTTTTTATTCCTCACTTGGGACAATGCTCTAGGAAATGATGATCATCACACTTCTATTTATTTACAACTCAATGATTCAACTCGATACTAGAACAAGGTATGACTCTATATGAATGCCTCCGGCGGTGTACCGGGATATGCAATGAACCAAGAGTGACATGTATGAAAGAATTATGAATGGTGGCTTTTCCACAAACACTATGTCAACTACATGATCATGCTAAGCAATATGACAATGAATGATGTGTCATGATAAACGGAATGGTGGAAAGTTGCATGGCAATATATCTCGGAATGGCTATGGAAATGCCATAATAGGTAGGTATGGTGGCTGTTTTGAGGAAGATATAAGTAGGTTTATGTGTGAAAGAGCGTATCATATCACGGGGTTTAGATGCACCAGCGAAGTTTGCACCAACTCTCGATGTGAGAAAGGGCAATGCACGGTACCGAAGAGGCTAACAATGATGGAAGGGTGAGAGTGTGTATAATCCATGGAATCAACATTAGTCATAAATAAATCACATACTTATTGCAAAAATCTACAAGTCATCAAAAACCAAAGCACTACGTGCATGCTCCTAGGGGGATAGATTGGTAGGAAAAGACCATCGCTCGTCCCCGACCGCCACTCATAAGGAGGACAACCAAAGAACACCTCATGTTTAAAATTTGTTACATAACGTTTACCATACATGCATGCTACGGGACTTACAAACTTCAACACAAGCATTTCTCAAATTCACAACTACTCAACTAGCACGTCTTTAATACTGTTACCTCCATATCTCAAAACAATCATCAAGCATCAAACTTCTCTTAGTATTCAACACACTCATAAGAAAGTTTTTACTATTTTTGAATACCTAGCATATTAGGGTTATTTAAGCAAATTACCATGCTATTTAAGACTCTCAAAATAATCTAAGTGAAGCATGAGAGATCAATAGTTTCTATAAAACGAATCCACCACCGTGCTCTAAAAGATATAAGAGAAGCACTAGAGCAAAACTATATAACTCAAAAGATATAAGTGAAGCACACAGAGTATTCTAATAATTTCCAAATCATGTGTGACGCCCCCGATTCAATCGTACACTAATCATACACGCACACGTGTACGATCAAGATCAGGGACTCACGGGAAGATATCACAACACAACTCTAAAAATAAAAATAAGTCATACAAGCATCATAATACAAGCCAGGGGCCTCGAGGGCTCGAATACAAGTGCTCGATCATAGACGAGTCAGCGGAAGCAACAATATCTGAATACAGACATAAGTTAAACAAGTTTGCCTTAAGAAGGCTAGCACAAACTGGGATACAGATCGAAAGAGGCGCATGCCTCCTGCTTGGGATCCTCCTAACTACTCCTGGTCGGCGTCCGCGGGCTGCACGTAGTAGTAGGCACCTCCAGTGTAGTAGTCGTCATCGACGGTGGCGTCTGGCTCCTGGGCTCCATCGTGTGGTTGCAGCAATCGGGTAAAGAAATGGGGAAAAGGGGGAACAAGGCAACCGTGAGTACTCATCCAAAGTACTCGCAAGCAAGGAGCTACACTACATATGCATGGATATATGTGTAAAGGGCCATATCGAGGACCGAATGCAGAATGCCGTAATAAGAGGGGATATCTAATCCGTCAAGACTACGCTTCGCAGCCTCCGTCTTGCAACATGTAGAAGAGAGTAGATCAAGTCCTCCAAGTAGCATCACATAGCAATAATCCTACCCGCGATCCCTCCTCGTAACCCCGAGAGAGAGCGACCACCGGGTTATATCCGCACTTGGAAGGGTGTGTTTTATTAAGTATCCAGTTCTAGTTGTCATAAGGTCAAGGTACAACTCCAAGTCGCCCTGCTATCAAGATCACGGCTATTCAATAGATTAAACTTCCGCAAGGGTGCACCACATAACCCAACACGCTTGATCCGATTTGGCCGGACACACTTTCCTGGGTCATGCCCAGCCGCGGAAGATCAACACATCGCAGCCCCACCTAGGCACAACAGAGAGTCCAGCACGCCGGTCTAAACCTAAGCGCACAGGGGTCTGGGCCCATCGCCCAATGCACACTTGCATGTTGCGTGGGCGGCCGGAAGCAGACCTAGCCTAACAGGCGTTCCATCCAATCCGGCGCGCGCCCGCCGATCGGCGACGTCACGAAGTGCCGGCCGATACCACGACGTCGGGATACCCATAACTACTCCCACGTAGATGGTTAGTGCGTATAGACCAAATGGCCGACTCGGATCAAATACCAAGATCTCGTTAAGCGTGTTAAGTATCCGCGACGCCGACCAGGGCCAGCCCACCTCTCACCAGTAGTCTCAACCTGCCTGCCGCTCCACCACAAGTAACAGATCGGGGCCGTCGGGAACCCAGCCCACCTCTACCGGATGGAGCCACCGTCCTTTCAAATTTCCATCTCCGAACAATATCACGGGTAATGTAACAAAGGTAAAGTATATAGTATATGCCCGTGATCACCTCCGAAGTGATCACAGCCCAAGAGTATAGCATGGCGACGGACAAGAGTGTAGGGCCACCGATGGAACACTAGCATCCTATACTAAGCGATGGGATAGCGGTAAAGGTAACAACAAGAGTAGCAAGGACAAAGCTATGCAAAGAATATAGGATTAATCGAAAGCAATAATATGCTACACTACTCTAATGCAAGCAGATAGAGAAGAGTAGGCGATATCTCGTGATCAAAGGGGGCTTGCCGGGTTGCTCGCAAGAGAGAGGGTCGTCAACTCCGTAGTCGAACTGGCAGCAGCAGCGTCGGTCTCGTAGTCTACCGGAGAGAAGAGCGGAAGAAACAATGAATACCATGTAAACATATGCATATCGATGCATGACATGACAAGTAACGAGGTTAGGGTGCCCTAACGCGGTATGAGGTGATACTGGTTAAGGGGAAACATCCGGAAAATATCCACAGTGTTTCGTGGTTTTCAGCGAGGAGCCGAGGGGAAAGTTGCGAGTTCGATAGGTTAGGGGTGTGTGGCGGACGAACGGACTACGATCCGGGTTCGCCTCGTCGCTCGAGCAACTTTCATGTTGAAAATATTTTAACCGAGTTACGGATTAAAAGATATGATTTTCTAAAGATTTTATTAATTTCGAAATTCAATTAATTATTTAAATAAATTGAAATTAGATTTATGACATCGAGATGATGTCATGTCGACGTCAAGATCAACAGGTTGGTAGTCAACCTGACCAGTGGTCCCCACTGGTCAGTGACACATTTTTATTTAACAGATTAATTAAATTAATCCAAATTAATTAGTGGGTGGGCCCCACTGGTCCTACTACTTAATTAACTATTTAACAGTAGTTAATTAGGTTAATTAACCATTAGGCTAATTAATCTTAATTGGTTAATTTATTCAGCATTAATTAAGTTAATTAATTAGTTAATTAATTAATTATTTTCACTATTTATTTATTTATTATTATTTTAATTTTTATTTATTTTTATGTTCTAGGGTCGGGCCCCACTTGTCATAAACCCTGGGCCTTGCGCGCGGCTTGATCTCTGGCGAGGCGTGCGGGCGCACGGGCACGACCACGAGCGCCCGATAGGGAGCCCGGACGCCAGCCTCCCATGAGACCAAGGTCAGTCGCCGCGCGCCACGACGGCCAGGAAGGTGACTGAGAGGTGCGGGACTAAGGCAAGGGAGTAGGGTGCGGGTCGGAGCGACGGAGTTGGCACTTGGCGTGGCGGCGTCGCCAGCAGGGGGTGCAGGAGTGAGGCATCAGGCGTGCGGTGACGGCGACACACGCGCACAAAGGAGAGGGAGGAGGAGGGAGGTGGCGGCTCACAGGGGAGCGGGAGGGGCATGGCAGCGGGCTCGAGGGCGACCCGCGGGGAGGAGGACGGTGACGAGGTCGGAGAGGGGCAGCCCGGCGAGGAGGAGGGGCCGACGAGGTCGCCCGTCTGTGAGGGCGAGGCGGCGACGCTTGGGCGCAAGGCGACGCGGCGGGGGGCCTTCCGGTCCAGGAAAGGGGAGGAGGGCGAGGACGACGGCGCGGCGATGAGGAGGCCGTTGATGGAGAGGGCGAGGACGGGTCGGCGATGGCGAGGCGGCGCCGGGAGGGAGTAGAGGCGCCAGGAGGCCGGTCGGGGAGGAGGTCGAGGAGGTTCGGCGTGGGGAGGAGACAGGCCGGCGAGGTGGCGCGTGCTCCGGGCGGCGGCATCCTGGCGTGGTGGCGGTTGGCGGCGAGCCGATCCGATCCGGATCGGGAGGTGCGTCGTGGGGGAGTGGGGAGTGGATAGGGTTGGTGGGTGTGAGAGGATAAGGGAGGAGTGGGGTGGGCTTGCACCAGTTGGGCTGGGCAGCTCGCTAAAAGTCAGCCGATCGCCCGGGGTTTCCTTTTTCTTTTCTTTTGTTCTCTGGCTTTATCCTTTTATTAATTTTTCCTTTTCTGTTTTAATAAATTTTGGGTATTTAAGCATTGTATAAAATTGTGTCTTCTACACCATAACCATCTATGTAATATTTAGTACAAACCGAACATTTTTGTGTTAATGTTTGAAAACATTTATTATTTACCAAATTTTGAATTTGAATTTTGGACTAGTTTTGATCTAAGCCACAGTAAGAGAGGTGACGTGGCATCGTTAACGTGGGATTACTGTAGCATGATTACCCGGGCGTCACAAGAGGGGAGTAAGCGGGGAAGGTTTGGTAACGAATCTAGCGGGTCTTCTCATCCTGGCTTGCTCTTCTCGAAGAGGCCGGTTCAATACATTGATGTCTTCATTTCTCCGCTTGGTCATCATGATGAAGTCGGCGCCTTTTCTTCGTGAACTCCATCGTATTTACGAAAGAATAAAGGTGGGCACTCGGGAGAACGGACGCCGCAAGGTTGACTATCGGGTCGACAACATCGAGGAAGGTGGCGGAAAGTAACTCTTGAATCGAATCTTAAGAAAATATCGAGAGCAAAGTAAGGAGGTAACCAGGAAGTTTGAGCGGGCGAGCAATCGCTCGATGCCCGTTATAGGGCGTGAAAGGGTCAAAACAATGGGAATAAGTATTGTGTCCGATACTGCACTGAAGGTGGCTCATGAATTACCCACGAGGCCACGCGAGAGGAATAACTTTGACACTAGGGTGTACAGGAGAGTTAGGTTTCATTCCTGTGAAACTATGGGTTATGGGCCCACCATGTGGGTTAAATGTTGAAAGAGCAGTGACAGCTTGCACGGTTATGATAGCAAGGCATGCCAGAGAATAACCTATCAGTTATGTCGGTAACAACGTCGGTACCAAGGGCGAGGGACGAAGATAACCATCTTCCCTTTCGTTGAACGAGGCGGACCAATAGGCAAAGTTCTCGCCCATCGGTGGTTACCGGAATGTCATCACCAAAATAACAGGGTCTTTCGATGAATTGTACACCGAGGTGTTTACAAAAGCAGGAGAATATTACTGCTAGATCTCATAGATCACAAGAAAGGTTAAACCAAACAATGGAAAGGAAGATATGATTATCGATTTAACCAGATCAATGGAAAGGAAAATGTGTTTAAACACATATTCCAGGTATATCCTTCCCAAGGACAAGCGGATGATATCCATGACAGATAGAAGGTAGAAAACCATTTAGGTAAGGGAGAAAATTTCATGACATTACCCATACAACGGTGTTTGGATAATTGATAAAGAGAATTTAGCATTGTGCTTCAAATGTTCTTGGTGATGAACGGAGTACCACGACATGCTTCGTAGCAATGATATGGTGTTTCAATCAAGGGCCGACTTGGATACACCAATGATCCATCGTGAGTAACTTATAAAATAAGTCCTATAATTTCCTCCAGAGGAATGGTTATCCTTGCAAAAGAAATCATACCGATAGGTCCTCCACCCGGGGGTGCTAGGCATGACATCATGTTACCGGGTCATCAAAGGACCAACAACATAACTCCTGGAAAGTTGTCCCAACCATCATATCTGACCGAGATTCAGATCCAATTGGTGTCATGATACCTCAGACTCAGGATGTCCGAGAAGAAAAGGCGCAACACAAATCGTTGAAATGGCATTGCAAGATTCTCGGGAAATGAACTATTGGAGCGGGTTCCTGAAACAATAGTTCATCATTAAACCAAGGAGGGGGATGGGAAGGTGGCTGATGGGCTCAGCGACAATTCATCGAGAATTCCAAACGGATGGCTTTCCACAATAAGGTGAACAAGAAGATGACACTTGTCAATTCAAATGATATAATGTTGTATGCCCGAGGAAAGACATACACAATTAAACATTGGTTGAAAGGTGCACCCGAAATATGGGCTGGGTTGCACGATCAATGTTAGAATGGTGACTTGACGAACAAAAGAATTGGAATGAAACTCGACCATTCACTCCAAAGCAATAGGGTTGCTAGAAGTTTTGAATTTCAACATCATAGTTCAAATGTCGGTATTCCGGTTAGAAACAACACGGGTACCAAGAAAGAATGGTGAGGGTGAGAAGTATCACCATACCAAGAATTCTCAAGAGGTGGTGAATTTCTCACGACATTCTTGACATAGGAGATGGTAATACTTCAAGGTAGAACATAACATAAGTCGGTTAACAAGGAACTCAAGGTATAGCCACAACACGAACAAGTTTGTGTTGGAAAGAAGGCAAGGAAGTAGTCGATGACATCACAAATCATCGAGGGCAAGGATGGTAATTCTCATCATGAATTGATTGATATTCGAATAGCTCGAGAATGTTGATAATGATCACGACACATGTGTCGAGAGATTACATGAAGATGTAATCGATCCGCGATCACATCAAGTCAAAAGAATGATGAAGCAAGAGGTTATTGGAACCCTAGGTACGACACAAACTCAAAACCAAGCTTGTTGTCTGAGGTGGAATGATAAGCCAAGGAAATCAACGTAAGCCTTGCTCAGCGGCGAAAATTGTGTTCCGGGAAGAAGGACCAGGTAGCACAGTTAAGATTTAGCACGTTAATGATATAGCCGATCAGGCTAGGTATGACATGATCGAGTACAAACTCGTAAGTAATGAAGGTTACCAAGAGTTGCATAATCGCGATGCGGACTCGAGTCAGTTATCGATGTCTTTGAGTGTTAAATAACTCAGAGTCCGTGAAAAATTGGAATCCATGAGAATGTAGCACTTGATGAAGAACTCATAAGAAGTTATGCAGTTCCGTGATAATCTTGAGATACCAAGGGGGTAATACTCGACGACAAATCAAAGTAGAGGTTGGACTGGGTATTACTCAGAAGACAAGTGCTTAAACTTGCACGAGAAATGGTATTTAAAGGAGAACATGGTCGAAACCACGATCATAATGATCAAATCCTTATATAAGATGAACTTATACCAAGGAATAGTTATTATTTCAAGAAGCTTCCATGATAGGATATACATCGCGTCCATGGGCATGAACACAAAGTTCAAGGTCGACTCCCATTCCTTTAATGCATAACCTTTCATTCACTTCTCGCGTTCGATGAAGTTGCAGTGCTGAAATTTTATCTGGCGAAGCACCAGAAGAGTATGAATCGTGAAAACTTTCGGGTTCACACGGTTTAGAGAAGGCATATGTTCAACCCATAGGGCTTCTTAGAAACATATACCACAAGTTTCAAGAGTAAATAACACAAGCCCGAAAGCGAGCATGGTTGGCAAGCAGAGGATACAACTTGACAAAGGCATTATGTATCGTGGAAAGAACTCGTAAAGTGATCAAATGTGAAGGACACCGTCGGATAACAATCCAACAAAGGACTTGATGGTCCACAAAGGATCTGATGTGAGTATCGATACTCAACCGTAAGAGGAAGGAATGCAAATGCAACAGGTTATGGAATCATCTGAATAATTCAAAGCTTAAATGCAAAGGAATTATGATTTCCAAACAAAGGATCGAAGCGAGCGTTCGATCAAGGATGGATCAATTGAATATACCGAGGCACAATCGATTTACGATAGTTTGGTCGAGAACCAGCTCATGTTCAAAATGACGTCTGAGTCGGAAAGATAATCCTAGGACTCGACTGATGATTGCGAACATTCACAACGTATTGAATCAACGGACTCAAAAATGATGGTGACAAAGGATGCCAATATGATTACTACACTTATGGGATTAATCATAATGAAAGCAAACAAGAAATTCCAGAGCAATAGGTTGCTGAGGATTTTCGGAATATCGAATGGTATTTCGAAGACTTTTGTGTAACACATGAACAACTGGGGGATGAGCGGATACTCGATAAGTGCGAGAATTTATTTGAAGGGGTATTCATGTGGCAAAGAACAGCAAGGCACTAAGCTCAAAGGATTATCGAAACAACGACGAGTATTTCGGGGTATCTTGTAATAACAAGACCAACTGGGGATGAATGTAAGAATGACAACTTCAAGTAGTTATCCATAAGGGTTGACGGTGGAAGGGGAATTGCAAACGCGATGAACACAAGTTCTCGGGTTAACAGCGGAGAGTATATTCGTGGTCTTCACGTGCAGCATTTATCATCGATAATAAGAGGCTCTCCGGTGAAAGTGATAACGAGATCCTAATGTTAGATTTAGTAAAATTCATTTAACCCGAATAGAAGAGAGATCAGAGTCCCGGAGTAAAGGTCGAGGAGTAAAAGATCCTAATACCACCCAATGGCGACGTGGGTGTTGGGAAACGTAGTAATTTCAAAAAAAATTCCTACGCACACGCAAGATCATGGTGATGGCATAGCAACGAGAGGGAGAGTATTGTCCACGCACTCCCGTGAGACCGTGAAGCGGAAGCGTTATGACAACGCTGTTGATGTAGTCGACGCCTTCACGATCCGACCGATCCAAGTACCGAACGTCGGCACCTCCGAAGTTCAACACACGCTCAGCTCGATGACGATCCCCTGACTCGATCCAGAAAGTGTCGGGATGAGTTCCACAAGACGACGGCGTGGTGACGATGATGATGTTCTATCGCGCAGGCTTCGCCTAAACTCCGCGACGATATGATCGAGGTGGAATATGGTGGAGGGGCACCACACACGGCTAAGGAACGATCCGTAGATCAACTTGTGTGTTATGGGGTGCCCCCGCCCCCATATATAAAGGAGGGAGGGGAGGTGCGGCCGCCCCCAAGGGGTGCGCTGAGGAGTCCTACTCCCACCGAGTAGGACTCCCCTCTTGCCTTGTTGGAGAAGGAAAGGGGAGGGAAGAGGAAGGGCGCCGCCCCCTCACCTTGTCCTATTCGGGCTAGGGGAGGGCGCGGCCTGCCCCGGCCGCCCTCCTCTTCTCCCTCATGGCCCACTAAGGCCCATTATCCCCGGGAGGTTCCGTAACCCGGTGTTCCTAAGAAATCCCGATTTCACCCGAACCATTCCGATATCCAAATATAGGCTTCCAATATATCAATCTTTATGTCTTGACCATTTCGAGACTCCTCGTCATGTCCGTGATCACATCCGGGACTCCAAACAAACTTCGGTACATCAAAACTTATAAACTCATAATAAAACTGTCATCGTAACGTTAAGCGTGCGGACCCTACGGGTTCGAGAACTATGTAGACATGACCTAGAACTATTCTCGGTCAATAACCAATAGCGGAACCTGGATGCTCATATTGGTTCCTACATATTCTACGAAGATCTTTATCGGTCAAACCGCATAACGACATACGTTGTTCCCTTTGTCATCGGTATGTTACTTGCCCGAGATTCGATCGTCGGTATCCAATACCTAGTTCAATCTCGTTACCGGCAAGTCTCTTTACTCGCTCCGTAATACATCATCTCGTAACTAACTTATTAGTTGCAATGCTTGCAAGGCTTATGTGATGTGTATTACCGAGAGGGCCCAGATACCTCTCCGACAATTGGAGTGACAAAACCTAATCTCAAATACGCCAACCCAACATGTACCTTTGGAGACACCTGTAGTACTCCTTTATAATCACCCAGATTACGTTGTGACGCTTAGTAGCACCCAAAGTGTTCCTCCGTAAACGGAGTTGCATAATCTCATAGTTACAGAACATGTATAGGTCATGAAGAAAGCAATAGCAATATACTAAACGATCAAGTGCTAGGCTAACGGAATGGGTCATGTCAATCACATCATTCTCCTAATGATGTGATCCCATTAATCAAATAACAACACATGTCTATGGTTAGGAAACATAACCATCTTTGATTAATGATCTAGTCAAGTAGAGGCATACTAGTGACTATATGTTTGTCTATGTATTCACACATGTATCATGTTTCCGGTTAATACAATTCTAGCATGAATAATAAACATTTATCATGATATGAGGAAATAAATAATAACTTTATTATTGCCTCTAGGGCATATTTCCTTCAGTCTCCCACTTGCACTAGAGTCAATAATCTAGATTACACAATAATGATTCTAACACCCATGGAGTCTTGGTGCTGATCATGTTTTGCTCGTGGAAGAGGCTTAGTCAACGGTCGCAACATTCAGATCCGTATGTATCTTGCAAATCTCTATGTCTCCCACCGGACTTGGTCCCGGATGGAATTGAAGCGTCTCTTGATATGCTTGGTCCTCTTGTGAAATCTGGATTCCTTTGCCAAGGCAATTGCACCAAGATTGTCACGAAGATCTTCATTGGTCCCGATGCACTAGGTATGACACCTAGATCGGAAATGAACTCTTTCATCCGCACTCTTCATTTGCTGCTTCAAGCAGCTATGTACTCCGCTTCACATGTAGATCCCGCCACGACGCTTTGTTTAGAACTGCACCAACCGACAGCTCCACCGCTTAATAAAAACACGATCCGGTTTGCGATTTAGAATCGTTCGATCGATGTCAAAGCTTGCATCGACGTAACCATTTACGACTAGCTCTTTGTCACCTCCATATACGAGAAACATATCCTTAGTCCTTTTCGTATTTCAGATGTTCTTGACCGCTGTCCGCTTATCCACTCTGGATTACTTTGGTACCTTCCCGCCAAGCTTATTGCTAAGCATACGCCGTCTCTGGTACACAGATTGCATACATGATAGAGCCTATGGCTGAAGCATAGGAACATCTTTCATTTTCTCTATCTTCTGCTATGGTCGGGCATTGAGTCTGACTCAATTTCACACCTTGTAATATAGGTAAAAATCCTTTCTTTGCCTGATCCATTTTGAACTTTTTCAAAACTTTATCAAGGTATGTGCTTTGTGAAAGTCCAATCAAGCGTCTTGATCTATCTCTATAGATCTTGATGCCCAATATGTAAGCAGCTTCACCGAGTTTTTTCATTGAAAAACTTTTATTCAAGTATCCTTTTATGCTATCCAGAAATTCTATATCATTTCCAATCAATAATATGTCGTCCACATATAATATCGAAATGCTACAGAGCTCCCACTCACTTTCTTGTAAATACAGCTTCTCTAAAAGTCAGATAAAACCATATGCTTTGATCACACTATCAAAGCGCTTATTCCAACTCCGAGAGGCTTGCACTGCACCATAAATTGATCATTGGAGCTTGCACACTTTGTTAGCACCTTTTGGATCAACAAAACCTTCGTTGCATCATATACAACTCTTCTTCTAGAAATCCATTCAAGAATGCAGTTTTGACATCCATTTGCCAAATTTCATAATCATAAAATGCAGCAATTGCTAACATGATTCGGACAGACTTAAGCATCGCTATGGGTGAGAAAGTCTCATTGTAGTCAACCCTTGAACTTGTCGAAAACCTTTCGCAACAAGTCGAGCTTTATAGACAGTTACATTACCATCAACGCGGTCTTCTTCTTAAAGATCCATTTATTCTCAATGGCTTGCCGATCATCGGGCAAGTCAACCAAAGTCCATACTTTATTCTCATACATGGATCCCATCTCAGATTTCATGGCTTCCACCATTTTGCGAATCTGGGCTCACCATCGCTTCTTCATAGTTTGTAGGTTCACCATGGTCAAGTAACATGACTTCCGAATAGGATTACCGTACCACTCGGTGCGGATCTTACTCTAGTCGACCTCACGAGTTCAAGAGAAACTTGATCTCAAGTTTCATGATCAATATCATTAGCTTCCTCACTAATTGGTGTAGTTTTCACAGAACCGGTTCTTGTGATGAACTATTTTCCAATAAGGGAGCAGATATGCTTATCTCATCAAGTTCTACTTTTCTCCCACTCACTTCTTTCGAGAGAAACTCTTTTCTAGAAAGGATCCGAATTTAGCAATGAAAATCTTGCCCTCGGATCTGTGATAGAAGGTGTACCCAATAGTCTCTTTGGGTATCCTATGAAGACACATTCGATTTAGGTTCGAGCTTATCCGGTTGAAGTTTCTTCACATAAGCATCGCAGCCCCAAACTTTAAGATACGACAACTTTGGTTTCTTGCTAAACCATAGTTCATAAGGTGTCGCTTCAACGGATTTCGATGGTGCCCTATTTAACGTGAATGCAGCCGCCTCTAAAGCATAACCCCAAAACGATAGCGGTAAATCAAGAAGAGACATCATAGATCGCACCATATCTAGTAAAGTACGATTCGACGCTCGACACACCATTTCGCTGTGGTGTTCCGGTGGCGTGAGTTGCGAAACTATTCCGCATTGTTTCAAATGCAAACCAAACTCGTAACTCGAATATTCTCCTCCATGATCAGATCGTAGAAATTTTATTTTCTTGTTACGATGATTTTCCACTTCACTCTGAAATTCTTTGAACTTTTCAAATATTTCAGACTTATGTTTCATCAAGTAGATATACCCATATCTGCTCAAATCATCTGTGAAGGTGAGAAAATAACGATACCCGCCAAGGCCTCAACATTCATTGGACCACAAACATCAATATGTATGATTTCCAACAAATCGTTGCTCGCTCCATAGTTCCGAGAACGGCATTTTAGTCATCTTGCCCATGAGGCACGGTTCGCAAGTACCAAGTGATTCATAATCAAGTGATTCCAAAAGCCCATCAAGATGGAGTTTCTTCATGCGTTTTAATCGATATGACCCAAACGGCAAGCCACAAATAAGTTGCACTATCATTATCAACTCTGTATCTTTTGGTTTCAACACTATGAATATGTGTATTACTACTATCGAGATTTAATAAAATAGACCACTCTTCAAGGGTGCATGACCATAAAAGATATTATTCATATAAATAGAACAACCATTATTCTCGACTTAAATGAATAACCGCCTCGCATCAAACAATATCCAGATATAATGTTCATGCTTAACGCCGCACCAAATAACAATTATTTAGGTCTAAAACTAATCCCGATGGTAGATGTAGAGGTAGCGTGCAATCCGCGATCACATCGACTTTGGAACCATTTCCCACGCCATCGTCACCTCGCCCTTAGCCAATCTTCGCTAATCCGTAGTTCCTGCTTCGAGTTGCAAATATTAGCAATGTAACCAATATCAAATACCCGTGTACTATGCGAGTATTAGTAAGGTACACATCAATAACATGTATATCACATATACCTTTGTTCACTTTGCCATCCTTCTTATCCGCCAAATACTTGGGGCAGTTCCGCTTCAAAGGTCGATCGCTTGCGGTAGAAGCACTCGATCTCGTGCTTAGGTCCGACTTGGGTTTCTTCTCTTGAGCAACAACTTGTTTATCGTTCTTCTTGAAGTTCCTCTTCTTCTTCCTTTGCCCTTTTCTTGAAACTGGTGGTTTTGTTAACCATCAACACTTGATGCTCCTTTTGATTTCTACCTCTGCGGCTTTTAGCATTGCGAAGAGCTCGAATAGACTTGTCCATCCCTTGCATATTATAGTTCATCACGAAGCTCTTGTAGCTTGGTGGCGATGATTGAAGAATTACATCAATGACACTATCATCGTGAAGATTAACTCCCAGCTTGAATTAAGTGATTATTATACCTAGACATTTTGAGTATGTGTTCACCGACGTAACTATTCTCCTCCATCTTGCAGCTATAGAACTTATTGGAGACTTCATATCTCTCAATCCGGGCATTTGCTTGAAATATTAACTTCAACTCCTGGAACATCTCATATGCTCCATGACGCTCAAAACGTCGTTGAAGGCCCGGTTCTAAGCCGTAAAGCATGTCACATCGAACTATCGAGTAGTCATTAGCTTTGCTCGCCAGACGTTCTTAACGCCGCCGGTTAGATCAAGAAGCAGTTCGCACCCAGCGGTGCTTCCAGGACGTAATTCTTCTATGCAGCAATGAGGATAATCTCGAGTTACGGACCCAGTCCGTGTAATTGCTACCATCATCTTTCAACTTTGCTTTCTCAAGGAACGCATTAAAATTCAACGGAACAACACGAGCCATCTATCTACAATAAACATAGACAAGCAAAATACTATCAGTACTAAGTTCATGATAAATTTAAGTTCAATTAATCATATTACTTAAGAACTCCCACTTAGATAGACATCTCTAGTCATCTAAGTGATTACGTGATCCAAATCAACTAAACCATGTCCGATCATCACGTGAGATGGAGTAGTTTCAATGGTGAACATCACTATGTTGATCATATCTACTATATGATTCACGCCGACCTTCTGTCTCCGTGTTCCGAGGCCATATCTGATATGCTAGGCTCGTCAAGTTTGACCTGAGTATTCCGCGTGTCCAACTGTTTTGCACCCGCTGTATTTGAACGTAGAGCCTATCACACCCGATCATCACGTGGTGTCTCAAAGACGAAGAACTTTCGCAACGGTGCATACTCGGGAGAACACTTCTTGATATTTAGTGAGAGATCATCTTATAATGCTACCGCCAATCAAAGCAAGATAAGATGCATAAAGGATAAACATCACATGCAATCAATATAAGTGATATGATATGGCCATCATCATCTTGTGCTTGTGATCTCCATCTCCAAGCACCGTCGTGATCACCATCGCCACCGGTAGCGACACCTTGATCTCCATCGTAGCATCGTTGTCGCCTCGCCAACTATTGCTTCTACGACTATCGCTACCGCTTAGTGATAAAGTAAAGCAATTACAAGGCGCTTGCATTTCATACAATAAAGCGACAACCATATGGCTCCTCGCCATTGCCGATAACTCGTTACAAAACATGATCATCTCATACAATAAAATATAGCATCACGCCTTGACCATATCACATCACAACATGCCTAGCAAAAACAAGTTAGACGCCCTCTACTTTGTTGTTGCAAATTTTACGTGGCTGCTACGGGCTGAGCAAGAGCCGTTTACCTACGCATCAAAACCACAACGATAGTTTGTCAAGTTGGTGCTGTTTTAACCTTCGCAAGGACCGGGCGTAGCCACACCGGTTCAACTAAAGTGAGAGAGACAGACACCCGCCAATACCTTTAAGCAACGAGTGCTCGCAGCGGTGAAACCAGTCTCGCGTAAGCATACGCGTAATGTCGGTCCGGGCCGCTTCATCTCACAATACCGCCGAACCAAAGTATGACATGCTGGTAAGAAGTATGACTTGTATCGCCCACAACTCACTTGTGTTCTACTCGTGCATATAACATCAACGCATAAAACCAGGCTCGGATGCCACTGTTGGGAAACGTAGTAATTTCAAAAAAAATCCTACGCACACGCAAGATCATGGTGATGGCATAGCAACGAGAGGGAGAGTATTGTCCACGCACTCGTGAGACCGTAAGCGGAAGCATTATGACAACGCGGTTGATGTAGTCGACGCCTTCACGATCCGACCGATCCAAGTACCGAACGTCGGCACCTCCGAGTTCAGCACACGCTCAGCTCGATGACGATCCCCTGACTCGATCCAGAAAGTGTCGGGATGAGTTCCACAAGACGACGGCGTGGTGACGATGATGATGTTCTATCGGCGCAAGGCTTCGATAAACTCCGCGACGATATGACCGAGGTGGAATATGGTGGAGGGGGGCATCGCTGCACGCTAAGGAATGATCCGTAGATCAACTTGTGTGTTATGGGGTGCCCCCGCCCCAGTATATAAAGGAGGGAGGGGAGGTGAGGCCGCCCCAAGGGGTGCGCTGGAGGAGTCCTACTCCCACCGAGTAGGACTCCCTCTGCCTTGTTGGAGAAGGAAAGGGGGAGGGAAAGAGGAAGGGGCCGCCTCCTTGTCCTATTCGGACTAGGGGGGGGGGCGCGCGCCTGCCCCGGCTGGCCCTCCTCTTCTCCCTCATGGCCCACTAAGGCCCATTATCCCCGGAGGTTCCGTAACCCCTGTTCCAAAGAAAATCCCGATTTCACCCTAACCATTCCGATATCCAAATATAGGCTTCCAATATATCAATCTTTATGTATTGACCATTTCGAGACTCCTCGTCATGTCCGTGATCACATCCGGACTCAACAAACTTCGTACATCAAAACTTGTAAACTCATAATAAAACTGTCATCGTAACGTTAAGCGTGCGGACCCTACGGGTTCGAGAACTATGTAGACATGACCTAGAACTATTCTCGGTCAATAACCAATATCGGAACCTGGATGCTCATATTGGTTCCTACATATTCTACGAAGATCTTTATCGGTCAAACCGCATAACGACATACGTTGTTCCCTTTGTCATCGGTATGTTACTTGCCCGAGATTCGATCGTCGGTATCCACCTAGTTCAATCTCGTTACCGGCAAGTCTCTTTACTCGTTCCGTAATACATCATCTCGTAACTAATTTATTAGTTGCAATGCTTGCAAGGCTTATGTGATGTGTATTACCGAGAGGGCCCAGAGATACCTCTCCGACAATCGGAGTGACAAAACCTAATCTCAAATACGCCAAACCAACATGTACCTTTGGAGACACCTGTAGTACTCCTTTATAATCACCCGATTACGCTGTGACGCTTGGTAGCACCTAAAGTGTTCCTCCGTAAACGGAGTTGCATAATCTCATAGTTACAGGAACATGTATAGGTCATGAAGAAAGCAATAGCAATATACCAAACGATCAAGTGCTAGGCTAACGGAATGGGTCATGTCAATCACATCATTCTCCTAATGATGTGATCCCATTAATCAAATAACAACACATGTCTATGGTTAGGAAACATAACCATCTTTGATTAATGAGCTAGTCAAGTAGAGGCATACTAGTGACTATATGTTTGTTTATGTATTCACACATGTACCATGTTTCCGGTTAATACAATTCTAGCATGAATAATAAACATTTATCATGATATGAGGAAATAAATAATAACTTTACTATTGCCTCTAGGGCATATTTCCTTCAGTGGGCCCATGGGCCGCACAACCATGTTAGTAAAAGTTTTCCAATGTCTAGACTCAACTTCGGCCAAGGAGTTGGAAGGGGGATTCCTATAGGCAGTCGGCTCTGATACCAACTTGTGACGCCCCCGATTCAATCATACACTAATCATACACGCACACGTGTACGATCAAGATCAGGAACTCACGGGAAGATATCACAACACAACTCTAAAAATAAAAATAAGTCATACAAGCATCATAATACAAGCCAGGGGCCTCGAGGGCTCGAATACAAGTGCTCGATCATAGACGAAGTCACGGACGCAACAATATCTGAGTACGCACATAAGTTAAACAAGTTTGCCTTAAGAAGGCTAGCACAAACTGGGATACAGATTGAAAGAGGCGCAGGCCTCCTGCCTGGGATCCTCCTAACTACTCCTGGTCATCGTCCACGGGCTGCACGTAGTAGTAGGCACCTCCGGTGTAGTAGTCGCCATCAACGGTGGCGTCGCCTCTGGCTCCATCGTCTGTTGCAGCAACCGGGTAAAGAAAGGGGGAAAAGGGGGGACAAGGCAACCGTGAGTACTCATCCAAAGTACTCGCAAGCAAGGAGCTACACTACATATGCATGGATATATGTGTAAAGGGCCATATCGATGGACTGAACTGCAGAATGCCGTAATAAGAGGGGATAGCTAATCCCGTCAAGACTACGCTCGCAGCCTCCGCCTTGCAAAAGATGTAGCGTAGAGTAGATCAAGTCCTCCAAGCAGCATCACATAACATAATCCTACCCGCAATCCCTCCTCGTAACCCCGAGAGAGCGACCACCGGGTTGTATCCGCACTTGGAAGGGTGTGTTTTATTAAGTATCCGGTTCTAGTTGTCATAAGGTCAAGGTACAACTCCAAGTCGCCCTGCATCAAGATCACGGCTATTCAATAGATTAACTTCCCTGCAGGGTGCACCACATAACCAACACGCTTGATCCCATTTGGCCGACACACTTTCCGGGTCATGCCCGCCGCTGAAGATCAACACGTCGCAGCCCCACCTAGGCACAACAGAGAGGCCAAGACGCCGGTCTAAACCTAAG
Source organism: Aegilops longissima (assembly GCA_021605205.1). NCBI lineage: Eukaryota > Viridiplantae > Streptophyta > Magnoliopsida > Poales > Poaceae > Aegilops > Aegilops longissima. The sequence goes on from CM038679.1 coordinate 388,952,049, forward strand.
CGCCACAGGGTCCGGGCCCATCTCCCAATGCACACCAAGATGTTGCGTGGCGGCCGGAAGGCACCTAGCCTAACAGCGCTCCAAGATAATCCGGCCGCCGCCACGTTCGACGTCACGAAGGCTTCGGCCGATACCACGACGCGGATACCCATAACTACTCCCACGTAGATGGTTATTATGATAGACCAAAAGGCCGACTCAGATCAAATACCAAGATCTCGTTAAGCGTGTTAAGGATCCGCGAATGCCGACCAGGCCAGCCCACCTCTCTCCTAGGTGGTCTCAACCTGCCTGCCGCCTCCGCCACGGCAACCAATCGGGGGCCGCTGGGAACCCAGGCCCACCTCTACCGGGATGGAGCCACCGTCCTTTCACCCCCATCTCCTAACAAAGATCACAGTAATGTAATAGTGTAAAGTATATAGAGTATGCCCGTGATCACCTCCCAAGTGATCACAGCCTAGTAGTATAGCATGGCAGACGGACAAGAGTGTAGGGCCATTGATGGAACACTAGCATCCTATACTAAGCAGAGAGGATAAAGGTGTAAAGGTAACAACAATAGTAGCAAGGACAAGCTATGCAGAAGATAGGATTAATCGAAAGCAAGAATATGCTACACTACTCTAATGCAAGCGGATAGAGAAGAGTAGGCGATATCCGGTGATCAAAGGGGCTTGCCTGGTTGCTCGGCAAGAGAGAGGGTCGTCAACTCCGTAGTCGTGACCGGGCAGCAGAGCGTCGGTCTCATGATCTACCGAGAGAAGAGGGGAAGAAACAATGAATACCATGCAAACAGATGCATCTCGAGCATGACAAGACAAGTAACGGTGTTAGGGGTGCCCTAACGCGTATGAGGTGATACCGGTGAAGGGGGCAAGCATCCGGGAAGTATTCCCGGGGTTCCGCGTTTTCTGGCAGAGGAGCCGGAGGGGGAAAGTTGCGAGTTCGATTGGTTAGGGATGTGTGGCAAACGAACAGGCTGCGTATCCGGGTTCGTCTCGTCGTTCTGAGCAACTTTCATGTTGAAAATAATTTAATCCGAGTTACGGATTAAAAGATATGATTTTCTAAAGATTTTATTAGTTTCTGGAATTTAATTGGTTAGCTAAATTAATTCGAAAAATAGATTAATGACATCAGCAGTCAACAGGGTTGACTGGTCAGTGACACATTCTATTTAGCAGATTAATTAAACTAATCATAATTAATTAGGGGGTGGGCCCCATTGTCATTGTTTGATTAATTAACTAATAGTTAATTAGGTTAATCTAGTTGTGATTAATTAACTTAATTTATTTGTTAATTAATTAATTAATTTAATTATTATTATCTATTTATTTATTTTATTATTTTTTTAATTCTTTTTTTTAACGTTCTCGGGTGGGACCCCCATGTCATTGGCCCCAGGGGGCCTAGCGGGTTCGGGCACTATCGAGGCGGCGTTGGTGCTGGAGTGGGCGGTGAGCCGCCCCTGCCCGTAATGAGGCGAGGCCGAACGGGCCGGCGCGCGATGGCGCCGCCCGGCCTCAACGGGCGCATATGGCGCGAGGGGGGGACGGCAGGCGCCAAATGGGCAGCGGCGCGGACGTTCGGCCAGGCCACGGCCGGCAACAACTTGATCAGCAACTAGTAGGAGCAGGGGGGCAAGCGGCAGAGGTCGCGCGGCCGGAGCGACAGGGGCTCGGCCCCTGGCACGGCGAGGGTGGCCAAGGCCACGGAGCAGGGCAGCGCACGAGCGGGACGGGTGGTGGCGCGGAGCGACAGAGAGAGGGAGGCGGAGCTCACGGGGCCGTAGGGTTTGGGCAGCGGTGCTCGGGCGGTGGTCGGAGACGACGACGAAGAACGACGCAGCCGGCGAGGTCGCCCTCCGATGGGGTGGCGATCTGGCGAAGAGGAGGCAGGCGGTGGTGAAGCTCCGGTGCCAAGGCGTGAGGTGGCGGTGGCGGTGGTTGGCGGCAAGACGGGCGACGGGAGGTGGCGGGTCCGGTGAGGGGAGGCCATGGCACGGGCGCGAGGAGGGGGGGTCGTCGCCGGGCGGCGGATTGGCGATGGGGGCGGGGCGCCGGCGTCGTGGGGGGGCGCGGGGCGTCGGCCCGATCCTTATCCAGAATTGGATCGGGGGGAAGGGGAGAGAGCGAGTGGGGGTGTGGGTGGTTAGGGTTTGCGGGGGAGGTGAGGGTGAGGGGATAAGGTGTGGCCGGCTGGGCTGGTGGGTTGGCCCATGGGGTTGATGGCTTCTTTGGGCCGAGCTGGGGGTTCTTTTCCTTTTCTTTTTGTTAGTTTTCTTTACTGGTTTTGTGTTTTCTTTGCTTTTTATTTATACTTTTCTATTATTTTAGCTGTCAAGTGATTTTTGTTAATTATGAAACTTTGCACATAATTCCTAGCCAGCACTATAAGGTTGCGCGAAAAGTTTGAGGCCAATTGGAACTGTTCTAATTTATAGTTGAATTAAAATGCTCTTATTTAATCTTGTTGTTCCACTAAATGAATTCCAGGGGCAATTTGGGAAACCAAATGAGGTTGGTTCCAACATGTTCATAACTTAGTGAATATTTGCCACTCATCGAACATTTTTATTTGATAGTTTAAAGAAATAATAATTTGACTTGTTATTTGAATTTGAATTTGACCTCGGTTTGAAACAAGTGAGGTTTAGCAAAAGTTTAATTATGATGACCTGACATGGTTAGCAAGGGTTTACTGTAGCTTAACTACCCGGGCGTCACATCATGTATGGCTCTCTCTAAAGGTGTTTACAGCAAGGATGATTTTGGTAAACTAAAAAGCAAAGACTCAATTCATACAAGACGCTCCAAGCAAAACACATATCATGTGGTGAATAAAAATATAGCTCCGAGTAAAGTTACCGATGGAAGTAGACGAAAGAGGGGATGCCTTCCGGGGCATCCCCAAGCTTTGACTTTTGGGTGTCCTTAGATTATCTTGGGGGTGCAATGGGAATCCCCAAGCTTAGGCTCTTGCCACTCCTTGTTCCATAATCCATCAAAATATTTCACCCAAAACTTGAAAACTTCACAACACAAAACTCAACAGAAATCTTGTGAGCTCCGTTAGCGAAAGAAAACAAAAGACCACTTCAAGGTACTGTAATGAACTCATTCTTTATTTATATTGGTGTTAAACCTACTGTATTCCAACTTCTCTATGGTTTATAAACTATTTTACTAGCCATAGATTCATCAAAATAAGCAAACAACACACGAAAAACAGAATCTGTCAAAAACAGAACAGTCTGTAGTAATATGTAACTAACGCAAACTTCTGAAACTCCAAAAAATCATCCCAAATAGGAAGCCCTAGGAAATTTGTTTATTGATCAGCAGCAATTGGAATCACTATTTTATCACGTTCTGGTGATTTTTAACAATTGTTTTCGTGAACAGAAAGTTTCTGGAAATTACAGCAAGATCAAATAACTATCATCCAAGAAGATCCTATAGGTTTAACTTGGCACAAACACTAATTAAACATAAAAACACATCTAACCAGAGGCTAGAACAAATATTTTGTAGCGACCCGACCCAAAATCGGTCAAGTCTCTGTGTAGCTGTACCATCCCAAGATCATGCTGGCACACACAGTACATTGATGAAATAATCAAAGTTCAATCACACCTGAATTTATTACACAATTCTCATATCGAGTCTTTATTACAATAGAATAAATTCAGCCGAAGGCCAACTCATGAGAAATAAACTAAATAAGCTGCGGAAGCATAGAAGAATAGCGAGTCCATCCGACTCCATAGGGCAATCGCCAAGCGTGGATCGTAGCCTCACTCCTGATCGGAATACTCCTCTGCAACATAAGACGTTGCAGCCGTGTAGGTCAGCATTTTGAATATGCTGGCAAGTCATGAAGAGAGAATAACAATAAATATTACTAACACTATATGCAATTTGGCTGTGGGGCTCTAAGTTTCATTGTTTTGCGAAAAAGCCAGTTTTTCCCTACAATAGTGGACTTGTTTACAAATACTACAAAATGTTGGTAGTTATTGAGATGGTTCCACCAACCAAAGTCTCATTCCCAATTATTAAATAACCCCCTCAATTAATTTATTAATTTTGGTTTTGAGATATCCGAAATACTCCAAGTTCCAGAGGCTCAAATTGTCCAGAATCGGGACACGGCTAACCGATTAGATCTTCACTGCAGAGGTTTGTGCACTTTACCCGCAAGAATCGCTCCTCCTTTTAAGTCTTCGCACTTCATGGTGTTTGAAGACGGGACAAACGAAACATGGTCTTCCAAGAGTTCCTCCGCCACTGCCGCACCCATCCAATCCTACCGCTCTTCTACATCTCGTAGCACCGTCCGCCAGAGTCACAACTAGGGTTGACCAAGCCGAGCCCATAATGGCTTGCGGCTGCACAGTAAGCTTCCGTCAATGGGGTATACATCCTTCTCTTCGTGGCTGGGTGAAGCTTTCCGCAAGATGTCATGGCGCTTCTCCATGCATCCCGCCAACCGCTGGTTTCTCCAGGTGCCCGCCAACCGCCCTCCACCCAAGAGTGAATTTTAAGTCCATCTTGAGCTTGAAGTCATGGGGTTGTCATCATCTTGACTCTCACATCTCCCTTATGATTCACTCAACCAACCCGCTCACGAGCATAGCAAATTAAACTACTTCGTCCCCGCAATGGTAACAAGGGAATTGGGTTCATCCTACCTCATGATACTACTCAAGAACATAACTTCAAATTCTCCTACTGCATGCATGGTGGGAGGTAAAATTTAATGCAATAAAATCATAGGCATTGTAAACAAAACATGATCAATGACTTGCCTTGCGGACGATCTTCGAAAGCTAGGGACTCGTGGTAGCAAGCTTCGCACTCCGGAAATTCTACCGAGGCAAACAATAATCATATAAGCATACAAACATATGATCACTTAATATAATAGCATGTTAACATAACACACAAAACAATTGAACCAAAAACCCAAAGAAAACTCGAAGAAATCCAAATCAATGTTTTCACCACATCATACAACAACCAAGAAATAGTTTTGCACAACCAAATTTTTCTTAACAGAACCTAAGCATGGGTTTTTGCTACCTAACAGAAAAGAAATCATCATGCAACTAGGATCAAAAGGAATCACATCAAAAACAATTATAGAACTCCTATTAGGCCTATAACAATCCTAGCAAGAAAAAATAAAATAAAAATTTTATTTATTGTAAATAAAAGTTCCTGATCTAAAGTTACAGAAACTAACCTAACATAAACTATCACATAGGAAAAATAAAATTATTTGCTAAATAAAACAATAGGAAAACAGTAGCTAGTTAAATAATTAAGAACCACATGATTTTGATTAAAACTATTTTTTATTAACTCTAAAATGCCCAAATAAATTCCTACGGTTAGGTAAGGTCAAAACAAAGTTGTGACAAAAGAATCACTAAAATAAAATAATTCTAACTCACTTTATAGCAGAATTACTAATCTGTCTAAATCTAAAATAAAACAATTTATAATAATTTTAACATGACTAAACATATTTTCTAAAGAAACTACAACAAATTTGCAAACTAACAAAAAAAGAATCAATAAAAAATATTAAGTAGATTAAAAGATATGGATTTTACAAAACTAAAACTATTCTGTAAACAAAACAGAAACGAAAATATAATTAAAAAGAAAAATCTGGCGCTAATGGGCCTCTCTAGCGCTCGGGCGTAATATAACTAAAACGTGCCCGCGGTTTAACAGAAAATAACCTGAGTCGGGCCGGTCTAACTAAACCTAACTAAACCAAATAAACTGAAACTAACCGGGCCTATTTAAAAAAAACCGTACCCCTTCGGGATCTAATCTAGCGCGTGCGTTTTGGATCGCACGGTGGCGGGGATCTCCGGTGGCTTACAGTGGTGGCGACGCCGGCGATGGTCGACGGCGGCTCGGCGACGACGGTGCGGGGCTCGGTGGTCGGGGACGACGGCGGAGACCTCCGGCGGTGCTTGTGAGCGAGGGGACTCGGTGGTGGACTCGGGCGAGCTCGAGGGGGTTCGGGGCGGGCGGAATGGGGACAATGGCGCGGCGGCGGCGACGGATTGCGGCGAGGGGAGAGGGTCGGGCGAGGGGGGAAGTGGGGGAACGGGGCGAGGGCGGGGGTATTTATAGGGGGCACCGACTTGTGCGAGGGGGCGGATCGGGGTGGATCGGGAGGCGATCCCGGATTTTGCGGGATTCCGGCGAGCGGCGGCGCGGTTGATTGTCTTGCGGAAGGAGGAAGGAGAGGTGGGGTCGGGGTGTCGGTGAGAGAGGGAGGGGATGAGCGACGGGCGGCCGAGGGGAAAGGAATCGGCGCGTGGCGGCTCGGGCGGGCTCGGTTGGCTGGCCGGGCTGCACTGCAGGGCTGCGCCTGGCTGCGCTCGGTGGGCCGCCTAGGTGCTGGCTGGGCCGGTTGGCCTGGCTGGCGCCTGGGGCTCTCCTTTCTATTTTTTTTGAATTAGTGAGAGAGGGAAAAATATATTAAATATAAATATTTTATATAGGACATATATATATCAAAATGATCAGGGGAATATTCCCTATAATTTGAACATTTTTCCAGGAGCAAAACTCAAACTTAAAAAAAATATCGGCCATCTCGGCATGGCATTTCTTCAGCTCAGAAACATGGAAGACATCATGAACTCTGGACAATCCTTCCGGCAATTCCAACTTGTAAGCAACTTCTCCACGACATTCGAGGATTTTGTAGGGGCCAATGAACCGGGGTGCTAACTTTCGTTTGACACCAAACCTCTTGATTCCACGAAGTGGGGACACCCGGAGATATGCCCGGTCTCCCGCTTCGTAAGTTACTTCCTTGCGTTTACTGTCGGCATAACTCTTCTGCCTCGATCGAGCTACTTTGAGCCTATCTCAATCAGCTTGACTTTCTTTGGAATCTCGATAAGATCGGGACCGACAAGTTTTCGATCTCCAACACCATCCCACAAAGAATGGTGTTCGCACCTCCTTCCGTATAGAGCTTCGAAGGGGCCATCTTCGATCGGTCCGATAACTGTTATTGTACGAGAACTCTGCGATGGCAAATTATCATCCCGCTTAGACCCATAGTCTAGCGCACAAGCTCTCAACATGTCCTCCGTGATCTGGTTGACTCTCTCGGTCATCCATCTGCTCATGGATGAAAAGTGTACTAAACTCCAGCCTCGCACTCCAAAGTTTCATGCAACCGATTCCAAAACTTTGAGGTAAATTGTGTTCCTCTATCCGACACGATACTCCTCGGAACTCCATGCGGACATACGATCCTGGTCATGTATATCTTGGCTAACTTAGCGCCAGATAGGTAGTCTTCACGGAATGAAATGAGCTACCTTGGTCAATCGATCAACCACTACCCAGATGGAATCATAACCTAAACGGGTCCCGGGTAATCCTGTGATAAAATCCATTCCAAGTTTTTCCCATTTCCACTCGGGAATCGGCAAAGGTTGAAGTAAACCCGCTGGCTTCGATGTTCCGCCTTTACTCGCTGGCAAACATCGATAATCGCTACGCACTCGGCAATATCCTTCTTCATACCGCCCACCGTAAACTTTCCTTCAAATCCAGATACATCTTGGTGTTACCGGGTGAATCGAGTACGGTGAATCATGAGCCTCTGAAGAATTAGCTTCCGAGTTCGGGATCATTGGGTACATAAATACGATCCTCGAACCATATAGCTCCGTATTCATCCTTACGAAACCCTTTAGCTTTTCCTTCATTCATCCTTTTCTTTATCTCATCAATTTCCTTGTCCGACTTCTGAGCTTCACGAATTCTTTTGGCCAAAGTGGACTGAACTTCCAGAGTTGCAACATATCCTCTCGGAACTATCTCCAGTCGAAGATCTCTGAGGTCATCGACTAACTCCTGGGGTAATCCTCCTGCTATAAGAGTATTTACATAACTCTTACGGAGCATCTGCTACAACATTAGCCTTTCCTGGGTGGTAATGCAATCTCATGTCATAGTCCTTGATTAACTCTAGCCATCTCCTCTGCCTGAGGTTCAACTCTTTCTGCGTGAAAATATATTTCAAGCTCTTATGATCTGTGTAAACATCACAATGGTTTCCGATAAGGAAATGTCTCCAGGTCTTGAGTGCATGCACTACGGCTGCTAACTCCAAATCATGTGTGGCGAATTCATCTCGTGAGGTCGTAGCTGTGCGGAGGTATAAGCTACAACCTTTCCTTCCTGCATGAGTACTCCTCCGAGTCCCCGACGAGAAGCGCCACAATATACCGTAATCCTTGTGTATGTCCGCAAAATCAGCATCGGGCTGTGACCAAACGCTTCTTCAATTCCTCGAAACCGGCTTTACAATCCTCGGTCCAAATGTACTTGGCATCCTTCTTCAACAAATTTCACCATGGGCTTGGCAATTTTCGAGAAATTCTCAATAAACCTCCGATAATATCCTGCGAGTCCGAGAAAACTGCGGATCTCCTTGATCGAGGTGGGCGATCGCCAATCGGTGATCGATACAACCTTGGCGGGTCAATCGCTATTCCTTCTCCTGAAATAACATGTCCGAGGAATCCGACTTCCTTCACCAAAATTCACATTTGCTGAACTTGGCATACAATTGATGTTCTCGAGTTTCTCGAACTGCACGCAAATGTTCCTTATGCTCTTCCTCACTCTTGGAGAAAATCAGATATCATCGATGAACACCACGACAAACTTATCCAGATATTCCATAAATACCTTGTTCATCAAATTCATGAAGTATGCAGGGCATTAGTCAATCCGAATGACATGACGGTATACTCATATAAACCATACCGTGGTGAATGCTGTTTTGGGTATATCCTTTTCACGATCTTCAATCGATGATACCCGATCGAAGATCGATCTTGGAGAATACCTTGGCTCCAACTAGCTGATCAAATAGATCATTAATCATCGGTAGAGGGTACTTGTTCTTGATGGTCACGCTGCTCAACGAACGATAATCTACAACCATTCTCGTGGTTCCATCCTTCTTCTCTACCAAAAGAACTGGGGCTCCCCAAGGTGATGAGCTTGGCGAATATATCCTTTCTCCAATAGCTCATTAATTTGATTCTTGATCTCTTTCAAATCGCTCGGGGCATCCGATAGGGTCTCTTGGATATTGGGGCTGTGCCGGGTAATAACTCAATCAGAATTCAATGTCTCTGTCCGTGGCATTCTGGTAATTCCTCCTAAACACATCGGAAAATCTTGCACCATCGGCACTTCCTCCCGAACAACCCCGTGAGGGAATGCACCGATTCTTCATCGGGATACGCCCGATACATACTTGATCCTCTTTTGCTCCGGAGTGGTGAGCGTAATCGACTTGCGGGCACGCCTATGTTTACTTCAAACTTTGTCAACCAATCCATGCCTAGGATTACATCCAAGGTCCGGGTTTCCAATACTATGAGGTCTGCGGAAATTTATGGTTTCCGATGTTGAGGGTTGCATGACAGCCTAAGCCCGCCATCATTTCTCCTCCCGCGAATCGACGTGAAGAGGGCTTCTAAGGGTTCTAGTGGGCAACCCGTACTTTTCCACAACTACCCTTGATATGAATGAATGCGCTGCACCGTAATCAAAGAGTACCAATATTTGGATGTGAATTTAATAAAACTTACCAACCACGGTGTCTAGCTGATCATAGACGCCCTCCACGCCAATGTGGTTCACCCGAGCACAAGGAAAAGGGTTGGGCTTCTTTGCTGAGCTTCCATTGCCGCTTTCCATTCTCCGCTTGGCCTCCGGGCAATCGGTGGCATAGTGCCCTGTTTTCCGCACTTGAAACAGTGATGTGACTCGAGATCTTTCCGAGCCGGGCAGGACGATCTTTGGTTGCCATTGCCGCTTTCCATTGGTTGTCTTGTTGTCCTGGTTGCGGTTGTTCCCATTTCCTCCATGGTTATGATGGGTATGCCCTCCCGAGTATGGAGCATAACGGCCTTCGCTGAGCTCCGAATTGTACTTCCCGGCCATACTTCCGCTATGACTATCAATCTGCTGCTGCTTGCCTTCAAGTATGGTGGCCTTGTCTACCAGCTCTCGGTAGTTGTTGAAGGTAGCCACCATAAGCTGCATACCCACTCGCCATTGAGTCCCTCGAGGAACTTTTCCTGCTTATGCATCTGTGGCCACATCATCCGGGGCATAGCGAGCTAACTTGTGAACTCATCCACGCATCGCCCCACAGTGCGGTTCCCTGGCGTAAGTTGCGAAACTCACGCTTCTTGGACTCATGGCTCCAAATGAAACATGAGCGGTGCGAAAAGCTCGCTGGAACTGATCCCATGTGATGGTGGCGATGGGATAAGTGGCGTGTAGTTTTCCCACCAAGAGGCTGCAGGTCCATCAAGTTGATGTCTGCAAAGCGCACCTTCTCTGATCTGTGGCACCCAGCGCCGCTAACTCCTTCCGACCTTGCGGAACCAATCATCGGCCACAATCGCCTCGGTCTGCTAGAGAACACCGGCGGATTCAGCCTTAGGAAGCGGGTCAAGTTGTCAGCGAGGGGTGGTGGCGGTGGATTGTTGTTGTTGTTGTTGTTCGGTTCGGATGAGCATATGCATGAGGGCATTCTCTGCTTTGGATCACCGGGTGAGCTCCGCGGAAAGTTGAGACCGGGGTCACGTCTCGGAGGCATCTGGTGTTTTGGAGTGGATGAGAAAATTAGAATAGAACAAGGGTCTAATGAGAAAATATCACTACCCATATGAATGCACAATCATAATCACACCAATCATTTATTCAATCAACTCAAACATGGTTCAATCTCGGATTACAAATTTCTCACGACTAATCGAAAATAACGGCCTAACTGATCGACGACAAAATAAAATAACATGGCGGTCGACTAAATGTCTTCATCAATTATCCTTGCGTCCTCTGGTGCAGCGTCCTCCGGTGTGGCGTCCTCTGATGCGGCGCCTCCTCTTGCGGCTTTCTTCAGTGGAGCTCTCTTCATAATCCTGGTCATTGCTCACGAGAGGTCCGTCATCTCCACTCGGAAAAAGGTCTTCTCCCAGGTCCATCTTCTCCTCTAATGTGGCAACATCCATCTTCAGCTTGTCGACTCTCTCCATGAAATCCTTAATTTCTTCTTCATGATCAAGGAAGTCTGCGTGTGCTTTCTCCTCCAGCCCAGTTCACGGAACAACAGCCTCCTGTGTACCTTCGAGTTACGGCGATGTCCGGATCTCCGCTTCTGAGGAGACACTCCAAGTCTTGGACATATGAGAGAATGGAGTCGTCCTCACGATGCGGATGATATCTCCATTCCTAGCTCTGCGAGAAATCATGGCGAGGTCGATGGGTTGAGCTCGGCCTGTACTCTTCTTGAGATGTCCAAGTGCACGATAAATCGCCATGTCTCTTCCGAGGATCCAATTGAAATCGGTAAACTCAAAGTCAATGGGCTCAATGTCCTCCGAAGGTCCTCCTCGAATGTGCACCTCAATCTCAGAAGCGGTATCCGTCGGAAGTGCATTGGTAGGCTTCCCAAAGATTGAGGGCGAGCAATCTTCACTTCTTCACGATCTGGACCAGCTTCTTGCGAAAGGCATCGCCTCATCTGGCCGGCAAAACTCCGTAGCGTAACTAGGGTGAACTCGGCGCCATCTAAAATGTTGAAAATCGGAGAGGAGTCGAAATGAACAGGGAGAATTACGGAATGATAAGGACATAAAATAAATAGTCTCTTCCTATGGCTTTCCGATCCTAGGGGTTACGCCCTACGGTCGGCAGTGCTCGATACCATCTCAGAGCGACCCGACCCAAAATCGGTCAAGTCTCTGTAGCTGTACCATCCCAAGATCATGCTTTGGCACACAAGACATTGATGAAATAATCAAAGTTCAATCACACCTGAATTTATTACACGATTCTCATATCGAGTCTTTATTACAATAGAATAAATTCGCCAAGGCCGATCATGAGAAATAAACTAAATAAGCTGCGAAGCGTAGAAGAATAGCGAGTCCATCCGACTCCATAGGGCAATCGCCAAGCGCGGATCATAGCCTCACTCTGATCGAATACTCCTCTGCAACATAAGACGTTGCAGCCGTGTAGGTCAGCATTTTGAATATGCCGGCAAGTCATGAAGAGAGAATAACAATAAATATTACTAACACTATATGCAATTTGGTGTGGGGCTCTAAGTTTCATTGTTTTGCGAAAAGCCGTTTTCCTACAACAAGGACTTGTTTGCAAATACTACAAAATGTTGGTAGTTATTGAGATGGTTCCACCAACCAAAGTCTCATTCCCAATTATTAAATAACCCCCTCAATTAATTTATTAATTTTGGTTTTGAGATATCCGAAATACTCCAAGTTCCAGAGGCTCAAATTGTCCGTAACCAGGGACACGGCTAACCGATTAGATCTTCACTCTGCAGAGGTTTGTGCACTTTACCCGCAAGAATCGTTCCCTCCTTTTAAGTCTTTGCACTTCATGGTGTTTGAAGACGGACGAACGTAAACAGGGTCTTCCAAGAGTTCCTCCGCCACCGCCGCACCCATCCAATCCTACCGTTCTTCTACATCTCGTAGCACCGTCCGGCCAGAGTCACAACTAGGGTTGACCAAGCCAGAGCCCATAATGGCTTGCGGCTGCACAGGTAAGCTTCCGGTCAATGGGGTATACATCCTTCTCTTCGTGGCTGGGTGAAGCTTTCCGCAAGATGTCATGGCGCTTCTCCATGCATCCCGACCAACCGCTGGTTTCTCCAGGTGCCCACAACCGCCCTCCACCCAAAGAGTGAATTTTGAAGTCCATCTTGAGCTTGAAGTCATGGGGTTGTCATCATCTTGACTCTCACATCTCCCTTATGATTCACTCAACCAACCCGCTCACGAGCATAGCAAATTAAACTACTTCGTCCCGGCAATGGTAACAAGGGGAATTGGGTTCATCCTACCTCATGATACTACTCAAGAACATAACTTCAAATTCTCCTACTGCATGCATGGCGGGGAGGTAAAATTCTAATGCAATAAAATCATATGCATTGTAAAGAAAACATGATCAATGACTTGCCTTGCGGACGATCTTCGAAAGCTAGGGACTCGTGGTAGCAAGCTTCGCACTCCGGAAATTCTACCGAGGCAAACAATAATCATATAAGCATACAAACATATGATCACTTAACATAAAAGCATGTTAACATAACACACAAAACAATTAAACCAAAAACCCAAAGAAAACTCGAAGAAATTCAAATCAATGTTTTCACCACATCATACAACAACCAAGAAATAGTTTTGCACAACCAAAATTTTCTTAACAGAGCCTAAGCATGGGTTTTTGCTACCTAACAGAAAAGAAATCATCATGCAACTAGGAGCAAAAGGAATCACATCAAAAACTATTATAGAACTCCTATTAGGCCTATAACAATCCTAGCAAGAAAAAAATAAAATAAAATTTTTATTTATTTTAAATAAAAGTTCCTGATCTAAAGTTACAGAAACTAACCTAACATAAACTATCACATAGGAAAAATAAAATTATTTGCTAAATAAAACAATAGGAAAACAGTAGCTAGTTAAATAATTAAGAATCACATGATTTTGATTAAAACTATTTTTTATTAACTCTAAAATGCCCAAATAAATTCCTACGGTTAGGTAAGGTCAAAACAAAGTTGTGACAAAAAAGAATCACTAGAATAAAATAATTCTAACTCACTTTATAGCAAAATTACTAATCTGTCTAAATCTAAAATATGACAATTTATAATAATTTTAACATGACTAAACATATTTTCTACAGAAACTACAACAAATTTGCAAACTAACAAAAAAGAATCAATAAAAATATTAAGTAAATTAAAAGATATGGATTTTACAAAACTGAAACTATTCTGTAAACAAAACAAAACGAAAATATAATTAAAAAGAAAATCTGCGCTAATGGGCCTATCTAGCGCCAGGCGTAATATAACTAAAACGCGTGCCAGCGTTTAACAGAAAATAACCCGAGTCGGGCGGTCTAACTAAACCTAACTAAACCAAATAAACCAAACTAACCGGCCTATTTAAAAAACCGTACCCTTCTGGATCTAATCTAGCGCAGACGTTTTGGATCGGACGGTGGCGGGATCTCCGGTGGCTTACATGGTGGCGACGCGGCGATGGTCGACGGCGGTTCGGCGACGACGGTGCGGGGCTCCGGTGGTCGGGGACGACGGCGGAGACCTCCGCGGTGCGGCGGAGCGAGGGGACTCGGTGGTGGACTCGGGCGAGCTCGAGGGGTTCGGGCGGCGAACGGGACAATGGCGGCGGGCGGGCGGCTCGGACTGACGGATTGCAGCGAGGGGAGAGGGTCGGCGAGGGTGGAAGTGGGGAACAGGCAGGCGGGGTATTTATAGGGGCACCGACTTGGGCGAGGGGCGGATCGGGAGGATCGGAGGCGATCCCGGATTTTGGGATTCCATGAAGGCGCGCGCGGTTATGTGTCTTGGGAGGAGGAAGGAGAGGTGGGGTCGGGTGTCGGTGAGAGAGGGAGGGGATGAGCGACGCCACCGAGCGGAAAGGAATCGGGCGCGTCGGCTCGGGGTGGGCTCGGTGGGCCGGGCAGCGCTTGCGGGCTGCTTGTCAAGCGCTCGGTGGGCCACCTAGGTGCCGGCGGGCTGGGCGGTTGGCCTGGCTGGCGCCTGGGGCTCTCCTTTCTATTTTTTTTTTGAATTAGTGAGAGAGGGAAAAATATATTAAATATAAATATTTTATATAGGACATATATATATCAAAATGATCAGGGGAATATTCCCTATAATTTGAACATTTTTCCAGGAGCAAAACTCAAACTTAAAAAAAATCATTTTTCTAAAATCCCAAATAAAATTCAAATTTGAATTCAAACTTTTTGGCAATGTTTTTTCATCTGACATATTTGGAGTGTCATGTTACCCCTCTCATACTTTTTCTCAAGTATTTATCAGGCACTATTTGAAATAAATTTCAACTGCCAAACTTTGAATTCAAATTCCAACAACTCCAAAAACTTCTGAAACTTCAAATGCCACTCAATTTCAAACAATATGCATAGATGCTTAGCTATAATTGTAAAACATTCCAAATGAGAAATTTGGGATGTTACATATTTATTCCTAAACAGAAGCAAAAGCAAAAAACAAAATAAAATAAAATTGGGTTGCCTCCCAATAAGCGCTATCGTTTAACGCCCCTAGCTAGGCATAAAAGCAAGGATAGATCTAGGTATTGACATCTTTGGTAGGAAATTCTTCAACGAGACATCCATCATCCTTAGGAATTTCTTCCTTTTTAGTAATAATAAAACTTTTAGGCACAAGATCGAAAAATTTATTTGTAGCAAATGGTTCCTTAATGATGGCAAAAAGATTGGGATGAATACTTATAGATTTGAGATCCGCAGTTTCCTTACTAGAGGATCCACCCTTATTTTTAGGTACATACATAAGCTTGGCAATTTTAGTAGGAGGACTTGGAGTATCCTTAACGGAAGAAAAGGGGGTTCCAAGTTGGTAATGATACCCTCAAGTTTATCGATTCTAGTGGAATCTTGATTTATTCTTTCATTAACTATGGGTTCCTTCTCCTTAATATTTTTCAAAGTGACTCCAACCTTAGATCCATATTGGGTAATTTGGTTGTGGATCTTTTTATCCAGATTTTCAATTAACTCTATGGTAGCAACTTTATTTTCAATAATTTCAAGTCTTTGCATTACATGCTCTATAGTTAACATAGTTCCATTAACCAAAAGAGGTGGTGAGCCAAATAAATCTATCATAGCATTATACGAGTCAAAAGTATGGCTACCCAAGAAATTCCCTCCGGTAATAGTATCAAGGATATATCTATACCAAGGATTAGCACCTACATAAAAATTGCGGAGAAGAACTAAAGTAGATTGCTTCCTGGTAGGTCTGCTTTGAGCATTGCAAATTCTATACCAAGCGTCTTTTAGATTTTCTCCCTCCCTTTGCTTAAAATTTAGTACTTCATTCTCGGGAGACAACGGAGAAGATATAAGACTAGCCATAACGACAAGCAAGCGAAAGAGGCGAACGAAAAAGAGAGGGCGAATAAAACGGCAAGGGTGAAGTGGGGGAGAGGAAAACGAGAGGCAAATGGCAAATAATGTAATGCGGGAGATAAGGGGTTGTGGTGGGTACTTGGTATGTTGACTTTTGCGTATACTCCCCGGCAACAGCGCCAGAAATCCTTATTGCTACCTCTTGAGCACTGCGTTGGTTTCCCTTGAAGAGGAAAGGGTGATGCAGCAAAGTAGCGTAAGTATTTCCCTCAGTTTTTGATCACCAAGGTATCAAACCAGTAGGAGGCTACACGTGAGTCCCTCGCACCTACACAATACAAATAAATCCTCGCAACCAACGCGATAAGGGGTTGTCAATCCCTTCACGGTCACTTACGAGAGTGAGATCTGATAGATATGATAGGTTAATAATTTTTGGTATTTTTGTGATAAAGATGCAAAGTAAAATAAAAGCAAAGGCAATAACAAAGTGTTGGAAGATTAATATGATGAAGATAGACCCGGGGCCATAGGTTTCACTAGTGGCTTCTCTCAAGAGCATAAGTATTTTACGGTGGGTGAGCAATTCTTGTTGAGCAATTGATGAATTGAGCATAGTTATGAGAATATCTAGGTATGATCATGCATATAGGCATCACGTCCGAGACAAGTAGACCGACTCTCCTGCATCTACTACTATTACTCCACTCATCGACCACTATCCAAAGATGCATCTAGAGTATTAAGTTCAAGAAAATGAGTAACGCCTTAGGCAAGATGACATGATGTAGAGGGATAAATTCATGCAATATGATAAAACCCCATCTTGTTATCCTCGATGGCAACAATACAATCGTGCCTTGCTGCCCCTCATCACACTGGGAAAGGACACCGCAAGATTGAACCCAAAGCTAAGCACTTCTCCCATTGCAAGAAAAACCAATCTAGTAGGCCAAACCAAACTGATAATTCGAAGAGACTTGCAAAGATAACCAATCATACATAAAGAATTCAGAGAAGATTCAAATATTTTTCATAGATAATCTTGATCATAAACCCACAATTCATCGGCCTCAACAAACACACCGCAAAAAGAAGATTACATCGAATAGATCTCCACGAGAGAGGGGTAGAACATTGTACTGATATCGAAAAAGAGAGAAGAAGCCATCTAGCTACTAACTATGGACCCGAAGGTCTGAGGTAAACTACTCACACTTCATCGGAGGGGCTATGGTGATGATGTAGAAGCCCTCCATGGTGGATGCCCCCCCAGAGCTCCTAACAGGCTCCAAGATGGGATCTCGTGGGTGCAGAGGTTGCGGCGGTGGAATTAGGTTTTGGCTCCGCCTCGATCGCTTGGGGGTACGTAGGTATATATAGGAGGAAGGAGTACGTCGGTGGAGCAACAGGGGCCCACGACGGTGGAGGCAGCTACAGGGGTGGGCGCCCCACCTCATGGCCTCCTCTTTTGTTTCTTGGCATAGGGTCCAAGTCTCCTGGATCATGTTCGGTGAGAAAATCACATTACCGAAGGTTTCATTCCGTTTGGACTCCGTTTGATATTCCTTTTCTTGAAACTCAAATAGGAAAAAACAACAATTACAGGCTGGGCCTCCGGTTAATAGGTTAGTCCCAAAATAATATAAAAGTGGATAATAAAGCCCAATAATGTCCAAAACAATAGATAATATAGCATGGAGCAATCAAAAATTATAGATACGTTGGAGACATATCAATCATCATCGACGACTTCCACTTGCCCTTGGTGAAAGATGCCACCTTAGGTGCCAGAGCAGGGCCCTTTCCCGTGTCAACAACCTGGCTGGCATTCCTTGGGTGACGCTCTTTGGGCATCGCTCTTGTTGCGGTGTGATGTATACTACGCAACTTTATTCTTGTAGACTCGTGTTGGGCCTCCAAGCGCAGAGTTTTGTAGGACAGTAGCAATTTTCCCTCAGGTGGATGACCTAAGGTTTATCAATCCATGGCAGGCGTAGGATGAAGATGGTCTCTCTCAAACAACCTTGCAACCAAATAACAAAGAGTCTCTTGTGTCCCCAACACACCGAATACAATGGTAATTTGTATAGGTGCACTAGTTCGGCGAAGAGATGGTGATACAAGTGTAATATGGATAGTAGATATTGGTTTTTGTAATAAGAATAATAAAAGACAGCAAGGTAGCAATTAATAAAACGGAGCACAAACAGTATTTCAATGCTTGAAAATGAGGCCGAGGGTCCGTACTTTCGCTAGTGCAATCTCTAAACAATGCTAATGTAATTGGATCACATAACCATCCCTCAACGTGCGATGAAGAATCACTCTGAAGTTCTTATCTAGCGGTGAACATAAGAAGAAATTGTTTCTAGCTATTCTTTCCGATCGATCTATCCAAGAGTTCGTACTAAAATAACACCAAGTTATTCTTTCCGATCTTTTCTTCTTCTTTACCACATCATGTGTGGGTTTAATTAATTTTTTCAAGCTTCTTATTGATGAGATTGGTTGAATAGGAAGCTCCTCCTCATCACCTATTTAATCATGAGAGACAATATGAGGGAAAGTGGAAATCTTTACCCTTTCATTAGTATTCCTTTTATATTCTATTGGTTTTCCCATCTTTCTATAGTTGGCAATATAAGCATTCTCATTGCAATTTACCATGCAAAATATATAGATATTTTTTAGTTTAGTTTCAATGTCGTCTGTGAGAATGAATACTTCAATCCAACTATTTTTATGTGTCAATTCTTCACTCCCCAAAAATAGACAAAGCTCATTATAAAGTTGAAGGGTGATCAAGTCATTACAATATTTTGGCCATGATTCGATCATGAAAAAGTTTGCATTGGAAATTAAGATGACCATCCTTATTGCAAAGTTCACAAGTAATAGGACAAAGAGAACATAATTTTGTAGAAAATTCATCTATCATTTTGAGCAAAAAATTGGTTTATCATGCTTATGCTTCTTACAAAATCTATCTTCCCTATAAGGCACGTCTTCACAAAGTCTTTCCACTCCACAAAAATTGACATGCTTACTTTTTGTCATGACTTGTGCAATCATCATTAGCATTTTGGATATTGAAAGAATTCATACTAACAACATTGCAATCATGCTCATCATTCAAAGATTCTATGCCAAACATTTTATTGAATTCTTGTTCTATCAATTGAGCACAATTTTCCTTTCCATCATTTTCAAGAAATATATTATAAAGATGAACAATATGAGACCACCTCAATTCCATTTTTTGTAGTTTTCTTTTTCTAAAACAAACTAGTGATAAAACAAGAAACTAAAAGATTCAATTGCAAGATCTAAAGATATACCTTCAAGCACTCACCTCCCCAGCAACGGCACCAGAAATGAGCTTGATGTCTACTATGCAATTTTATTCTTGTTGACTCGTGTTGGGCCTCTAAGCGCAAAGTTTTGTAGGACAGTAGTAATTTTCCCTCAAGTGGATGACCTAAGGTTTATCAATCCGTGGGAGGCATAGGATGAAGATGGTCTCTCTCAAACAACCTTGCAACCAAATAACAAAGAGTCTCTTGTGTCCCCAACACACCGAATACAATGGTAATTTGTATAGGTGCACTAGTTCGGCGAAGAGATGGTGATACAAGTGTAATATGGATAGTATATATTGGTTTTTGTAATAAGAACAATAAAAAACATCAAGGTAGCAATTGATAAAATGGAGCACAAACGGTATTGCAATGCTTGAAAATGAGGCCTAGGGTCCGTACTTTCGCTAGTGCAATCTCTCAACAATGCTAATGTAATTGGATCACATAACCATCCCTCAACATGCGATGAAGAATCACACCGAAGTTCTTATCTAGCGGAGAACATAAGAAGAAATTGTTTGTAGATATTCTTTCTGATCGATCTATCCAAGAGTTCGTACTAAAATAACACCAAGTTATTCTTTTCGATCGATCTATCAAGAGTTCATACTAAAATATAACACTAAGTTATTCTTTCCATTTGATCTATCAAGAGTTCGTACTAAAATAACACCAAAGCAAATACAAATTCATAATACGCAATCCAACACAAAGAACCTCAAAGAGTGCCCCAAGATTTCTACTAGAGAAACAAGGACGAAAACGTGCATCAACCCCTATGCATAGATTACCCCAATGTCACCTCGGGAATCCGCGAGTTGAGTGCTAAAACATATCTCAAGTGAATCAATATAATACCCCATTGTCACCACAGGTATTTATATGCAAGACATATATCTAGTGCTCTCAAATCCATAACCGCTTGTTTGACTCCTATCATTTGGATCGAATTCAACGGATTTCATTTGCAAATTCTGGAATTTACTCGTTTGGCTGCCACGGAATTGACCATCGGTTTTCATTCTCAAATTCTAGAGGATTAAAACTTGCCTAGCCCCAAATCCCGTGCCCTCACCCGTCATTCTCGCCACTCCCCTCATCCCGACGCGCTCGTCTCCCTTCCCCACCCTCCCCAGATGCCCACCACCGCCGCCGCCGCCTCCGCCAAATCTCCCGTCCACCACCGCCGCCGCCATGAGTCTAGCCTTCTCGGCCGCCGGCGATGCACTCTTCGGGCGGTGAATATCTCCTTCGTCGATGCCCCGTCCCTCATCCTCTTTACTCTGGATTTCACGGCAACGCACCCTCCACCGGCGACGCCCCGTCCCTCATCCTTCGAGATCTCAACTCCTTGTAAGTTCCCTCCACCTCCCTTCTCCTCCTCTCTAATGCATCTTTTCTGGTTGAACCCTGACCCTAACCCCACGTGACTGTTCAGCAGCACACCTCCCTCCAGTCACCGACCGGATCCAGATAGTAGATCGACTTCTTGACAACTCCTCCGCCAACCCACGAACAGTCAGCTCCCCTTCCTCCTCTCTCTGTGGTCTCTGTTCTGTCATGTCTCGTACCAAACTACTTGGTAATCCTATGTATTGTCGTGGTGATAGACTGGTGATTAGTAGATACCCTCGGAATTGATGCCTCCTTGTTTGAACACTGCATAATCTAGGAGCATTTCTCAAAATAATTCAGGCTCTTTGTTTGAACTGTATCTGAGCAGACTCTGTTTACTAGTTATTCTAATGAGGCCTCTGAAGTTCTGTTCTTCTTTGATGCCGTATGTTGTGGATCCTGTCAAGATTGTTGATTGTTTTTCTGTCGACTCAAATCAACTTTGCACTTTCAGTTTTACTAGATACTTATGTGTCAATATACTCTAATTAGCCCCAAGTAATCAACATGATAACAATGTAATCAAGAGTTTGTTACTATAAAGACGACAACAAAATGCCTTTTTAGCAGCTCAGCTAGTGAAAAGAATTTTATGCCATATGGAAAAAAGGACGGCCTGTATAGTCACGGGAGTCTTTATTTGTGCACTCATGATTGCTTCAATATATTTACTTTGATACATTGTCATGGCATGGATATTTTATAAATAAAAGGTTAATATAAGAAGAAAAAGTTGATGGAAGTAAATTATGTCTGAACAACATAATGATAGTGTGGTCAGAGCTTAGAAACATGGTCTAAATATGATAGTCCAGCTTCAGAGTTCTTGTCCAATTCAATGCATGAGAAAGTCAGCTGTAGTTGATAGAGATGTGCTTAGAATAACCTGTTAGGCTGTGATGGATAAGGATTCTTATCCAGCCACCTTTTATTTCTCTTTACAATAGTTGCACAACATTTGTCTCCATAGGATGGTCTTAAAAAATAAATAAAATTGTCCTTACTAGTTGAGACAAAAGGATGAGAAAAACTGCTGATGTCATTATATATCTCTTCTTTGCTATCTGAAGCCTAATTTTTCCCCAGCTTCAGAATTCTCATCCAACTTAATGCATGAGAAAATCTTCTGTTGTCATTATATATACACTATATATATATATGCTATGTTATGTCATTATATATACACAATTTATGGGCTTTTTTCAGTATGAGCTGGGCATGTACACGAGCAATGAGCATGAGTTATTTGTGTACCACTAGTAATCAAGCTTGAGTGATTCTCAATTGTTGTTTTCTTCATATTAATATAGATGTCGAACTTGCACATTAACGCATTGCGTGACGATGAGAGGAGAAAGAAAAGGAAGAGGGCAGCTGCTGGATTTTTTGTGTCGGTTGTCGCGATAGTTCAGCACACATATTGTCAGAGGAAGATTAGAGAGCTTGATGATTTCAGTGAGGATGAGGTAGAGATTAGGATTAGAAAGCAGATGCTTAGATCAATTTATCAGGGTTCTAACAAGCATTGTTTTGATAGTTTGCGCCTAACTAAACGGTCCTTTGTGGACCTGTGCGCTATCTTGCGTGAAAGATGTGGTTTGGGGGACACATTTTATGTGTCGGTTGAAGAATCAGTCACAATGTTTCTGCTAGTGCTAAGCCATGGGATGAAATACCGGTTAATTGAAAGCACGTATATATGGGCACTCGAGATAATCAGTAGGCATTTCAATGAGATCTTAAGAGCTGTCCTTTCCTTGTATCATGAGTTTATAAAGTTACCAAGCCCTTCAGCTGAGCCGCCCGAGGATAGTAGATGGAAATGGTTTCCAGATGGGCTAGGAGCTTTAGATGGCACACATGTTGATGTCCGTGTTTCCGCTCTCAAGCAAGGTAGATACAGGAATGGAAAGCAAGATGTGACCGTTAATGTGCTTGGTGTTTGTGACCGGAATATGAAGTTTTTGTATGTCTTAGCTGGATGGGAAGGTTCTGCATCAGATTCATGAGTGCTGCGAGATGCAATGTCATGACAAGACACTTTCAGAGTTCCACATGGTAATTCTCTGTCTTTGTACGGTAGAACAACTAAGTTGTGATATTTCAATGTAAATATAATATCTAATACTTGTTATTTTTGCAAACATTAGGAAAATACTACCTTGTAAATGCTGGGTACACTAATGGTCCAGGCTTCTTTGCTCCATACCGGTCAGTCTGATACCATTTGAAAGAATGGGCGACTAATGGAAATAACCCACAAACTCCAAGAGAGTTATATAATCTGCGACATGCATCAGCTAGGAATGTGATAGAGAGAACTTTTGGTCTACTAAAGATGAGATGGGCTACTTTGAGGACTAGTTCATTTTTTCGCATATGGAATAGGTATCACATAGTATATTGCAAAACCAAGCCTCCGTTTATTTTTAGTTTTCTATTAACACGCCAATAATACCATCTCGCAGATCCGTGACATTAATGCTTGCTGCATATTGCATAACTTTCTAAGAGATAGGCAGAGAGAGATGGATGATATAATGCTAATTGACGTGGATAATCAGTTAAATGATGCTGCCATCGAACATCACGAAGAACCAAACATGATTAGACATGTTGAATGAACAACTGAGTGGAACAACAAGCGAGATACCTTAGCTAATCAAATGTGGGCAGATTATCAAAGGAGACGCGGGGGAACCAATCATTGAATTCATTCATTTGTATGTTCATATATTTCATATGCCTATTTTTGAACCTCTCTCTCTCTCTCTCTCTCTCTCGGGATTCTACGTTTGTCTCATACATGTATTGTTGCTTGCAGGAAGATATGGACATGGAGAAGAAAGGAGGTAGAAACTACCTTACCTGGACGGATGAAATGGATGAAGCAATGCTGAATGTGTTCGTGGAGCATTACAATAGAGGGGATCATGCTCAAAATGGGTGGAAACCACATGTTTACAGTGCAGTTATCAACAATGTTCGAGCCAAGTGCAATGTGGATATTACAAAGGAGAATGTCATATCAGGGCAAGGCTATTGATAGACACTATGTCAATGTCAGCAAGATGTTGTCAACGAGTGGTTTTGGGTGGGATTGGATCCATAACAATCTTGTGGTTGATAGTGAGGACGTGTGGAGCAACTATGTCAAGGTAAGCACTACATCTTGAGCAACTATGCATTCATGGCCAAGTTTCTTAATTAATTACTATCTCTTGTTGTCACTCATACTTGTATTGATATATCATGATGTGGAGCTTCTAATCATCACAAAGCTAATGAATGGTCCACCTTCTCCATCATGATGTGGAATTCAGCCAAGTTTATTCGAAAACATGCACTTATACTTGTTGATGCATAGCCTTCTAATCAGCAATTTACTCATCATTTCCCCTACGTTCTGCTATTATATTAGTAATCAGCCTTCTCTTGAGAAACAATCACAACTTGAAGCAGTGCACTTGTTTACCCCATTATTTATATGATTGTGCACCATGACATGAGTTACATATTTGCCGTAGTCCACGATTTTCTGTTTGGATGTGTGTTACCTTTTCCACCGTGACATGAGACTATTTGTCTTCATGTTTTGCAGGAAAACAAAGATGTCGCTTGCTATAGGCACAAGGTCATAAAGTTTTGGGACTCAATTAGCCTTGTCTTCTCAAAGGATCACGCCACCAGAACCGGAGCCAGAACCGCCACTGAAAGTGCAGCGGAAATGGCTGCGGAGAATGTCAACAACATCAACACTGAGTCTGCCGCAACATCTTAAACCCAAACCAACGAGGAAGAGAAGAGGAAAAGATATCGATCGGATGACTCAATTGCATCTATGCTTGGAGAGAAACTGGATAATTTTACTAGTGCCTACAAAAGCTGATATCGCTCAAGCTGCTCCTCCCGAGAAACCCTCCTCTCCTGAAGAAATACTTGATGCTCTCAATGCAATTTCCGTACTGGATGATGATGGTTTGCTAGCAGCTTATGATATCCTCATAGCAGATGACCGCAAGTTCAAGGCTCTTATGGTGCTGCCTGAAAGGATGAAGAAGAAATGGATCCTCAAGCAAATCAACAAATGAAGGTATGTTGATTGTTCTGTGACCAGCTACCAGTTGGCAAGCTCCACTACATTTTGTCCTTAGCTGTTTGTTATAGTACAATATTATGGGTTTCCTGTATTTTGTCATGCCAATATGGAGCAGAGGCAACAACAGCTTGCTTGATTTTTGTTGAGGAACGTAGTATTTCAAAAATTTGCCTATGATCACACAAGATCTATCTAGGAGAATCATAGCAACAAGTGGGGAGAGTGTGTCCACGTACCCTCGTAGACCGAAAGCGGAAGCTTTAAGTAACACGGTTGATGTAGTCGAACGTCTTCGCGATCCAACCGAACGCACGGCACCTCCGTGATCTGCACACGTACAACTCGATGACGTCCCTCGTACTCTTGATCCAACTGAGGCCGAGGGAAGGATTCTTCAGCATGATGGCGTGGTGACGGTGATGATGAAGTTGCCGGCGCAGGTCTTCGCCTAAGGACTGCAACGATATGACCGAGGTGTGTTTCTGTGGAGGGGGGCACCGCACACGGCTAAGAGAAACTTTGGTGTGCCTTTGGGGTGCCCCCTGCCCACGTATATAAAGGAGGGAGGAAGAGGAGGCCGGCCTAGGAGGGGCGCGCCTATAGGGGGGAGTCCAACTAGGATTCCCAATCCTAGTTGGAGTCCCCTTCCTTTTCCAAGAGGGGAGAGAGGGAAAGAGTAGGAGAGGGAGAAGGGAAGAGAGGGGGTGCTGCCCCTTCCATAGTCCAATTCGGACTTGCCATGGGGGGGCGCACGGTCACCCCTTGAGGCCCTTCTCTCCTTTCCCGTATGGCCCATTAAGGCCCACTAAGTCCCCCGGCGAATTCCCGTAACTCTCCGGTACTCCGAAAAATACTTGGATCACGTAGAACCTTTCCAACGTCCGAATATAGCCTTCCAATATATCGATCTTTACGTCTCGACCATATCGAGACTCCTCGTCATGTCCGTGATCTCATTCGGGACTCCGAACAAACTTCGATCATCAAATCACATAACTCATAATACAAATCGTCATCAAACGTTAAGTGTGCGGACCCCACGGGTTCGAGAACTATGTAGACATGACCGAGACACATCTTCGGTCAATAACAAATAGCGGAACCTGGATGCTCATATTGGCTCCTACATATTCTACAAATATCTTTATTGGTCAAACCACATAACATCATACATTGTTCCCTTTGTCATCGGTATGTTACTTGCCCGAGATTCGATCGTCGGTATCAACATACCTAATTCAATCTCGTTACCGGCAAGTCTCTTTACTCATTCTGTAGTGCATCATCCCGTAACTAACTCATTAGTCACAGTGCTTGCAAGGCTTATAGTGATGATCATTGCCGAGAGTGCCCAGAGATACCTCTCCGATACACGGAGTGACAAATCCTAATCTTGATCTATGCCAACCCAACAAACACCTTCGGAGACACCTGTAGAGCATCTTTATAATCACCCAGTTACGTTGTGACGTTTGATAGCACACAAGGTGTTCCTCCAGTATTCGGGAGTTGCATAATCTCATAGTCAGAGGAACGTGTATAAGTCATGAAGAAAGCAATAGCAATAAAACTTAACGATCATAATGCTAAGCTAACGGATGGGTCTTGTCCATCTCATCATTCTCTAATGATGTGATCCCGTTCATCAAATGACAACACATGTCTATGGTCAGGAAACATAACCATCTTTGATTAACGAGCTAGTCAAGTAGAGGCATACTAGGGACACTCTGTTTTGTCTATGTATTCACACATGTACTAAGTTTCTGGTTAATACAATTCTAGCATGAATAATAAAACATTTATCATGATATAAGGAAATATAAATAACAACTTTATTATTGCCTCTAGGGCATATTTCCTTCAGTCTCCCACTTGCACTAGAGTCAATAACCCAGTTCACATCGTCATGTGATTTAACACCAATAGTTCACATCACCATGTGATTAGTTCACATCACCATGTGATTAGTTCACATCGCCATGTGACTAATACCTAAAGGATTTTACTAGAGTCAATAATCTAGTTCACATCGCTATGTGATTAACACCCAAAGAGTAATAAGGTGTGATCATGTTTTGCTTGTGAGAGAAGCTTAGTCAATGGGTCTGTCACATTTAGAGCCGTATGTATTTTGCAAATTTTGTATGTCTACAATGCTCTGCTTGGAGCTACTCTAGCTAATTGCTCCCACTTTCAATATGTATCTAGATCGAGACTTAGAGTCATCCGGATTAGTGTCAAAGCTTTCATCGATGTAAGCCTTTACGATGAACTTTTTGTCACCTCCATAACCGTGAAACATGTCCTTATTCCACTAAGGATCATTTTGATCGTTGTCTAGTGATCCACTCCTGGATCACTATTGTACCCCTTGCCAAACTCATGGTGAGGTACACAATAGGTTTGGTACACAACATAGCATACTTTATAGAACCTATGACTTAGGCATAGGGAATGACTTTTCATTCTTTTTCTATCTCAACTTCACACCTTGAAACACAGGCAAGAACTCCTTCTTTGATTGTTCCATTTTGAACTACTTCAAAATCTTGTCAAGCTATGTACTCATTGAAAAAACTTATCAAGCGTCTTGTTCTATCTCTATAGATCTTGATGCTCAATATGTAAGCAGCTTCACCGAGGTCCTTCTTTGAAAAACTCTTTTCAAACACTCCTTTATGCTTTCCAGAAAAATTCTACAATATTTCCGATCAACAATATGTCATTCACATATACTTATCAGAAATGTTGTAGTGCTCCCACTCACTTTCTTGTAAATACAAAGCTTCACCGCAAGTTCAGATAAAACCATATGCTTTGATCACCTTATCAAAGCATATATTCCAACTCCGAGATGCTTGCACCGGTCCATAGATGGATCGCTGGAGCTTGCACATTTTGTTAGCACCTTTAGGATTGACAAAACCTCCTTGTTGCATCATATACAACTCTTCTTTAGGATATCCATTAAGGAATGTAGTTTTTGACATCCATTTGCCAGATTTCATGAAATGTGGCAATTGCTAACATGATTCGGACAGACTTTAAGCATCGATACGAGTAAGAAAATCTCATCGTAGTCAACATCTTAAACTTATCAAAAACCCTTTTCGACAAGTCGAGCTTTGTAGATAGTAACACTACTATCAGCGTCCATCTTCCTCTTGAAGGTCCATTTTATTCTTTATGGCTTGCCGATCATCGGGCAAGTCAACCAAAGTCTATACTTTGTTCTCATACATGGATCCTATCTCAGATTTCATGGCCTCAAGCCATTTTGCGGAATCTGGGCTCATCATCGCTTCCTCATAGTTCGTAGGTTCGTCATGGTTAAGTAACATGACCTCCAGAACAGGATTGCCGTACCACTCTGGTGCGGACCTTACTCTGGTTGACCTACGAGGTTCATTAGTAACTTGATCTGAAGTTTCATGATCATTATCATTAGCTTCCTCACTAATTGGTGTACGCATCACCGGAACTGATTTCTGTGATGAACTACTTTCACTCGAGAGAAGGTACAATTACCTCATCAAGTTCTACTTTCCTCCCACTCACTTCTTTCGAGAGAAACTCCTTCTCTAGAAAGGATCCATTCCAAGCAACAAATATCTTGCTTTCAGATCTGTGATAAAAGGTGTACCCAACAGTTTCTTTTGGGTATCCTATGAAGACGCATTTCTCCGATTTGGGTTTGAGATTATCATGCTGAAACTTTCTCACATAAGCATCGCAACCCCAAACTTTAAGAAATGACAGCTTAGGTTTCTTGCTAAACCACAGTTCATACGGTGTCGTCTCAATGGATTTTTAGACGGTGCCCTATTTAACGTGAATGTAGCTGTCTCTAATGCATAACCCCAAAAGGATAGTGGTAAATCGGTAAGAGACATCATAGATCGCACCATATCTAATAAAGTACGGTTGCGACGTTCGGACTCACCATTACGCTGTGGTGTTCCAGGTGGCGTGAGTTGCGAAACTATTCCACATTGTTTCAAATGTAGGCCAAACTCGTAACTCAAATATTCGCCTCTGTGATCAGATCGTAGAAACTCTATTTTCTTGTTACGATGATTCTCAACTTCACTCTGAAATTCTTTGAACTTTTCAAATGTTTCAGACTTGTGTTTCATTAAGTAGATATACCCATATCTGCTCAAATCATCTGTGAAGGTCAGAAAATAACGATACCCTCCGCGAGCCTCAACACTCATCGAACCGCATACATCGGTATGTATGATTTCCAATAAGTTAGTGGCTCGCTCCATTGTTCCGGAGAATGGAGTCTTAGTCATCTTGCCCATGAGGCATGGTTCGCAAGCATCAAGTGATTCCAAAAGCCCACCAGCATGGAGTTTCTTCATGCGCTTTACACCAATATGACCTAAACGGCAGTGCCACAAATAAGTTGCACTATCATTATTAACCTTGCATATTTTGGCTTCAATACTATGAATATGTGTATCACTACAATCGAGATTCAATAAACCATTCACCTTGGGTGTCTGACCACAGAAAGTTTTATTCATGTAAATAGAATAACAATTATTCTTTGACTTAAATGAATAACCGTATTTCAATAAACATGATCCAATCATATTATGCTCAACGCAAACACCAAATAACATTTATTTTAGGTTCAACACTAATCCTGAAAGTAGAGGGAGTGTGCGATGGTGATCTTATCAACCTTGGAATCACTTCTAACACACATCGTCACCTTGCCCTCAACTAGTCCCTGTTCATTTTATAACTCCTGAACCAGTATCAAATACCAGGGGCTACTATGAATACTAGTAAAGTACACATCAATGACATGTATATCATATATACTTTTGTTCACTTTGCCATCCTTCTTATCCGCCAAGTATTTGGGGCGTTCCGTTTCAAAGACCATTTCCTTTGCGGTAGAATCACTCGGTTTGTGCTTGGGTCTAGCTTTGGGCTTCTTCATGGGAGTGGCAACTTGCTTGTCATTCTTCTTGAAGTTCCTTTCTTTCCCTTGCCCTTTTACTTGAAACTAGTGGTCTTGTCAACCATCAACACTTGATATTTTTCTTGATTTCTACCTTTGCTGATTTCAGCCTTGCAAAGAGCTCGGGGAATCGTTTTTGTCAACCCTTGCATATTATAGTTCATCACGAAGTTCCAGTAACTTGGTGATAGTGACTAGAGAACTCTGTCAATCACTATCTTATCTGGAAGATTAACTCCCACTTGATTCAAGCGATTGTAGTACTCAGACATTCTGAGCACATGCTCACTCGTTGAGCTATTCTCCTCCATCTTGTAGGCAAAAATACTTGTCAGAGGTCTCATACCTCTCGACTCGGGCATGAGTCTGAAATATCAATTTCAGCTCTTGGAACAACTTATATGCTCCGTGGCGTTCAAAACCTTTTTGAAGTCCCGGTTCTAAGCCGTAAAGCATGGCGCACTAAACTATCAAGTAGTAATCATACCGAGCTTGCCAAACATTCAAAACGTCTGCATCTGCTCCTGCAATAGGTCCGTCACCTAGCGGTGTATCAAGGACATAATTCTTTTGTGCAGCAATGAGGATAATCCTTAGATCACGGACCTGGTCCGCATCATTGCTACTATCATATTTTAACATAGTTTTTCTCTAGGAACATATCAAAAATAAACGGGGAGCTACATCGCGAGCTATTGATCTACAACATACTTATGCAAATACTATCAGGACTAAGTTCATGATAAATTAAAGTTCAATTAATCATATTACTTAAGAACTCCCACTTAGATAGACATCCCTCTAGTCATCTAAATGATCACGTGATCCATATCAACTAAACCATGTCCGATCATCACGTGAGATGGAGAAGTTTTCAGTGGTGAACATCACTATGTTGATCATATCTACTATATGATTCACTCTCGACCTTTCGGTCTCAGTGTTCCGAGGCCATATCTGCATATGTTAGGCTCGTCAAGTTTAACTCGAGTATTCTGTGTGTGCAAAACTGGCTTACACCCGTTGTATGTGAACGTAGAGCTTATCACACCCGATCATCGCGTGGTGTCTCATCACGAAGAACTATCGCAAGGGTGCATACTCAGGGAGAACACTTATACCTTGAAATTTTAGTGAGAGATCATCTTATAATGCTACCGCCGTACTAAGCAAAATAAGATGCATAAAGGATAAACATCACATGCAATCAATATAAGTGATATGATATGGCCATCATCATCTTGTGCCTTTGATCTCCATCTCCAAAGCACCGTCATGATCACCATCGTCACCAGCTTGACACCTTGATCTCCATCGAAGCATCGTTGTCGTCTCGCCACCTGTTGCTTCTACGACTATCGCTACCGCTTAGTGATAAAGTAAAGCAATTACATGGCGAATGCATTTCATACAATAAAGCGACAACCATATGGCTCGTGCCAGTTGCCGATAACTGTTTCAAAACATGATCATCTCATACAACAATTTATATATCATCACTTCTTGACCATATCACATCACAGCAAGCCCTGAAAAACAAGTTAGACGTCCTCTACTTTGTTGTTGCAAAATTTTACATGGCTGATACGGGCTTCTAGCAAGAGCAGTTCTTACCTACGCATCAAAACCACAACGATTTATCGTCAAGTGTGTTGTTTTAACCTTCAACAAGGACCGGGCGTAGTCACACTTGATTCAACTAAAGTTGGAGAAACAGACACCCACTAGCCACCTGTGTGCAAAGCACGGCGGTAGATCCAATCTCATGAACGCGGTCATGTAATGTCGGTCTGGGCCGCTTCATCCAACAATACCGCCGAATCAAAGTATGACATGCTGTGTGACGCCCTCGGTTCAATCGTACACTAATCATGCATGCAAATGTGTACGATCAAGATCAAGGACTCACGGGAAGATATCACAACACAACTCTAGACACAAATTAAAATAAAACAAGCTTTATATTACAAGCCAGGGGCCTCGAGGGCTCGAATACATAAGCTCAAAAACACAAGAGTCAGCGGAAGCAACAATATCTGAGTACAGACATGAGTTAGACAAGTTTGCCTTAAGAAGGCTAGCACCAAAAGCAGCAACAATCGAAAAGGCAAGGCCTCCTGCCTGGGAGCCTCCTAACTACTCCTGGTCATCAGCGGCCTCCACCTAGTAGTAAGCATCGGCGGTGGCATCTGGCTCCTGGGCTCCGCCATCCGTTGCATCAACCGGAAAGAAGAAGAAAGGGGAAAAGGGGAGCAAAGCAACCGTGAGTACTCATCCAAAGTACTCGCAAGCAAGGATCTACACTACATATGCAACATTATCAAAGGAAGGTCAGATATGTGGACTGGGCTGCAGAAATGCGAGAATAGAGAGAAGGTCTAGTCCTATCGAAGACTAGCATCTTCTCGAAACCACCATCTTGCAAACAGGAAGGAGTAGAGTAGCATAAAGTAAAGTATTAGTGTTATCAACCTCGGCGGAGATCCTTTCTCGACTCCTGCGAGAAAGATATCCCGAGCCATACTATCCAGATTATCATCACAATCCATTTCTCATATCCGAGTCTCATCATAGTCCATCTCTCATCTCGGTATCCAGTTCTAGTTGTATCGATCGGGATACAACTACAAGTGTCCGTTACCGTGGGACGTGGCTATCGATAGATGTTTTCTTCCTGCAGGGTGCACCAACTTACCCACCACGCCGCTTAACTCCGCCGGACACACTTTCGAGGTCATGCGGCCTCGGCCAAACAATACGCCGCAACCCGACCTAGGCTTAATAGAGAGGCCAAGACGCGGACTAAACCTATGCCCCAAGGGTCATGGGCCATCTCCCTAACTCCCGTGCGTTGCGTGGGCGGCGGTGAGCGACCTAGCTACCTCCTTCAACAAAGCGGCGCCACGCAGTCCAACCCGGCCAAGCCGCTCGATCGACGACGTCTATTAAGCTTCGGCTGATGTATACGACGCAGAACGCCCATACTATGCCCACGTGATGGTTAGTGCTATCAGGCCAGAGGCCCCTCGGATCAAATATCCAAATCGTAGTGGATTAGGAACGCGCGCTAACAAGCAGAGACTCACGAAAGTTATGACCCCGTTGCCCCGTCTCGAGGACTTGCGGCAAGGGCTAGGAATGCCCGGCCACGCCTCGTATTTATCTCGCGGGCACCCTCCAGGTCAACCCGACTCCACATCACTCGCAATTAAGCTCGCGGTACCCTCGTGGTCGACCGTCTTTAGTAACATGGCTCGGTGTAAAGTCATAGTAATCATAGTAACTGTGTGTCTAAACATCAAGGGGAAAACCCGAGGAATCACCCCCGGTGAATTCCACTCAATGTAGTCATCAAGGTGAACGTAAGAGGATTCACCCTCGAGGTCCACACTTGAGGGGTTGCACGACAGAGTCGTATCGGAAGTGGTTAAAGAGGAAATCACCCTCGATGACCACGACCAAATAACTACACTACAGGGTTAACATCAGAAGTACTGATGAGGTCTCACCCTCGGCACTCGATAGTAACCTAGTAGTGTCGAGCAACTAAGGGGAAAGTGATGTGCGGTGTCGGGGCCTGGTCTTCGATCTCGTTGATCGGGTCTTCTGATTATCCAGCGGGGCAGTCGGGACAAGGCGGGGGTCACTGATGGATCACTATCCAACCTATACTAAGCGCTTTAGGATAAGGTAAGGTACAACAAGAGGGTACAAAAGCAGGCTATGCATCGAATAGGTGCAAACAATAACAAGAGCAAAATCTAATGCAAGCATGAGAGAATGGAATGGGCAATATCGGGATGATCAAAGGGGGCTTGCCTGGTTGCTCGGCAAGGAGGAGTCGGTGGCGTAGTCGATCACAAAGCAACATCGGTCTTGGGGTCTCTAGGAGAGAAGAGGGGGAAGAAACAGTAAATATGAAGCAGACATAGCATCACAAAGCAGAACTTGGCAATATGTTGTGCCGGGAGTGACCTAACGTATGGCTACACGATAAAGGTGAAGGGGGGAAAATCAACCGGGAATGGTTTTCCGGTTCCGGACATGTGTCAGACAGACGACCGGAGGGGGAATGTCCCATGTTCAGCATGCTAGGGGCATGTGACAGATGAACAGACGGTGTATTCGGATTCGTTGGATTTTTCTAAGCAACTTTCATATAGAAAACATTTTCATCGGAGTTACGGTTTAATTTCTATAAATTTTCAAAGTTTAAACAATATTCTGGAATTACTAAATTAGCAGAAAAGGAAATATGACATCAGCATGACATAGGTGTGACGTCAGCAGTCAACAGTCCGGTTGACTGATCAAAGCTGACCAGTGGGTCCCACATGTCATAGAGAGAGGGCTAACAGTGGGTTATTTTAGAAGAATAGGGGGGTAATTAGCAGTTGGGCCCCACATGTCAGTGGCTAATTAAATTAACTAATTAACTTTAGTTATATAAATGTTTTAATTAACAGAATAACTGTGGGGCCCGTGATGTCAATGACACTGGCTGCTTGATCACAACGTTGACTGGTCAACCCGATCAACGGGACCATGGGCCCATTGGCAACGACACCAGGAGGGCAGCGTGGCGGACAGTGAGCAGCGACGCCGAGTCGCTCCGGCGACCCTCTCGCGGCTGCTCCTCGCCGGAGTTGGCCGGAAAACGACCTCAGGGGCCCGTTTCGGCCGCGGTTTGAACCTACGGCACCGCAGGGCTCGCGCGCATCCGACTGCGGTGGTGGCTTGGCCGGAACGCGCCTGCAGCGACGGCGGCGAGTACGAGCAGCGATGGCGCTCGGGTGCACGGCGGGGACATTGCTAGGGGCACGGCGAGGCGAGCCAGAAGGCTTGCCCCGCCTCTGGGAGCGTGCTGAGCATGACGGGGTGGCCGGCTACGAGCTCCGCGAGCCGTGGCTACGGCGGCGAACCCCACGACGGCGACAAGCTCGGGCATGACGGGGGAACCAGCTACGGGTAGTGGCAGAAGCAGGGAAGATAAGGAAGGGGGGGAGGTCCGGCGCTCACTTCCGTTGCTGGGAAGGCCCGAGGAAGAGTCGAGGTGGCCGGAGACGGCGTCGGTGTCTGCGCGGCCGAGGCGGACGGAGGTTGAAGAAGGCGGCGTGACGGCGCTCTAGCGCCTCCGAGCTCTTGCGGATGGCACCAGGGGGCGTAGCGGATGATGGCGAGGAGCTACGTCATGGCGAATACGTGCGTGGTGGCCGGTGGCCACGAGGGCGACGGCGGGCATGGCGGCCATGGCGTTCGGATGCGATGGGGAGGGGATCTGGGGTGCGAGGGAGAGACGAAGCGGGCCAGGGGAAAGGACTGGCGCGAGTGGGGTGCGGTGAGTGGACGGGAGGGCTCGAGGCGCCGAGGGGATCGCCGCTTATCCCTTCCCAGACGGGACGGCGACGAGGTTGGTGGCGACCAGTGGCCTTGGCACTGGGTCGGGTGAACAGAGAGGAGGGAGGCGGCCGGGAGGTGGGCTCTTTGGGTTGGGCCGCCCAGATGACAAAGGCCTGGGGGGGTCAGGGGGGTTTCTTTTTCTTTTACCTCTGCTCTTTTCTTTTCTGTAAAAAGCATGGTAATATTTGGGCTGCCAAATGGATTTTGTAAAATGTGGGACTTGGCCACATAATTACATTGAAATAGTTAGCACTTACCACAAAAAGGTGTGAGGCTTTTGAAATAGTTTGAAATTTTTATAAAGTAAAAAGGCATTTAAACTATTGTTTTAGCCACTGCTTTAAGTAGTTTAGGCCACTTAAACCCTTTGCAAAAATGTTGGTTCACCACCAATATTAGTTGTGGAATATTTGGCACATGATGAACATTTTTGTATTCATGTTTGAGAAATTTTGAATTTTGGACTTGATGTTTTGAACAAGTGGCAACTAGCAAGGTAATCATGATGACATGGCATGATTAGTGGGAGATTACTGTGGCATGAATCTCGGGGTGTTACAAATCTCCTCCACTACAAGAAATCTCGTCCCGAGATTTAAGTGGGGAAGTGATGGGTAACTTCAGGAGGACTAATCTTTATAGGGTTAATCATCTCGTGAACAATTCAGGGAATGTGACAGAAGTATCTCTCGAGTCGAAACTTTAGAAAACATCAAGAGCAAAGTATGAAGGTACAATAGGAAGTTTCATGTGAATGTACAAACGATCGATACCTGAACAGAGTATGAGAAGGGGGGCTCAGAGCATTGGGAATATATCATCTCTCAGAGGGTTGCTCATGAGAACACACAAGGTTAAGAGCAAAGGATACTTCGGAATTAAGGATGTACAGGAGAGTCAGGTTTCGATCCAGTGGAACTGTGGGTTATGGGCCCACCATGTCGGTTAAATGCAGGAAGGGTGGTGACATCTTGCACGGTCATGAGGGAAAGGCATGTCAGGGGATAGTCTGTCAGTTATGTCGCCAACAACGTTGGTACCAAGGGCGAGGGACGAAGAGAACCATTTTCCTGCTCGATTAAACGAGGCGGACCAAAAGGCGAAGTTCTCGCCCATCGGTGGTTACCGAATGTCAACAAAGAATAATAACAAGGTCTTATCGACCAATTGTACACCGAGGTGTTTACATAAGCCGAACTATTACTGCTTAGAACATATGGATCACAAGATAGGTTAAACAAAACAATGGAAAGGAATATGTGATTATTATGATAATCAGACCAATGGAAAGGAAAGATGTTTATACCCAAGTATTAGAGTATAACTTTCCCAAAGAAAGGCATAGCATGATTGGACTCCAAGTATTAAACCGTTTAGACAAAGGGGCAAGGAATTTATGAGGTTTACACATACAATGGTGATTGGATAATTGATCAAGAATAGTTAGCATTGCGCTCCCAATGTTCTTGTTGATGATCGGAGTACCACACACATGTTTCGGGATAGTGTTGACATGGTCATCGGGGAAAGGTCGGACTTGGATACACAAAGGATCCATCGAAACAACTTAGAAAATAAGTCATACAATTTCAGCAAAGAAAAGATGAGGGTGTGGCCGACGGGCTCAGCAACAATCCATCGACATGTCAAAAAGGGTGTATTACCAAAATTATGTGAACAAGTCTGTGTTGGGGAAGGCAAGAATGTTGTCGATGATAACTTAAATCATCGAGGGGCAAGGATTGTATTTCTCATCATGAATTCGATTGATATCTTGGAAGAGCTCAGAATGTTGATGATGATCACAAAACATTTGTCGAGAGATTTCATGAAGATGTAATCGATCGGCGATGACATCAAGTCAAAGGAATGATGAAGCGAAAGGTTATTGGAACCACGGGTACGACACAAACTCGAAATTAAGCTTGCTATTCAAGACAAAATGATATGACGAGGAAAGTCGATGTAGGCTTAGCTCATCGTCAAAAATTGTGCTCCGGGAAGAAGGATCAGGTAGCATAGTTAAAAGTTGACATGATAAAAATATAGCCGATCAGGCTAGGAATGATGTTATGGGGTATAAAACTTCCCAATATCAGATACTAGGTGTAATGCCGGAAGGTAAATCGGAGTAGAGGTTGGACGGGGGAATGATTTGCAGAGGATAAGTATTTTAACTTATCCGGTAAATGGAATCAAGGAGGAAATATGGTCGGAACCACGATTGCAAAGGATCAATTCATAGATACAAGCTGAGCTTGTACCAAAGAAATAATTATTTTTATGAGCAGCTTCCATGATAAGTTCTACATCGGTTCCATGGGCATGAACACAAAGGTTCAAGGTCGACTCCCACTTCTTCAATAGATAACCTTTCATTCACTCCTCGTTTTCGAAGAATTTGTAGTGCATAGGATTTATCTGGCGAAGTACCAGAAGAGTAAGACTCGTGAGAACTCTCGGGTTCCCACGGATTACGGATGGCATAAGTTCAACCCATCAGGGATTTTAGGAACCTATTCCACAACGCCAAGAGTAAATAACACAAGCTCGAAGGCAGAGCATGGTTGAGAAGGCAGAGAATACAATTTACCAAAGGCAATATGTATCAGAGGAAGAGCGCACAAAATTTTGAATATGAAGGAAATGGGATAATAATCCAACAAAGGATTCAGCGGTCCTTAATGGATCGATGTGAGTATCGAGACTCAATCGAAGAAGGAAGGAATGCAAAGGCATTGGATTATAGAAACATCTGAATAATTCGATGCTTGAGTACAAAGGAGTTATGATTTCAAGTCGAAGGATCGAGCGAGGCTCGATCAAAATATGAGTAAGTTGAATAGACTTAGAGGTGCACCGATCAAATCTTGATTGGGCAAGAACCAGCTCATATTCAAACAATGCCCGAGCCGAAAGAAAATTTCCAAGGATTAATTGATGATCGTGTGCATTCTCACATGCTGAATCAACAGATCGTAATGTTAATCCCAAAGGATTTTAACGAATATCGCTAGATAAATATAATTAACCAGAAAGCAAGTATGCAAGAATTCCAAGAGCAACAGGTTGTAGAGGATTTTCGGAAGATCAAATAGTATTTCGAAGAATTTTGTGAATCACACGAACAACTGAGGATGAACAGATCCTCGGTGAGTGCGAGGAATTATTCAAGGGGGTATTCATGGGGCAAAGAACGCAAGGCAAGAAGCTCAAAGGATTCTCGAAACAATAGAGAATTTTGGGGCATCTTGTAATATCGAAGCAACTAGGGATGAAGGTACAAGCGGCAAGGTTGTTATTCAAGGATTATCGGTGGTCGAACGCAAGGCGGTTGGTACAGGTCTCGAGAAACATCGAGGAGTATCGCAGAATCTCTGGCGAAACAAGCGATCATCGATAATGTCGAGGCTCTCCGGAGGAAGTGGATACGAGAACCAAATGTCGAGTTTAGTAAAATGGTTAACCCGAATAGAAGAGAGATCGAGTCCCGAGTATAGAGCGAGGAATAAAAGATCCTAATACCACCCAATGGCGACGTGGGCCCGTAAGCCACACAACCAATGTTAGTAAATGTTTTTCAGTGACTAGACTCAACTTCGCCAAGGAGTTGGAAAGGGGCTACCTACAGGCGATGGCTCGATACCAACTTGTGACGCCCTCGATTCAATCATACACTAATCATGCACGCAAATGTGTACGATCAAGATCAAGGACTCACAGGAAGATATCACAACACAACTCTAGACACAAATTAAAATAAAACAAGCTTTAGATTACAAGCCAGGGGCCTCGAGGGCTCGAATACATAAGCTCGAAAACACAAGAGTCGTGAAGCAACAATATCTGAGTACGACATGAGTTAGACAAGTTTGCCTTAAGAAGGCTAGCACCAAAAGCAACAACGATCGAAAAGGCAAGGCGTCTGCCTGGAGCCTCCTAACTACTCCTGGTCATCGGCGGCCTCCACGTAGTAGTAAGCATCGGCGGTGGCATCGGCTCCTGTGCTCGGCCATCCGTTGCATCAACCGGAAAGAAGAAGAAAGGGGAAAAGGGGAGCAAAGCAACCGTGAGTACTCATCCAAAGTACTGCAAGCAAGGATCTACACTACATATGCAACATTATCAAAGGAAGGTTGTATATGTGGATCGGGCTGCAAAATGCGGAATAGAGAGAAGGTCTAGTCCTATCAAGACTAGCATCTTCTCGAAACCACCATCTTGCAAAGAACCGGAAGGAGTAGAGTAGCATAAAGTAAAGTAGTAGTGTTATCAACCTCGTAGGAGATCCTTTCTCGACTCCCTGCGAGAAAGATATCCCGAGCCATACTATCCAGATTATCATCACAATCCATTTCTCATATCCGTGTCTCATCATAGTCCATCTCTCATCCCGGTATCCGATTCTAGTTGTATCGATCGGGATACAACTCCAAGTGTCCGCTATCGTGGGACGGGCTATCGATAGATGTTTTCTTCCTGCAGGGTGCACCAACTTACCCACCACGCCGCTTAACTCCGTGGACACACTTTCCAAGGTCATGCCCGCCTCGCCAAACAATACGCCGCAACCCGACCTAGTCTTAATAGAGAGGCCAAGACGCGGACTAAACCTATGCCCCGGGGTCATGGGCCATCTCCCCAGAACTCCTCGTGACGTTGCGTGGCGGCGGTGAGCGACCTAGCTACCTCCTTCAACAAGGCAAAGGCCACGCAGCCCAACCCGGCGCGCCGCTCGATCAACGACGTCTATTAATCTTCTACCGATGTATACGACAGAATGCCCATACTATGCCCACGTGATGGTTAGTGCTATCGGGCGAGGCCCCTCGGATCAAATATCCAAATTGTAGTGGATTAGGAACGCGGTAACAAGCGAGACTCACGAAGATGTGACCCGTTGCCCGCCTCGAGGACTTGCGGCAAGGGCTAGGAATGCCCGCCACGCCTCGTATTTATCTCGCGGCACCCTCCGTGTCAACCCGACTCCACATCACTGCGCAATTAAGCTCGCGGGTACCCTCGTGGTCGACCCGTCTTTAGTAACATGGCTCGATGTAAAGTCATAGTAATCATAGTAACGTGTGTCTAAACATCAAGGGAAACCCGAGGAATCACCCCGTGAATTCCACTCAATGTAGTCATCAAGGTGAACGTAAGAGGATTCACCCTCGAGGTCCACACTTGAGGGGTTGCACGACGTAGTCGATCGGAAGTGGTTAAAGAGGAAATCACCCTCGATGACCACGAATCAATAACTACACTACTGGGTTAACATCGGCGTCGATGAGGTCTCACCCTCGGCACTCGATAGTAACCCAAAGAGTGTCGACCAACCAAGGGGAACGTGATGTGCGGTGTCGGGGCTGGTCTTGATCCCGTTGATCGTGTCTTCGATTATCCAATAGGCGGTAGGGACAAGGCGGGGTCATCGATGGATCACTATCCAACCTATACTAAGCGCTTTAGGATAAGAAGGTAAGGTACAACAAGAGGGTACAAAAGCGGGCTATGCATCGTAATAGGTGCAAACAATAACAGAGAAGAAAATCTAATGCAAGCATGAGAGAATGGAATGGGCGATATCGGGATGATCAAAGGGGGCTTGCTGGTTGCTCGGCAAGGAGGAGCCGTCGGTGGCGTAGTCGATCACAAGCGACATCGGTCTTGGGGTCTCACCGGAGAGAAGAGGGGAAGAAACAAGAAATATAAAGCGAGACATAGCATCACAAAGCAGAACTTGGCAATATGTTGTGCCGGGAGTGACCTAACGTATGGCTACACGATAAAGGTGAAGGGGGGAAAATCAACCGGGAATGTTTTCCCGGTTCCGCACATGTGTCGATGCATTTAACGGAGGGGAATGTCCCATGTTCAGCATGCTAGGGGCATGTGACAGATGAACGGACCGCGTATTCGGATTCGTTGGATTTTTCTGAGCAACTTTCATATAGAAAACATTTTCATCGGAGTTACGGTTTAATTTCTATAAATTTTCAAAGTTTAAACAATATTCTGGAATTACTAAATTAGCGTAAAAGGAAATATGACATCGACATGACATAGGTGTGACGTCGCAGTCAACAGTCCGGTTGATGGTCAAAGTGACCAATGGGTCCCACATGTCATAGAGAGAGGCTAAAAGTGGGTTATTTTAAAAGAATAGGGGTAATTAGCGCTTGGGCCCCACATGTCGCTGGCTAATTAGATTAACTAATTAACTTTAGTTATATAAACGTTTTAATTAATGTAATAACCGTGGGGCCCACATGTCAATGACACTTGGTGCTTGATCGGACGTTGACCGGGTCAACCCAGTCAACGGGGCCATGGGGCCCATTGGCAGCGACACCAGGGAGGGCAGCGTGGCGGACAGTCGTGACGACGCCGAGTCGCTCCGCGACCTCTCTGGCTGCTCCTCGCGGAGTTGGCGGAAAACGACCTCGAGGGCTGTTTGGCCGCGGTTTGAACCTCTGACACCGCAGGCTCGCGCGATCCGATCGGTGGTGGCTTGGCCGGAGCGCGCCTGCAGCGACGGCGGCGAGTACGAGCAGTGACGGCGCTCGGGTGCACGGCGGGGACTTTGCTAGGGGCACGGCGAGGCGAGCCAGAAGGCTTGCCCCGCCTCTGGGAGCGCGCTGAGCATGACGGGGTGGCCGGCTACGAGCTCCGCGAGCCGTGGCTACGGCGGCGAACCCCACGACGGCGACAAGCTCGGGCATGACGAGGGAACCAGCTACGGGTAGTGGCAGAAGCAGGGAAGAGAAGGAAGGGGGGGAGGTCCGGCGCTCACTTCCGTTGCTGGGAAGGCCCGAGGAAGAGTCGAGGTGGCCGGAGACGGCGGCGGTGTGCGGCGGCCCGAGGCGGACGGAGGTTGAAGAAGGCGGCGTGACGGCGCTCTAGCGCCTCCGAGCTCTTGCGGATGGCACCATGGGGCGTAGTGGATGATGGCGAGGAGCTACATCATGGCGAATACGCGCGTGGTGGCCGGTGGCCACGAGGGCGACGGCGGCCATGGCGGCCGTGGCGTTCGGATGCGATGGGGAGGGGATCTGGGGTGCGAGGGAGAGACGAAGCGGGCGAGGGGAAAGGACTGGCGCGAGTGGGGTGCGGTGAGTGGACGGGAGGGCTCGAGGCGTCGAGGGGACGTCGCCCTTATCCCTTCCCCGACGGGACGGCGACAGGTTGATGGCGACCAACGAGCGGCCACTGGTCGGGTGAAGAGAGAGAGGAGGAGGCGAGGGGAGGTGGGGCTGCTGGGTTGGGCCGCCCAGATGACAAAGGCCGAGGGGTCGGGGGGTTTCTTTTCTTTTACCTCTGCTCTTTTCTTTTTACAGAAAAAGCATGGTAATATTTGGGCTGCCAAATGGATTTTGTAAAATGTGGGACTTGGCCACATAATTACATTGAAATAGTTAGCACTGCCACAAAAAGGCTGTGAGGCTTTTGAAATAGTTTGAAATTTTTATAAAGTAAAAAGGCATTTAAACTATTGTTTTAGCCACTGCTTTAAGTAGTTTAGGCCACTTAAACCCTTTGCAAGAATGTTGGTTCACCACCAATATTAGTTGTGGAATATTTGGCACATGATGAACATTTTTGTATTCATGTTTGAGAAATTTTGAATTTTGGACTTGATGTTTTGAACAAGTGGCAACTAGCAAGGTAATCATGATGACATGGCATGATTAGTGGGAGATTACTGTGGCATGAATCTCGGGGTGTTACATGCTGGTAAGCAGTATGACTATTATCGCCCACAACTCTTTGTGTTCTAGTCGTGCATATAACATCTACGTACAGACCTGACTCGGATGCCACTGTTCGGGAACGTAGTATTTTAAAAATTTGCCTACGATCATGCAAGATCTATCTAGGATAAGCATAGCAATGAGCTGGGAGAGTGTGTCCACGTACCCTCGTAGACCGAAAGCAGAAGCATTAAGTAACGCAGTTGATGTAGTCGAACGTCTTCGCGACCCAATTGATCAAGCACCGAACGCATGGCACCGGATATGATAGGATTTCTAGAATTCACGCGACCCGTGGTTTTTATAAGTAGTGAAGATACGCTGTGGATGCTGGTTGATGCATCGGTGGAGACAATATATTTCAGCTGGCAGCGGGAGGTCGGAGGCTTACAATGCAGTGGTATCGAGCTTTATCCCCGGCCAGACAACGTTTACGTGATTGGAGCAAATACAGCCGAGTCAACTAGTAAGATCTCCACGTTGGCAAAATCCAGAAAAACGACGTCTGTGTCTTCCTAACGCTTGGCTTCATCTGATCACATTCCGACGGGCCACCACCATCTAGAACTACGGGTCCACATCCAGTGGCGGAGCTACAAACTAAGAGCGGGGCGGGCCAATATGAAGAATACCATCCAAAAAATTCAGAAATAGCCCAATTAGGCTCATACTTTGCATTGTTTTCGTTCTAAGCTGGGCGTGCCATGGCACTGTTTTACCCCTACATAGCTCCGTCACTGTCCACATCTCAAGAGGAAGCTAAAGTCATCCCTCAAAAAAAAGAGGAAGCTAAAGTCGAGATCGACCAGTCGACAACAACTTGACGATAATTAAGCAGTAAGATAAGATTATCACTTGAAAAAAATAAGATTAATTGGAGGTGGTATAGTAATTGAGTAGCGGGCAAGAAGAGATGGCGCTTCCCGTGGGCGACGGGCTCATGACGCCTCACGCGTCGCGCCCGTGACTTCGTCCATGTCTTCGAGAAGCCCACGCCGCCACGTTACACGTATCCCTCCCTCCCTCCCTCCCTCGGCAGTATATAATCGCCGCCGTGTGCAAAATATAGAACCAGCAAGCCAAAGCTTTACACAGCCTCGATTGAAGTGCAAGAAGCAAAGCCTTAGCTTACACGTCCATCAAACACCTCAGTTCGCTACAGCTTGGAGAGATGAACACGTTGTGCGCCAAGCCCATGGGGTTCTCGGGTGGCGTGAAGTGCCAGGGGCGGGCGAGGGTGAGGGTGTCGGCCCTGGCGGCGGCGCCGGAGAGGGCGACGATGTACGACGTGCTGGCGGTGGGGAAGGCGGCGGGGCCGGAGGAGATCAAGGCGGCGTACAGACGCGCCGCGCGGCGGTGGCACCCGGACGCGTGCCCGGGCGGCGCCGACCGGTTCATGAGGGCGCGAGAGGCCTACGAGGTGCTCTCCGACCCCGAGCGCAGGCGGGGCTACGACATCCAGCTGCGCTGTGGCGCGGGCGCGGGCGCCGCCGGGTCCCGCCCCGCGCCGCGCGCGGGCTTCGCCGACTGGGAAGCACAGCTGGCCGGGCTGCAGTGGCGGATGGCGGACACGCGAGGCGAAACGTGGGGGAGCAGGATGCGCCG
The DNA here is from genome assembly GCA_021605205.1 of Aegilops longissima. NCBI lineage: Eukaryota > Viridiplantae > Streptophyta > Magnoliopsida > Poales > Poaceae > Aegilops > Aegilops longissima. The sequence goes on from CM038679.1 coordinate 388,996,703, forward strand.
CGGCGCCGCGCAGCCGACATCGTTCTAATTTCTAAACCGCAGCGCCGGCTCGTGCTGTGTTTTCTACTGTAGTACAGTATATTCTACGTAGTTTTGCCTTGCTCTCTCCTACAATTCCATTTTACGCGGTGGGATTCGGTTGGTGATGAAACTGTATAGTGTAGTACAGACAGTGTACAAAAGTACGGTAGTTTTTTTCTTTGAGAAAAAAGTACGGTAACTATTCCGATGCTTATTGCACCTACTTAGTCGTCATGACCTTCTAAGTAGAAAAGCCGAAAAGACAAACGCAAATGTCTTGTTCCGCACTAAGAAAGTGGTCACAACGTTTACGCATTCTAGTTCTAGAATACTACTCCCTGGGTAAACAAAAGCAAATGTTACGCTGAAGAAAGAAAAAAGCAAATGCGGGACAACTAAAATTTCTTCCTCTAAGCATCAAAAAAGACTTCCTTGGAAAGAGACACATACGACAACCTTTGAACAAAGTCCTCCTCTTGCAAATCATAAGACATTCTAGAGCATCGATCAAGAAACGTTATCTACTCCCTCCGTCTCATAATGTAAGACGTTTTTTGACACTAGTGTAGTGCCAAAAAACGTCTTACATTATGGGACGGAGAGAGTATAATATAATGGTGGAAAATTGGTCTATCAAACGTCGCGTCTAGGAATAACTTTTCAGTCATTATAGCAATAGCAGGATAAGTTACACTTTGGGCTCAACATCTACTAACGTTAGCATCACCACTGTCATCCCCATCACCACCGGTCATCCACAGTTATCGTCGTCACAGCGACCAGCAAGGGTTCCCAAACTCCAAGAGGCAAGGGGCACAAAATGTGCACTGTCAGCCAAACCATAGATATCCGAGTCTCTGCAGAATGGCCTTCACGAGCTCCCTATCTGTATCTGATACGTACAAGTTCAGTGAACCCAAGGAACAGGTCAACAGGTGCTACTCTGCTCTTTTCACAAGTCCAAGCAGCACAAAGCCATGTAGATTTCCACTCCTTTCTCTATGCAAAAGGATTGCCAGTTGATACAGTGCTCAGTGTTATGTTCCTGAAACAACATGTTTAATTTTAGCACAAAGATGGAGTTGACGATAGAGGTTGTTTGGTTTGCTACCTAATTTTGTCAAGCCAGAGTTCTGGGAATGCCTAAAGATTTGGCCTTCAATTGGTTTTGCTCCAACTTGTGGCGGAGCCAATGCGATTTCCGCAAGGCTGCCACCGAAACTTTTGCATTACCATTTTTGTTGGCTCTTTTGTGTTGATAAGAAACTAATAACCTTGCCTACTTTTGGCTTGGCAATTGGCCGCAAACCGAACAACCCCAAGGCAGAGCATATTACCTCAACGGAGAGTTCGGGGTCTGCTTGACAAGACATGTTAATCCACCTGAATATGTGTTAGTTGTTAAAGTCAGATGAACTCCATGTACGGAGTAAATTAGGCAAACCATATAAAGATGCTACCGGTAAAGCTCACCATGTGATCCAGGCGGAACATAGGCAGAAGTATTGTTGGAGAACCATGATTCAGGCAAACCATCAAGAAAAGAAATTGGTAAATTAGGCAAAGTCGCTTGCAACGTGCTCATGTCCATGAACTGCAAATGAAGTGTAATTCAGAAAATTTCTGGCAAGCACCAGGAAGCTGGCAATGACAAGGACTACAACTGTAAGGAAAGATAACTATATTTTCTATAATATCATGCACAAAAGACAGTTCATACTCAATGCGTAAACAGAGTTTCTAGTTCTTAGTACAAAATCACAAGTAAAATGGTCTCAAATCTTCAAGGAATACAATTTAATTTTACCAACACACGCCATCTTTTGAAGACCAAACCATGTTCAAATTCAAATATTCTTGTTACCAATGTCATCCTACTTCATGCCCATGGCTGTGGCACCACCGCAACCTCGCCACATCCCAACCATCCATCCACGGCCAAGAACCACTAAGTAAACTTGGTGCACTCGGACTGGTTGAGGTGGTGATTGGTGGTGCCACGAATGGTGATGCGGGGTGAAGTACTAGCAACTCTCCACACCCCGGGCGACTCGGGTGCCCCCAAACCCTAGCCGTCGGGCTCCTCCCTCTGTCCTCCTCTCCCTCCGTCGCCACCGGAGGACGCCACCGGGCTAAGCCTGGTGGCGGATTGTGGTGGCGGGGGATCCCCTCCCTACTCGCGATGGAAGAGGTGGGGCGGACCTCATCCCGCGAGGATGCGAGGCTGATCTGGATCTTGGCGGCTTGCTCCGGACGGCGGCGTGGCCGTCTGGTGGCAGGCCGGTGACGATGGCGTGCACAGGACACCATGGAGGACCGGGAAGATCGGGCAGAGTGCATGCGGTGGTGGCCTCCGGTCATGGCCTGGCCGGGGTGGTCGCCTCGCTGCGCCGCGGCGGCCCTAGGCAGTGGCGGACGGTGAAGCCCAGATCGTCCTCGGCTGCATAGCGTGGACATACCCATGTCCAAGGCGGAGCTGCTACGGCAGATTCGACCCCGGATCTCGTTCGGTACAAAGACGGTGAAGAGCATGCTTGGGATTCATCCTAACGACTCTTCCGGCATGGCACGGTGGGGTGGCAGCCCTCTCTCCATGTTCCAGTGGTGGCGCCCTTCGGCAGTGGCCGGAGCGTCAGGATACACCACGGTGGCAGTGCGGCTGTGGATGATCGCCAAATCTGGGCGGCTAGCTCCGGGGCTTTGAAGGTGGTCTTGCAGATGCACAGGTTGTCGGTTGGATGTTCTTGGGATGGATCCGGGTGAAACCTGGTCTTCGGCCGGTGGCCGGAGCCGGTGATGGTGACGCCCTTGGCGTCGCTTCCTTCATGAAGGCATCATCTAGGTGCAGCTCCCAACTCCTCTCGCTACCTCCGGGGGAAACCCTTGATCAGTCGATCGGATGATGGCGGCGCTCTTGTGTTGTTTCCTTCTTGGGGGCGTCATTCTTGGAGGTGTGCATTGTCTCGAGGGACCAGTGGACGGTTTTAGTGGTGGAGCGGCGTCCCATGTCACGCATCGACGATGTGGAGTCTCGGTAGCATGGTGCAAGAGGGTCTCGGCAACGGATGTATGATGATGGATGCGCATAGGGAGGTGGCATTGTCTAGCGCCATGGTGGCGTCGATGACAAACCTGCCAAGGTCGATGCGTCAGTACTTGCTCGGAAGATGGATTGATGGAAGAGGCGGCGGTGGCCAGTGCATCGGACCGGTGTGTGCCCCAGACCCGCCAAGAGGCTTGGCTGGGGCCTCCGGCTTTAGATGTTAGGATTTGGTGCGATGTTTGTTTGGTATTCGGCTCGGACTTTCGGCACCCCTTCATCAAGTCATTAGGAGTTGCAACAGATGTTGCCATGATGGCGGCTTCAGACTTACTGATGTATTACTTTGTAAGGTCTTTGTGAATAATTAATAAAATGGCTGCATGCATCGCCCAGATGCAGAGGCCGGGGGTCATCCTCCTTTTCTAACAAAAATGAATGGTGATGCGAATCCAATCCCAAAGATAGGAAATTTGGCTGATTTCGCTTAAAGGATTCAGCTTCTTTTTAAAAAAATCTACTCGTGTATTATAAATAATGTCTAGATTATTTTATTTTGTTAATAAACGAAGGAATAGGCGTAAAAAAATTATGTATGACGAGTTATTTGGGTAAGATAAAGATCCGAAAACTGGCCATACGGCACTGGCTTGTCCCTGCTATAGGAGAGGCTTGACCATGCACCAAACTTTTTATTTAATTGGATTCTACTTGATTTAAAAGACACAATCATATCCCACATGAATACTTACAATTCTTTATACCTCTAGGTATATTTTATCCTACAACTTTTCGAATAGACCCAATAGTTTAGGTAAATCTGTTTGTGCTTGCTTTATTGGACCATTTTCAGTTTGAAAAATTTCAACCAGTTACATAGACCCAATAGTTTAGGTCAATCTGTTTGTCTGAAGGCATTAACCACAAAAATGAAGCATCATCAACTACTTGGAAAGAAGGGATCATAGAAAATCGACAACATTATGTTCACTTCTTTAAGCCTTCTGGTAGCATGAAGTACATATAAGGTAAAGAAGAAATGGAATACCAAATTAGTAGCCTCTGAATCAGTACCAAAGGGGAGATCAAATGGATTTAGCACAACCTGATCAGCAAAGGGTTTTCCCTGTACATGATCAAATCACATCAGAGAGCAATGGTATAGAAGAAGAAAAATATTCTTAAATGGTTTATGAAATAGAGAAGCCATACCGAAGGAACATCAGATATTGGAGATGGCTCTAGGCAAGTAGCAAATGATGCACTTAGAGCTAATTCATCCATGAACACATTATGGCAATCATCACCATGAGATTCCTACAGAGAATAACAGTTATGATCTTGTGTTATTTATGAACCACGTGTAAAATTTAACAGGGAAAAAGGCTACCTTTGAACTAATAGGGCAAGTAAAAGGATTGTGGGAAACATTGACTACATTTGTGAGCTCATTACTTAGTGGCTCAGCACCAGAGTGATCATTAGAGATGATCCCAGTTGCATCATCAAATGAATGCCACAACTGCAAATACACAACAAGGAGGAAATGAATTGAAGTTCTGGAAAGGCAGTTAAAACTCAGAATCAATAGAAGAATGGCACCATAACAGCCAGAAGTAATCTTATTATTCAATTTCATGATTCCCAAGCTGAGAACTTATCCTATCCATTGGTTCTATTACACTCCAACAATTTTAAAGTCATGAATGACATATCTTTCAGTTCGTTGGGAACTGCTGCTACCAGCAGCGACATCACAAACATTTAAAAATCCAAGGCTGGCAAATTAACAATAATAGCTTTTACATAATTTGGAGCACAACGAAGACAAAAATAAACTCCGTAACCAAACAGTAAACCACCCTTTTCTGAAAGTGCAAATTAACTGCACACATTAAAAGAGATGCAACAGTACAATTACATAATTCCTCGCCTGATAATTATTTGCGTCTTTACTCTTTAGGTTTTTGCAAGCTAGAAGTCATTAGTGATAGATCTCCTGGAAGATTTTAGTGCAAGTGCCATCATAAATGCTCCAACATTGAGCAAATTCAAAAAATTAACTTTCTTCACATGTAAAGCATGGCAAGGCTAATTCCACAGGAGAACACTGGAACCTCATAGTACAATCATTCCTTTTGAGTTACACATTTCACAAAATTATAAAAGCTTAAGCACCATTCACAAAGTTAATTTAAAACAAAAAAGAGGCTAGCCAGCCATCCTTGAGGGAGCTCCCCCGGATTAGCACATTCATGGCCGTTGGATCATCTTTGACTTTCGTTCTGATCGTTCGATCGTTTGACTGCTAGTAATTTTTTGTCACCATATGGTTATTTTTATCAGCCAATGACTGGTGGGCTCGTCCCTCGCGTGGATTGGCTGGGTCAGTCGTTCCCGTGTCCGTGAGGGATTCGCCAACCACTCCGCACCCGCCGCGCGCTTGACGTGCAGAGCGCCCCGCGCCCCCTCCTGCCCCCCACTCTCTCCTCCCCGCTCCCCTCTCTCAACCCTAATTTTTTCCCCCAGTCCCCCACAGCCGCCTCCCCGTCCGAAGAGACAAGGCGGCTCCCAAGCAGGGGATCCGGCAGCGCTGGCTTCTCCTCTCCTACGCCGCCATTCTCCACCCCTCCTCATCTCGTGAGGGCATGGAGGTGAGCTTCTCCGGTGGCGGCGGCGACCTGCAGTCAAAGGGCGACGGAGGCGGTGCTCGACTCGATCTACAGGAGAGAGAGAGAGAGGATGAGAGGGAGTGAGAGAAGGAAGGAGAGGAGGATAAAGAGAGAGGAAAGAGGAGAGGGAGGTGCGGCGGCGGACAGGAGAGGGTGAGTGGAAGAAACGCCGCCGGCTCGTCGTCATTCACACCGTGCTGGACGGCTGAGCCTGCAGTGGCACCGGTAGTCTGTCCCTCCTCCTCCTCCTTCTCCTCCTCCTCTCTCTCTCTCTCCCGTGCCGCTGGCCTCCTCCCTCGTCGATCGACTCGACCTCAGTACACCTATGTCTGCTCTCCTCCTATTATGCAGGCACTCAGCGGCAGGGAGCATGGCGGCGACCGGGGCTGCTGGAGCCTGGGAAGATGGCGACATCTTCTGGCGACAAGGTGAGCTTCGCCTAATCCTCTCTCTCTCTCTCTCTCTCTCTCTCTCTGTGTTTGTGTGTGTGTGTGTGTGTGTTCTTGGGAATTTTTTTGGCAATGTTTTCTCTTGGATCTTTAGAAAAGATGGGCACTTATGTTCGAAAATATGTGGTATATTTGGTCCTTTTATATGTTTTGCATTCTCATGCTTTCTTAGGGAAAAGTTGTTGTCTCCCTCTATTTTTTGTGATCATATCTATATTGTGCTACCTGTCGTGCTTCTAAAAATACTTTCTTTTCTAGATAAGCTCCACTCTCTCATATGCGCAATCATTTCTTGGCTGGATGATGACTAACATATTGCAAATTTGCAATCCTTACTTTTACTAATTTCACTTGCTGATTTGTTTCCATGGCATAGGATAAACTCCCGTGGCTAGCTCATCTTGGATTCATAAGGTCATATTCAATCTTGATGCTTTACACGCTTCAAAATGCATTTCTGGTTTCCTGTTCATTTACAAGTTATTTTGTGACACTTCATTAATCAGGGTGCAGCAAATTCTGGAGAGTTATCGTGGCAAAAGAAAAATGTATAATTCTGGAGAGTTACTGAGGCAAAAGGAAAAGGGTATATGATCTTTCTTCCTGTAACAGTAGCCTTACATACTAGGGTAATGGCTTACATTATTGGGATATAGGTGTTTCATGGTATGGAGAAAGTACTGATTGTGCAGGATGGTTGCAACATTTGAGCAAGTAGCTGGTCTGAACATTTTTTAGATATGATTTGCACTAGGAGTTGATGACTCACGTCAGTATTTGTTTTTCTTAGCTACCAGTTTGAAGGATGTTCTCTTGCTTTGTGGTATATCCCAAGCCTTTTGTCATTCTGGTGTGTATAGTTAATCTAATAATCTAAGAGCAAGCTCAACCTGCTTGTTCTGTTCTGGACCATGGTTCATCCATCTTTCTATGGTTGTACTTGCTGAGAGCTTAATTTGTCTATATATGGCTGAAATCTTAATCCTTGGTGTTAAGCTGTAGGCTGAGATCACACTCTGTTTTTGCTAGAAAAAAATCAGGTAATGCTATGGCCAAAGCAGCATATAGTATAAATTTATAAAGGCTGTGTAATATTTTGCTTAGGTTCTTTCAAATATCTGGAAGTTGCGTGCATATGCTGCTTGTGTGTGCACACATTGTTAGTTTTGTACCTCTTTGATACGAATTACTAGCAGAGCAATTTTTCATGGTGTGAATGAGCGATGTTTACTATTTAGAATGTCTGGATGCCGGTCGACTTCTTTATTTTTAGTTTAGAGAGGAGCTTGGCTTCTTTTTAGGATGCAGTTATGGTACCATATGATTGTTGAGTTCCATCTGATTTCACTTTTTTGACATGGACATATATCATGTTGTATAATACGCTGTTCCGAAACTGTGAATAAACTTCCTGCCAATTCCATAGAGCTGGTCATTGGTTAATTATTTTACGGCATTAGATAGGAATTCTTCTTCAGCTGATTGTTCGGTTTGTTTAACTTCTTCATTCTCTGTTTGAAGACTGAAACCAGAATTTCATCTGCAGATCTTTTGTCATCCTGTTGGATGGCTGTTGTTGTAAAAACTGGCGGTGGTTTTTGTAGCACATAGCAGGAGTGGCTGCATTGAACAAGTGGTCTGTTTTTACATGACTATTCTCATTCAAATGCCAAAGAATGCAAAAGCGAGACAAAACGCTCGCTTCAGTGCGTGTTAAAGCTACTTCCGTAGAAATGGAATTAGAATTTAATGATCCATCTTGGAAGCAGAAATTTCAGGAAGACTGGAATGATCGAATGCTATCTATTATCATTCTGGTAGAACTCCTACTAGCGATGAAGATTATACACCTATGGATATGTGGAATGGTTACGTGGACAACGATGACCGATCACTTACGAAGGTAAGTACTCTGTACGAAAATTCAGCATCATACCGGAAGACTCATATGTTAATTTGATATTTCACATGTCATGGCATTAGAGCCATCATTAAGCTGGGTGAGATCGATTACTCCTGCTGTCCAGAAGTTATGAAGATATGTTGTTGTAGTCTTTAAGACATTAAGCAAGCTTAGGTTGATGTGCCTGCATCCTCGAGTAATTGCTTGCGGAAGTTATGCTATAGATAAAATCTATCCAGTTAAAATTTGTTTTATGTACGTGTGATGCTTCATGGGTTGTGTATATTGCTTGCTCTTCTTTTGTTTCTATAGTGAATATCCTTAGGTTTTACCTTGTGATTACTAACAAGGGATAGTTTAACTTCCTAATATCATTAATAGGAAAATAGGTTTGCAGTTATGTATTGGAGTACTGAATAAAATACCAGAGGTTTTGAAACCATGTACTAGAGTACGGATTAAAAGAAACTGTCTATAGAAGAAACAAACAGTTAGCCGTTTCGGGTAGTAACGAGATGATTTCTTTTCCTCAGTTGGACTTTTGGGACAAAAAATGCTTTTGAGTTTTTTGCAGAGTTAATTTTCAGATAGTTTCTTTCAGTACATCATTTCCAGTTTTTACTAAAGTTCCTATACGTAGTACATTTCAAAATAGTTTGGGATGTCCCTTTGGTAGAAACTTGCTCTGGTTCTAGCAAAAGCTGGGTATCCTCGAGTAATTGCTTATCCTGTCCACCATCCTTCTCCTCCACACATATATTCCGTCCCCAAAATTAAGCTATCTCTCTTCCCAAGTGAGCTCCGGGCTGCATGGTTGCCCAACTCCAGGATGGAACTCTAATCTGTTGCCCCAAAGATCTTTAAAGTTGTTCCTCTGGGATCCAAGAATATATTAGACAATATGGTAGTCCAATGCTAATTTGAAGCATATATTGGCATTATGCTGAAAATGGACCTGGCAGGTGAAGTTTTATTATCTATCCTGGTAGAATAATCAAAAGAAGATATGTTTTACTCACCAATTTATATGCCTAACTGTGCTTCTATTGTATTATTTCTTAATGGATGCTCCTAAAATTGTTTAGGTGCTCTTCTACCAAAATTAACCAAATGAGTGTTCTGCTAAAGTAAAAAAAGTCATAAGACTGAAATATCATGGGTCAGCCTTCGTATGTCTGCCAGTGCTACAAATTATTTGAATGAAAGATCTGAAAATACATAGTACATCATAAAACATGTGTTGTTTTGAGCTTACATTGTGAGCATCTCTACTGTCGGTTTATAAGTAGCTTTCTCCTTTATCTGATGGAAATCATAATTGTTTTACAGGAAGTGAAGACGGCCATTCGTCGCGCTATATTCCCGTGAGCTCCATTCATATTACTATATGCTTAAAACATCGTGCTCTCCTTATCTACATCATGTGGTAGTAGTATTTACTTGCCATTCAAGCATCTTGTTCCAGTCATATCTTACATATCACGCTTGAATGATTTGCTCAATTCCTCTGCTATGCTTTTCTGTCATGTTTTTCAAACATTCTTGGTTACTATAGATTATCATGACATCTTGCTGCAATGCATTCAAACCTGCAAATAGCTTTGTAAACAGAGTTATGTGCCCAGGCTTTGGCGGAGGTGTGCTCTTGTCTTGTCTTTCATAATATTCGCCTTTATTGCGTGCACAATCGGTTGGTGGTACCCATCGGAGGTTGGATTGTTAGTACTTATGCCTCTGATTTTGTGGGGTAGTTAGTGTATGCCTGCATGCCTCATTGGAAATATTACTGCATGATACCATATATACAGATATTTCAGTTTATAAACTGATAAGGTAATTATGAGTTTATTAGAGCAGATTTGCTCAGCTACTAGCCTACAATGACTTATATCTTTGTAAATAGTGAAGTACTCTATGCACCTTAAAAATAATCTTTAAGTGAAAGATCCAGTTACTTTACATTATTTCCTTCGCCATTTAGGCAGGATGGAGGCGACGCACACGCACGCTTCTAGCGCGTTCACCGCCAGCCGTTGCCGTTGCTTTCTTCTTTTTTTGGCTTATATTTCTTAGTACCTAAAGTGAATGCCTGGTACTCATTCTCCTAATGTTTCAAGGTATTTCTCATTATTAGAGCATTTACATTGCTTTACAGAGTATACATCAAGCACAGTTGAAGTACATATCAAATAGTTGTATTCCAGAGTTGTTTGATTCACATGATAAATATTCTACAAATAGTTCCCATGCCATAATAAGTTATAATGTTTTGTTTCTCTTATATTTTTATGTTTACACCACTTCTTTTTTTCCAATTTTATTGGAGGCTCATATTAGGTCGCTTTGGAGGCTGAAATCAGGTGGCTGCTCATGTCTGGCTTGCTGGCTTGGTGCCTATATTTTGGATGTTCCATTAATCTTGGCTGCTTTTCTCACCAGTTTTAGGCTTTAACCTTGGGTAAATGGACTAATCTTTTCCTTGTCTGTAAACTGTCTGCTGACATGCTTATGCTCTAACAAGTTCCTCTGCTTTCATTTCGCACGTTGTCAGATCTAGAAGGTTGCAGCTTCTTTGTTCTCCTACTCAAGATTTGCTCACTTACTTTCTGGCTGGTTGCTGCATCATTTACTTTTTCCTATGTTCAAGGATGTATCGTACACATTGTCACCTTTTTCCTCTATTCAGATATCAGTGTTGCCTAATTAAAAAATGAACAACAATACCACTTGTACCAGTTGAAGTTTTTTCTTTCTGAATTGAGTAGTTAAGAGTTCAGCCTTTCTATAGAATCTTCAGTAGTTTGGTTAGGCATTCTGAAAAAGAGAAGTCCTGTTGATCAGACGGCTAAACGTTCATATCGCTCCTAAACTTGATACATTGTTTTACTTTTGATATGTCTTGCCAAGCAGAGCGCCAATGCAAGGACGACCAAGGTCTGGGACGGTGAGCCTCGCCTAGCTCTTCCACCTCTCCCACCTATCATGGAGGAGGGACGGAGGGGGAGAAGATTACAACATGATTCAGGTTTGACTTTTTTTCTCTATTCCATCTAGCAACTCTGGTGGCAGAATGAAACTATCCAGTAAACTTAATTGTTTGTAAGTGTCTTGGTTGTACTAGAATTTGCAGAATTTTGTCCAAAGTCTAATCAACACAAAACTGAAGTTTTTTATTCTGATTTTTGACACCAGGATCAGTTGAGGGTTGAATGCTTCAATGGTTCCAGAAAGCTTCATCCACAATCCTGACAAATATTTCCTTTGATGTCACAAAGCATACCAAGAATTTGAAGTGAGTACATTTTATCCCAGCTAACCTGTCAGGCTGTCACCTTTTAGCGATGTCATGGACTATTAGTAGAATACTTTGTAGTAAGTTGTGTGTAAATGCTGTGTATAGAAGGCGATAGGGAGACTGGCGGGGCATAGGGTGCTTCCGTGTGTTGGGGTATTTAGATGATTGCTCATTTGGGAGCACTCAATAGCATGTTGCATCTTTAATTTTATGAAATAAATGCCTTCCTTTGTTTGCTCATTTTCTTCTGATATAAAGGTTTAGATATTAGGTATTTGGTACTCAAGACCATTTAACTTTCTTTTTTCATATATGAGTACAGCTGGATTATTCATGTTTCTTACAATCAAGAATTTTCCCATTCAGGTAGATTGTGAATTATTCCTAACATTTCAGCAAAATATCCATTATTTCTATCTAGAAGATTCTGGGTTGAACTCTCGGAGAATCTTTACGCTGAGACTCTTTACCCAATATCACCTCTCTCTCCATGCAGCTCTTCTTTTGATTCTGTCCAATTCCTGGCGGTCGGCACGGACCAGAATACCATCGCGCATGCCCTTGGTGTGTGTGCCAGAACTAAAAAGGATCTACTTAAGATTGCAGAGGTCCCTGCGTAGCTACGTGAAGCAGTTAAATCGGATTGTAAACAAGGATCCTGAGTAGTTTCTACTCTATATCTCATTCTGAAGAAAAAAGCTTTCAAAATCGCAATGTATTTCACTCCTTTGTTTAGGTTAAGCGGAGAACTTCATTTCAGTGAATCTTGCTCCTTTTGTTAAAGCTAAGTGCGGACCTTAATTGCACCTGTTACTAAAGGCTTGCCCAGGCCAAGTATGCAAGACCTAATAAGTCTCTTTTATGGCCCTTACGGTTTATATTGTATGTATTCCTCTGAACAGTGCAAACCACGAGAGAAAATAGTATTGGTAAAAAAAGGTGGGCCTAAATGCCACACATCTATAATGAATAAAAAATATGTCTCCATGTTGCCCAGATAACATAACAAATTATGTCAAGTTGTGAGTTATTTCTCTGGAGTATACATATGCTCTGAAGCTTGAAAATCCTTATGTGCAGCTAAATTGTATTTAAGACCTATATGTATATGAGAAATGCAAAGCGTTTCAAGTAACTATTAGTCTAAATTGGGACTTTGCGTTCCAAAGTAAAATCCTCATTTTTTTCTACCTAAAATGTTTAAAGTATTTTTCACACTACTACGTTTTCCTTTGTAAATAAACGTTTAAAGAAGACAAACTGTTTCAAAACACATTGTCGTGGCATGGCAGACATATATGGTATTGATGCAACTTTGTTGCACTTAAAAATGAACGACACCTACCTCATGTTTGCATTAGAACAAGGAGCTCAAAATGCAAAATGCAAAGACAATAAATGTTGTTAAAAAACCATAGCCTAAGTGACTGCAAAAATGAATTTTTACCGAGAAAGATAAACCTTTTAGAAACACACGTGGCATTGATTTTGAAAAACAGATTCTTATTTTTTCATATAAAAAGGGTCACAATTCATGCCATGTGTGCTTGCTCAAATGTAAAGTACTAACGGGCGCAAATATTTTCAAAACACTCATGGTTTTAAAACATGATCTTGCCTTGATCTTTTTATATAATAAAGGGGTTAAAGTAATTAGCATATGTCTTACTCAAAACTAACACTACTACCATATTCAAATATTAATGTACATTTATTTGTAAACAAGCCTCCATTCATTTTTATACAAATGGATTAGAATTGTTACCATAGGTGCTTGTCCACAACTAAACCTACCAAAAGCACACATGGTGTTTAGCACGTATGAGCGCCATTTGTTACCATATCTTCACCGCAACACAGTCTTTAGTGGGAGCGCCTCTTTGGAAACGCCTCTGTCGCCCAGCCGACGAACCGAGGAAGAAGAGGGGATAGACAGGCTCGGTGGATGCACTCGCTGCCACTTCATACCCTTCTCCTAATGGGCCGCAGCCATCGCTGTTCGTGGGCTGGGCTAGGTAGCATATGGGCCATTCAAATACCTATACCTTCGTATATACACAACACGAAGATGTTTTTTTCCCTTCGTGTGCATAGACAATAAAAGTTTGGTGCAACCACTGCTAAAAAAATATAACCATGCCTGCACTCCACATCTCATACAAATATGTTTGTTTTAGCTTAGGTTTCTCATCATGATGACCATATTTTCAAACTAAAAATGTACATATTACACAAATGTTTTCTTTTTGCAACCTCAAATTTCGCAGCGTGATAAACATGTTCTAAAATAGCATGGTTTAACAGATGGTCCTTGCAAAATGAAACTACTTTCATCGACAACATGGCTTCAGTAGGTCTCTGCGCCATTTGGCGCAACGGGTCAACTAGTTACCCTATATTATTGCATGCACATGTTGCCATGAACAAATAGAAACATAGAGAACTCCTAGAGCAACGCAAATATTCCTTACCTGAGAGCAACTTGTATCAAGAGATGTAGCAGCAGACGGATTGCTGATTGAAACTTCATGCTTGGAAGTTGGGAACTATGTCGGTCTATCACTTGGTTCGAACGAAAACAAATCACAACCCAGAATCTGTTTATGATTACCTACGTCAGCTACAGGAGAGGGACCAGTGGCTCCAGGCTGTTTATCCTTTGGGGGCGTGTCAAATGTAGCCCACCCAGCATTGCCCATTGATGGAGCTTCCACTGGCATTTTATCAGCAGATGAAGCTGTATGAGGCATATTTGCAAACAAATCTACAGATGGATGAGCTTCCGGTGGCATTTTACCAGCAGATGAAGCTGTATGAGGCATATTTGCAAACAAATCTACAGATGGATAGCCAGTTACAGGTTGTTGCTGCAAATTTGGCTGACTGAAGAGATCCTCCTTTGTTCCATTTACAGCATCAGAAAAGGCTGCAAAATTTGGAGCTGCGGAATTGTTGGATTGCTGAGTTCGGTGAACATTCTCAAAATCAAAAAATAAATCAGCTAAGCTTGAGTTGCCTGACTTAAGTGATGTGGAATCTATGTTCCCTGTTGACGCAGTTCTCTGCAGAAAAATGATTAAACTAATTAAGCGATTTTATGAGATGCTACAAGAAAGGAAAGTGGATAAATTTCAAAATCAATCACCTGGGATTGAGTGATGCCATTAGAACTCAGCATATTTGATTGATTTTGTTGGACAGGAGGGCTTAAACACCCATCATCGAAGAAATCAGGTGATTTGGGTGCTGTTCCAAAGGTACCACTCATGTTTGACCCTGAGCAGTCAGAAGTCCTCGGTCTACGACTCTCATTTGCAAATTGGTCCTCAGACATTCTCTCTTGCAGGCTATGTGAACGATAAGAAAATCCAGGCATCTTCCCATCATGCCCTCGGTCTGAACTAGGTTTCCTACTTAGCATTGCAGGTTGCTTGCGATTGCGCCTTTCTTCATATTGGTAGTCATTAGGTGGGCTCTGAGAAAATGAATGATAGGAACTAGCCCTTCTATGTTCCTCTTCATGGGATTTTTGAATCTGTTTAGATGGAATAGAGTATAGTTCAGCAAGACGCATTGTTCTCAGATATTGTAGGAAAAAAACCCATCATTGCAGCATATATGTAGGAAAGCCAACTGGAAGAAATCAGTCCTTTAAAGGAGAAACAATAGATGCACTTTAAGCCACCTGAGTGAGTATTCACTAACATCTATGTATACTACAGCGGTTGTGCTAAAGCTTATCACAGGTAAAGTTCCAGACTGACGAAGATAGGTTTCAAGTAGTCAAACAGCTGATGTCGAGAATTTAACTAATTGTACCTGTATATCCCTTGGAGGCCTTTCGGACAAACTTACACCAGCATATCTTCTCTCCACATAAACAACATTTATGAATTCTCTAAGGCTTTCAGTGTTACTGCAACAAAACAAAATAGTCACATCATCTACCATATCCCGCTAAATAACAAACCAAAGAATGTATACACGGAAATGAGTTGATGAAGTTATGTACCTGCTATCAGGTACCCTCATTTGCTGGGTATCGAAATCCTTCAACAATAATTCTCTGGCTCGCTGTATCATTCAGTTTAAGTGTTAGGATATGAACCAAAAGGGAATTCCCAGACACCAACCAACAAACAAGCAACCACCTGGATGGATGACTTTACCTGGTTCCCACCCTTTTGAAGGGCCTCAACCTCTTGCACGGTGAACTTGGACATAGACACCGATTTTACTCGGTGCGTGAACTCAGGGCTACAAGTGCATAAATGGTTCCAGTGTGTTAGAATAACAGAGGTCAGCAGACTATTAGCATATGCAAGACTAGAATGACTAGAATTGGAACATTCACACACAATGGATAAGTTGTATAGAGCGTGCCAATAATTGGCCATAATATGTCACTATCAGTAGAACCTCCCAAGCAGTAAACTGACACACGGTTCAACAGTAGAAGTAAAATTGATCGCTGGATCGCGCTGGCTAGGCTTTCCAATTCCACAAAGCTGAAGAAACGATAGATCACCCGGGGATGGAATCAAAAACACTCACTCGATGCCGCTGCAGGAGATGCAGATGAATGTCCAGAAGCTCGTGCAGACGTACTGCGGCCCCTGCATCAGCGTCACAGACGACACCACACACAAACAAGGAGTAAACGGTTAAACACCGCACCAGATCGGGAGCATCAGCAAAGTGCGGATCACACGAGCGCGCTCGGGTCTGGTAGAGTAGAAGCCCTTACGATGGCGTTGCAGTTTATGCATCTGCGGTTGGGCGGCAGCTTGAGGAGGCCCCTCACGATCCGCTCGTTCCTCTCCTCCTCCTTCCTGGACGCGGCCGCCATCACTGATAACTCAACCCCGATCGAGCCTGGAACCCATCGCGGTAGAGGGCTCGAGGCGACTCGGCTTTTTTTTTTTTTTTTTTGAAAGTAACTAGGGATTTTATTCAAAGTTCAACACCTCCGGAATACAAGCAATATCAGGGAGGATCCCTAGCCACACATGGCGGCCCACCGGCAGAGATGCAGCTCCTTTTGCAACCAAGTGGGCCTCGAAATTATTTTCTCTACGTTCAAAACGAAAATTAACCGAATTGAAAAAGTTCCTAGTAACTTGAATCTCCTGCAGAACCGACGCGTACACTGGTATTGCATGTTGATTTATGTTGGAGATCACTTTTAAACAGTCTGATGCAATCAGTAGGTCCTGCAGGTTCAGATCATTAGCGAGGGCAAGGGCCTCACTGCACGCATGTGCCTCCAGGCTCGCCGGGTCAGTCAAACCATCAAGAACTAAAGTTGAAGCGCCAAGAAACTTGCCATTCTTGTCTCGACACACCACGGCCGCCGCTCCCTTGTCGCCCAGAGTTGATATAGCACCATCACAGTTTAGTTTCACTGCATCTCCATCGGGTGGTAGCCATGCCCGCGCTCTGGGAGCCGCCGGTGCTGATGTTGATCGCGTTTTTTGGGCCTCAACTATATTCAGCTCCTCCAAAAAACGTCTTATAAAGTTCATGGTTGACAGTGGACTTTGAAACTCATTGTCATGGATTGCCTTTCTGCGAGCCCACCAAATAGCCCACATCGTAACAAGAACTCGAGTTAAATCCTGTTGGGAGGTCGATTCAAACAGCCAGAACAACCATAGCCTTGCGTCATCGTTTTGATTTGATATTACATGCTCCAGGAGCTCCTCGTCCCCCAATGCCCATACACATCTAGCCATGCGGCAACTCAATAGTAAGTGACGCCAGGTATCTTCCACGGCTCCACAGATTGAACAAGCCGGTGTGTCTGCCATGTTTCTCTCATGACGGACTAGCCCCGTAGGGATTGATGTGTGTGCTAGCCTCCAAACAAAAACCCTGATCTTGGAAGGAACCCGGACTTTCCAGAGCTGCGAATAAGAGCTTTTGTCCGCTGGAATATTGGAATGGCCCGGTCGGTGATCAAGCCAGTCCTCCCTCTGTGTCTTAACTGCAGATATCATTCGGTAAGCCGAACGCACCGAGAAAACTCCCCTCTTATCGTAATGCCATGCCCAAAAGTCTTCATGAACTCGTGTGCTCAATGGTATGTTCAGAATGACTTCGACATCAGGGGCAATAAAATGATCCATTATCACATGCTTGTTCCAGTGGAGTCAATTAACTCAGAGACTAGTATTGGTGGAGTGGCCGACCTGGCACAAATTGGTCGTAGTTTGTAGTCCCTCGGAAGCCAATTTTGTTGCCATATGTTGGTATGTGTTCCCGTCCCAATTCTCTTGATGAGGCCCTGCGATAGGACATCTCTCCCCTCCAGAATGGAACGCCAGACCTGGGACGGACCTGCACCCAAAACGGCATCCAACATATTGCGAACTGGAAAGTACCTGGCTTTTAGGATGCGAGCACTTAGCGCCCCTGGATCCTGCAAGAGCCTCCAAGCTTGGCACGCAAGTAAGGCAAGATTAAACAACTCCAAGTCCCTAAAGCCGATCCCTCCCATAAACTTCGGTTTGGACATGGTTTTCCATGACACCCACGCCGTTTTCTGTTGGCCATCTTTGCAACCGCACCAGAACTTCATAATGATGCCATTGATATGCTCACACAAGCCCCTTGGAAGTTTAAAACAGGACATATTGTAAGTCGGGATAGATTGGGCCACGGACTTAATAAGAACCTCTTTCCCACCAGAGGATAAACACTTCTCCATCCACCCTTGCACCTTCTTCCAAATTCTGTCTTTTAAGTATTTAAACGACCCTTCCTTTGCTCTCCCAACATCCGAAGGCAAGCCAAGATATTTCTCCGTCAAAGATTCATTGTGAACAGAAAGTATGTTTTTGATAGAATCACGAGCATCGTTCGGCACCCCTTTACTAAAGAAAATGGATGACTTCTCCATATTTACTCTCTGACCCGATGCATTACAGTAGGTCCGTAGTAACTCCTCAATCCGTATGGCACTACCTTCCGTTGCCTCAAAGAAAAGAAGGCTGTCATCCGCAAAAAGTAGATGATTAACTTCCGGTGCATTTGGCTCTACCGTGATCCCCCGAACTCCTGCCTCGGATTTCAACAGACAGGACAGCCCCTCAGCTGCTAGCAGGAACAAATATGGTGAGCTTGGGTCACCACGGCGCAACCCTCGGGATGGCTTAAACCCATCCAGGCTCCTTCCATTGAACAGCACTGAAAAGGAGACTGATGTCACACATCTCATTACCGTGTCAACAAAGCGGGGACTGAATCCCATCTTGATCATAACAGCTTGCAAATAAGGCCACTCTAGGCGATCATACGCTTTCATCATATCTAACTTCAAAGCACAGTACCTATTTCCCTTCACTCTCTTGGTTTTCATGTAATGCAAGCATTCATATGCAGTGATAAAATTATCTGTGATGAGAAGACCAGGGACGAATGCCGACCGCTCTTCTGAAATGATCTCGGGGAGGATTACCTTCAACCTGTTAGCTAAGACCTTTGAAGCGATCTTGTAGACCACGTGGCAAAGACTTATTGGCCGAAACTGTCCTAAAACTTTTGGACTTGCTATCTTGGGAATTAAAACAATGAACGTATTATTTATCTCCTCCGGTGAGTCCACACCATCAAGCACTCTGATGACCATCCTTGTTACTTCTTCACCACAAAGGTCCCAATGTTTCTGAAAGAAGTGTGCCGGAAACCCGTCCGGCCCTGGAGCCTTAGTTGGGAACATTTGAAACAAAGCGACTTTAACCTCATCCTTTGTGTAAGTTGCATTCAGCCGGGCATTCATATTGCCATCCACCCTCACCGGTATATGTGATAAAACTTCTTCCATACCTATAGTTCCTTCTGACGTGTATAGGTTGGAATAAAAAGCCGTGGCCATGTCCGCAAGCTCGGCCGGATCAGTGCACGTAGTCCCATCAATGCGGTCAAGCTGGGTTATATTGTTTTTAGCCTGCCTGGCAGATGCCTTCCTCTGGAAGAACTTGGTGTTGCTATCACCCTCGGATAGCCAAGTGATGCGTGACCGCTGCCTGGCCATAATCTCCTCTCTGTATGCCAATTCAACCATGCGGTCCTCGATCCTTCGTTCCTCGTCGCTAGGCCCCGTGCGCAGCGGGTGTGCACGCAGCGTTGCAAGATGCCGGCGCAGCTGACGTAGCTCCTGCCGGACCGACCCAAAAGTCGTCCGCCCCCAAGTAGAAAGCGAGGTGGCCACAGCCTCAAGTTTGTGCGACAGATCAGCTACCGATGAGGCTGGGCCATTGCCATTCCATGCAGTATGAACAATATCATTAAAACGACCATCTCTTTCCCAAGCACATTCATACCGGAACGGTTTCTTCACTGCAATGCGTTGGTTTCCAGCTTCCATCTCATTCATGAGCAAAATTGGGTTGTGGTCACTCTTGACTGCTGTGAGGTGTTCCACTCTCGCAAATGGAAAGTTGTGCGACCAGCTTGCCGAAGCTAACGCCCGGTCTAAACGGACTCTACAGAATTCTCCTCCCGAAACTCGTTTCTCGAAAGTCCAATCTAGCCCACTATATCCCAGATCAGCCAGCTCACATACATCCACCGCTTCTCTGAAACCCTCCATTTGTGCACTGCCGCGGGGGTTAGGGCCCATCTGTTCCTCCTGACGGAGTATCTCATTGAAATCACCGATACAGAGCCAGGGTAGCGTGCTTTCACCCCGCAACCTTTTCATTGTGTCCCATGTTTTATACCTCAAACCCCTGTTGGCCTCCCCATAGAAACATGTAAGGCGCCCTTGCTCATGCCCTGGTTCAGAAACCCATGAGTCTATGTGATACTGCGAGAAATTTTTTATTGACAAGTTCACTTCTGACTTCCAAAAAATACAAAGGCCACCACTACGCCCGGTGCTAGGAACTGCAAAACTATTCTGAAAACCCAAAGAAACCGCCAAACCCTCCACTCGATTCTTCGCTAACTGAGTCTCCATAATGCAAAGAACCGATGACGCACTAGCCCCCACGAGATCGCGGAGCTCATGGACTATCGCAGGGTCGCCAATCCCACGACAGTTCCAGCATAAGGTCCTCATTGGGCTCGGCGGCTCTCCTCGAGGGAGGCCGCCTCCATTGCTTGATGATTGATCATCTCCTCACCATCCTGCTGCTTACTCCTCTTGACCAGTGGGTCCTTCTCTGGTGTGGATGCTGCATCCCTGCTCGAACTGGGTGTTGCTCCTTCAAGTAATTTAATTGTCCCCGCAACCTTTCCCGCAACGTTTGTACCTGGCATCCCCCCAAACGTGATGGAACCATCCGCTCCCACCAGCCTTTTCCGAACTCCCTTCTCCCCCGTTCACTATTATCACCCATAATCTCTACATCCATACTGTGTGTTGCTGATGAGTTAGTAGCCCTTGCATCCCCTCTTCCTCTTCCACTCGTTGCTCTCCCCCAACCTCTCCCACCACGGTCCTCCCAACCTTCTCTACCTGCCTCTCTGCCCCTCCCCCTAGCTCCGCCATCTCTTCTTCCTCTGACCCCATAAGTTTGGGCCGGTTGTGTCTCTGGTTCCCACAGCAGCCACTCACCCCATTCAAAGGATCTGGGATCATGCACCCCATCCCCACACTCATCATCAAGATGCCCCATAAGGCCACACGCAAAACAAAAGTCTGGTAGCTTTTCATATAGGACACTATATTTCTTCCGTTCCTTCAAGGTTATGTGGACAAAACGCACTAGTGGCGTATTCACATCAATAAACACCCTCGCACGCAGGGTACTGGCTGGATTGATGCGTCCTTCATTGACAATTACCTTGAAGGGGAGATCACCAACCTTCGCCGCCACTTTCTCAGCAAGTTCACATTTCCTCGTCAATCCATCTGGCAGTCCTTTAACCCGAGCCCAAACTGGTAGCATATTGAGTTTGTATTCATTGATATACGAGAAGCCATCATACTCCCGAAGAACTACCAGAGCTCTACGGAACAGCCACAGCCCTCCCTCCATAATCTTTCTCCAATCTCCGAGGCAGTGGCATTGGACCAGAAAAAGGTTTGGTCCTTTGACATTGAACGTGACCCCTTGAGCTGCAGTCCATGTCGTGGTTCTAAGTCTGATAGTAGAATGGGGGGTAGGTATGGAGAGGCAAGATCCTAGCTATGGAGTAGTTGTATACGCGAGGAGTTTACGAGTTCAGGCCCTTCTCGGAAGAAGTAATAGCCCTACGTCTCGGAGCCCAGAGGCGGTTGACTGGATTATATGCGTATGCGTTACAGGGGTGCGAACCCTTCTACCTGTGGAGGGGGTGGCTTATATAGAGTGCGCCAGGACCCCAGCCAGCCCACGTAGTAGAGGGTTTAAGGTGCGTTAGAGCTAGGCGTTACTGGTAACGCCTTACATAAAGTGTCATTAAGATTATAAAGACTATTTAACTATAGACCGTTTGAGCACCGAGTGGCTCTTGGACTCCTGGTGGTCGAGTGGGTCTTCATAGTCGAGTGTCTTTGAATCTGTCGAGTGGAAGCCTACCAGGTCAACTGGAAGGCCGCTTCTCTTGCGAGTGTCCTTGTGGAGGGTACCTTTGGGCAGGTCTATGACCCTACCCCAGGTACATGACTTCATCATTAGCCCCCGAATGGATCGAGGTTTGAGTGAGGAAGGAGTTGATAATCTTTCCGACCCGTTCTTCGTGTTGCGAGTGTGTCTTACTCTGGATCAACGACCTTTTGGTGATGGCATCAACTTCTCTTTCAGTCGCCTTGATCCATTCTTCACGTTTTGTCGAGTGAACTCTATGAACTTGAGGATTTCCGAGCGACGGATCGGAGGAAATCTGCTATCTGACAGGTCGCTCCGCGGTTAGCGGATTTCGCGGGATCCGAATTTTGGGAAGCGCGCGAAGCGGAGAAAACTGCGACACTCGGATGGGATAAGACGATGACGCCTCGATCTTTGTGCCGCCTTTTTCGCCACGTATCGCGTGCGCGCCTGTTGTGGGATTGTGACGGGATTGCCTGGGCCTACCGGTTAGTCACTCGGAAGCGGCTCCATATAATGCGTTGGACAGGGCATTTTGAACAGTGCGACCCCAATCTTCTCCTCCCTCCGCCTCCAAACCTTCTCGCTGCGCTCTCAGCCTGTCCAGCGCCGCAGCTCGGAACTTGCTTCGCCGGTGATCATGGTGAAGGAGAAGACCGCAGCCCTGGAACGGGTGAAGAAGGCGGCGGCGAAGGCAAAGGGGAGAGCGCCCAGTCGGGGCGGATCCTCTTCGCGGTCCAAACTGCCGCAAGGCTGGGTCCAAGGAGATTGGATCCTCTCGACCATCACCGAGAAGGACCTCACCAATCTGGCCAATGAGGGACTGATCCCCCATGGGTCGGCGAGGCTTCCGGGAACGGAGTGGCAACCGCAGCCTGAAGAGGGTGAGTGCGTCCTCCTGGCCACCCATGTAGATCGGGGATTTTCTCTGCCACCGAATCCTTTTTTCCGGGGGTTTCTGAACTTTTTTGGAGCGCAACTCCATCATTTCACTCCCAATTCCATTGTCTATCTTGCTGCTTTCATTTCGTTATGCGAGAACTTCTTGGGTTGTCGACCGCTCTGGGGTCTCTTCAAGCACATATTCACTGTCGCTCTCGACGGTGAAGAAAACGAACCGAATGACGAGAGAACCCAAGTAGTCCAGATGTGTGGGGACTCGGGGTCTAGATGAGGGGAAGAGTGCCTTTCGGCTATGACTCTCCCGACTCGGTTAGAGGGTGGCGGTCGACCTGGTTCTCTCGCCAAGACCAGCCGACGCCAAGGCGATCGACCGGCTCCCTCCTTTCTTCATGAGTCGAGTGAACAAGCCATCTTCCCTGAAGGTGTTACCAGAGGAGAAGGCCCAAGTAAAGTTGCTGATGGAGCGTGTAGTTCAGCTTATTCGCGGACGGGTGACCGCATGGATCTCTGGAGGTTTTGCTCGACGGCGTATTCAACCACTCAATACCGAGGTCATCGATGTGGATGTACTGCAGTACGGATGATACCACTCGGTCCATCCGGAAGAGGTCGATGACGCCATCATTTGGAGAAGTGGATGACTGCCATCACAGAAACAAAGATAACCCACGCGAGCTAGGAGGATTCCACCACTTGACCGGACATACGAAGTAGACAAGGTACAACCACTTATCTTCGATTGTGATTCGCCGCATTCATTCTGCTTAGATGCCAATTGTCGATGACTTTCGCCTTGTTCTCATATCTTCTAGGTCATCACCGAGATGTACTCGATGCCCAACGGGCGCATGAAACAGTCGAAGAAGAAGAAGCAAGTGGAGGTGAAAGTCCGGAGGAATGGGGGTCCAACGGCGAGGAGGATGAGGAGGATGATAGCTCTGATGAAGAGGAGGAGGAGGAGGAAGAGGAGGAAGACGTCGATCCTCCTCGCTCGGAGGGAAGGTCCAAGTTGACGATGACCCGGCGGCGGGCGCGGTAAAGCTGTTGTGCCCATCTGGCGGTCGGCGAAGCGACCAAGGACAACTTCCTGTGCCGACCGAGAAACCGCCAAGCAACCTCGAGCAACGTCGTCAAAGCCGGGCGAAGGCCCTGCCTAAGATGCGGATGGTCATCCCCACCATCTCCGGGTAACCAACAGAACCTTGTATTTCCTTATTCAACATGAGTGAACTTTTGGTCGACTTGATGACTGATCGGCCGATTCTTGAAATCTACAGCGCCGCTACCTCCGAGACTTCAGCCAAGCACGAAGATCAGGAAATGGAGGATGCTGCCACCTCCAACCTTGGTATGATCTCTGAGGTTTCGTTTCAGTCGACTGGAGCTTTTAGTCGATTGGACTTCCATGTTTACTTTTGTATCTTTCTTGTAGTTCCGCCTCATGTCATTGATATCCCCGATGATGACGAGGAAGCGCCATTGAGGAAGAGGAAGAACAAGAAAGTGTCTGCTGGCAAGGCTGCTCCAGTCGCGGCGGTTCCTGAGACGCTGATTTCCGAGGGAGGCAACCCCACTCGGGCTTTTGTGTCTTTCGTTGTACCGATGACAAGTGCCCGACCCACTTCGTCGACTGCTGATCCACCATCTCTCTTTGCTATACACCACGTCCCAGAAGACCAAGTGAGTGCTGCTAAGGAGGCCATACGCCAGGCAGGGATCATGATGGAGCAAGTGAAAGCGGTCCGAGAGGCTAGTCAGGCGGCCTATGATGCTAGTTCAGCTCTCCAGAGCAATGTCCAAGTAAGTCAGTCGTCGCTTGCTTTGTTAGGATATGCTACCTGAAACTGCTTCTTTCTGGGGATTTTCATATCTGTACACCCACTGGGTGGGTGTGTCGATTGAACTTTTGTGGGGGCACGGTGAGTGCACCCACTGGGTGTAGTCCCCGAGACTATGGTCATTGCGTGCGATCGGCTATAGTCTTTATCTTGTGAACTTCTTCACTCGACCTGGGCGGACCAAGTCGAATGGAACCGTAAACCGTGGGGGCACGCTAAGTGCACCCACTGGGTGTAGTCCCGAGACTATGGTCGATCGCGTCTGATCGACTATAGTCTAAAGAACTGTTTTTGTGTTTTTTACCGCGGTGACCGACAATTAGCCATGGTTTTAGAATCATAACCTTTTTGCCTCTTTTGGTCGATTGGTCGAACCAAATTGGTAAAACCAAGTGGGGGCACGCTGAGTGCACCCGCCGGTGTAATCCCGAGACTCTTGTCGAATGTTTTGATTCGATCGTAGTCTTAGAAATGCTACTATTTTTCCTTAATCACTTTCGGAAGTGATCTGTCTTTGATGTCTTTCGTTGGTTGACTCTTTGTAGAAATCTTGCGAGCTTGTGGCTCGCTATCTTTGAGATTAGAGAACAAGCAGATCCAGCTCAACCTCGATTTGAAGCTTGCTCGGAAAAATTTGCGAAGGCAAAGGATGAAGCAAAAGGTATGGCTGGTGAGAATTTTTGACGATGCCTTTGTTTTTCTGTTCATTCTCAACTCTGTTATCATTGTTGCTTTGCAGATAAACTGGAAGAGACTTTGAAGAAGAAGGACCTTGACCTTGCAGAGGCACGCGAAGGCGGCTTTGAGAAAACAAAGCTCGCTGACTCGATCGACAAACTTGAAGATGAAAATGCCAAGCTAAAGCCGCTCTTGACGCGGCTAACAAGGAAGTTAGTCGATCAAGAACGACAAGATTGTTCTGTCGACAAGGCTGGCCAATCAAGCGGGAAGCGAAATGACACGAGATTTATCTTGGAGGGCTCGCCAAGAAGCTATTTCTCATGCTTGAAGGTAATCTCTTTTACCCGATCAGATTGCTCTCACCGGCTCATCACATGATCGTTATTTTGAGTCCGAGCTGTGTTTTCAGAATTCTGCCAAAACTTTGAAGAAGAAACGGTCAGTGGAAACCAGCTTGGACCCCATCAACTTTCTGTGAAGGACGGTTGCTATGAATGTGCTCCGACCGAGTCTCGCGTTGCTAGCGTGGTGGATTATCTTGCTCGACTGAAAGTTGCAGTGTCGCGGATCGACTCGACTCTCTGGCCGGAACAGACTCTTTAGAATGACCTTGAATCCCTAATGACTCGATTGAATGAGATTCCAAGTCGAGTGCAGGAATGGAAAAAGTTTTCTGCCAGGTGTGGTGCTGATGTTGCTCTATCTCTGGTTCGTGTCCACTGCAAAGAAGCGCAAGAGGACAAGCTGGTGTCTCTCAAGGTTGCCAATACCAGGAAGCACGACTTCAGATCTTTCATGGAGACTTTCATCGCTGCTGCTACCCATATTGCCGACGGAATCAACCTCGACCAGTTTGTTGCACCTTCCAGTCCTCCGCCGGAGGAGTAAAAAACTTCTAAGTCCAACTTTAAATTTGCCTCGGAATGCCGAGTGGTTTTTGTAACCGATAAACTTTAACAGGCTTAACGCCTGAGCACCTTTGGATCCGTAGGACGTTTATCCGAACTTGATTTATCCTTTAACATGCTTTGTTTGCCTTCGAGAGAACTTTATTCCTCATTCGGAAGATATTCCGTTGAAATTCCAGTCGACTTGTGCTTCATCTATCCTGCAGGTAGAGATGGAACACAGACTGCGACTGACCTTGTCGTCCTTGTGGATTGGGATGAACCGCACGTTGTACTTGTGGCGAAGCTCCGAAGGAGGAGGTAGCAGTCGACCTGCACCTCGTCGTCCTTGCGGATTGGGATGGACCGCATGTTGTACTTGTGGCGAAGCTCCGAAGGAGGAGGTAGCAGTCGACCTGCACCTCGTCGTCCTTGTGGATTGGGGTGGACCACACGTTGTACTTGTGGCGAAGCTCCGAAGGAGGAGGTAGCAGTCGACCTGCACCTCGTCGTCCTTGCGGATTGGGATGAATTCCTTACTTAGGCGAGCACTGGGCTGCAGCTAAGCCTCCGATTGGGAGGTTTGCTCTCCACTCGGTAGGATTTTTATTACTTAGGCGAGCACTGGGCTGCAGCTAAGCCTCCGAGTGGGAGGTTTGCTCTCCACTCGGTAGGATTTTATTACTTAGGCGAGCACTGGCTGCAGCTAAGCCTCCGAGTGGGAGGTTTGCTCTCCACTCGGTGGGATTTCTATTACTTAGGCGAGCACTGGCTGCAGCTAAGCCCCGAGTGGGAGGTTTTCTCACCACTCGGTGGGATTTCTATTACTTAGGCGAGCACTGGCTGCAGCTAAGCCCCGAGTGGGAGGTTTGCTCTCCACTCGGTAGGATTTTTATTATTTTGGATGTTAAGGCGAATCCTTGGGCTGTTGCAAGCCCCCGAGTGGGAGGCTGGCTCACCACTCGGTAGGATTTGAATACTTAGGCGAGTACTTTGACTGCAGCTAAGCCTCCGAGTGGGAGGCTGGCTCGCCACTCGGTAGGATTTTGAACACTTAGGCGAGTACTTGGACTGCAGCTAAGCCTCCGAGTGGGAGGCTGGCTCGCCACTCGGTAGGATTTTGAATACTTAGGCGAGTACTTGGACTGCAGCTAAGCCTCCGAGTGAGAGACTGGCCCGCCACTCGGTAGGATTTTGAATACTTAGGCGAAGCGGATTCGCAGCTAAGCCCCCGAGTGAGAGACTGGCTCATCACTCGGAAATGATTTTTTTTTACAAACTTAGGTGAACCGGATTCGCAACTAAGCCACCCACTGGGGGAAATTTCAACAAAAAGTAATAACAATCACTGGGAAAATTATAACATTCTTGTCCCCCGAGTGAGTATTAAGTGTAAAAGGGGCGGAGCAGCTCCGTGTTCCAAGCTCGAGGTTCGTCGATCTGGCGATCAACGTTGTAGAGATGATACGCTCCGTTGTGGAGAACTCTTGTGACGATGAAGGGACCTTCCCAAGTGGGAGCGAGCTTGTGTGGTTTCTGTTGATCCACTCGGAGGACCAAATCTCCCTCTTGGAAGGCTCGAATCTTCACATTTCTGGCATGGAATCGACGCAAGTCTTGCTGATAGATAGTCGAGCGGATCAGGGCCATTTCTCTCCTCTTCCAAGAGGTCGATCGCATCTTGCCGGGCTTGTTCGCTTCTTCTTGAGTATAGCTCGACTCGAGGCGCATTGTGAAGCGTGTCGCTCGGCAGAATCGCTTCAGCTCCATAGACCGGGAAGAATGGAGTTCTCCCAATCGATCGATTAGGAGTGGTCCTCGGTCCCAGAGAACTGATGGAAGTTCGTCGACCCAAGCTCTGCTGCGTGCTTGAGATCACGCATCGGCCGTGGTTTCAGCCCTTTGAGAATGAGGCCGTTTGCACGCTCGCTTGTCCATTCGACCGAGGATGAGCTCTTGAAGCATAGTCGACCAGCGTGCCTTGAGAGGCGCAGAAGGCTTTGAACTTGTCATTATCGAAGTTTGACCCATTGTCAGTGATGATGCTATGCGGAACTCCATATCTGAATATCAACTCTCTGATGAAACTGATAGCAGTGCATGTATCGAGGTTCTTGATGGGCTTAGCTTCGATCCACTTGGTGAACTTGTCGACTGCTACTAGCAAATGAGTGAAGCCGCTTCTGCCAGTTCTCAACGGTCCAATCATGTCCAATCCCCAAACAGCGAAGGGCCAGATGAGTGGAATGGTCTTCAAGGCTGAGGCGGGCTTGTGCGATATATTGGAATAGAACTGACATCCTTCATACTTGTCAACTATTTCTTTTGCCATTTCATTTGCTTTCGGCCAGTAAAATCCCGCTCGGTATGCTTTAGCCACAATGGTCCGAGAGGACGATGATGACCACAGTCCCCGAGTGGATATCCTCAAGAATTATCTCGACCTTCTTCCGGCGTGATACACTTCGGCCGACTCAATCACGCTTTCTCGAACAAGCGTCCCTTGATCACTGTAAAGGCCTTGGATCGTCGGACGATCTGTCGAGCCTCTTCTTCATTCTCTGGGAGCTCTTTCCTTAGGATATATGCGATGTACGGCCTTTGTCTAGTCAGGAGTGATGACCACCACTTCCATAATCAGGTCGACCACCATGGGACCTCAACTTCATCGGATCATTGGCACTCTTTTGCTGCGGGGCTTCTTCGTGAAAGGATCCTCCTGCCGATGGAGCATGAATGTGTTCCAAAAATACATCACCGGGAATGGCTTCCCTCTTTGACCCTATCTTCGCCAAATCATCTGCAGACTTGATTTTTCGGTCGGGGTATATGATGAAGCTCTAACCCTCGAATTTCTTCTCCAGCTTTCTCACTGCATTACAATAACCTGTCATAGCTGGGCTTCTGACATCCCACTCCTTCATCACTTGATTAACAACCATATCCGAGTCATCGTAGACCATAAGGCGACGGGCGCCGAGTGAAATGGCCATGCGCAACCCATATAGGAGTGCTTCATATTCTGCTTCGTTGTTGGAAGAATCAAAGTGAATCTGGAGAACATATTTGAGCCTATCTCCTCGGGGGGAAACCAATACAACCCCTGCACCAGAACCGTTCAAAGATCTTGGAACCGTCGAAAAACATAGTCCGGTGTTTGAGTGAACTTGAGTCGGAGCTGCTGTTCAGTCCACTCGGCGAGGAAATCTGCTATTCCTTGGGACTTGATGGCTTTCTTTTCCTCGAATTTGATATCAAGGGAAGGAGTTCAATCGCCCATTTGCCACTCGACCGATTGCATCTCTGTTATCAAGAATTTCCGACAATGGGCGTCATTGACGGCGTAATGGAATGATCGGAGAAATAATGTGCAACCTTCTTCGTGGTCATATAGATCCCATAAACAAGCTTCTGATAGTGAGGGTATCTTTGCTTTGATGGGGTCAGCACTTGAAAAGATAATAAATCTGGGCGTTGAACTTTGAAGGCTTTTCCTTCTTCTTCCCGCCGACCGTAAGTAAATGCAGTCGACGACTTGTCAAGTGGCTGCAATGTAAAGCAGCAAAGGCTCTTTGTTGATTGGGGCAGCAAGCACCGGTGGGTGGAGAGCGAGCTTTTAGCTCGCAAACGCTGCATCGACTTCGAGTCCACTCGAACTTGTCTAACTTCTTCATCGATCGGTAAAGAGGCAATGCCTTTTCACCGAGGCGAGAGATGAATCGACTTAAAGCGCCAAGCATCCAAAGAAGCTCGGACATCGTGCACACGCACGGCGCTTCATTCGGAGTATAGTGCCAACCTTTTGGGTTAGCATCGATTCCTCGCTCGAAGCGAAAACCGAGTAACTTTTCGCGAGGAACTCCAAATGTGCACTTTGATGGGTTAAGCTTGATATCATACCTCCGAGATTGGCAAATGTTTCACAAGGTCGGTCAACAACAGTGTGGAACCCTTTCGTGACTTGACCACTATATCATCCATGTACGCTTCCACATTCCGGACCGATTTGAGTGAGCAAACACTTCGAATCATCCTCATGAATGTGGCTCCGCATTCTTGAGACCGAATGGCATGGTGACATAACGAAGCACCCGAATGGAGTGATGAACGCTGTTTTAATCTCATCGGGTCCATACGACGGATCTGATGGTACCCGGAATAGGCGTCTAAAAAAGACAACCTCTCACATCCCGCAGCTTGAGTCGACTATTTGGTCGATGCGAGGAAGAGGGAATGATCTTTCGGGCAGGCCCAATTGATATGCTTGAAATTGATGCACATGCGCAACGACTTGTCCTTCTTGGGGACCATGGCGACATTGGCGAGCCACTTTCGAGTGGTAGATCTCTCGGATGAACTCTGCTGCTAAGAGCCGAGCCACCTCCTCGCCAATGGCCTTTCTCTTACGGCGGCGGACCGCCAAGATACTCTTTAACCGGTTTGAATTTTGGTTCGACTCGTAGGCGATGCTCAGCCAGCCCCCTGGGAACACCCGGCATGTCAGCAGACTTCCATGCAAAGATGTCCCAGTTCTCACGGAGGAACTGGATGGCGCTTCTTCCTATTTTGAGTCGAGTGTTGTTGAGATGTTGGTCGAACAGCATTGGGATCGGTCGGGTGAATGTGAACCTGTTTACGTCTCACCATCGATGAAATGCTGACTCAGAGGTGCTTCTTAGCTCGCAACAAATCACTCGGATCTGCAGTTTTCTGATATTCTTGTAGCTCTACCACTGCCAACTGAGCATCGGTGATCTTATAGCCTTTCTGGAAGCACTCTTCTGCCTTCTTCCGATTGCCTGTGACAGTGATCACGCCCTTGGGACCAAGCATATTCAGTTTAAGATACCGTAACATGGTCGGGCCATGAAGCGTGCATAAGTAGCCTTCCTGAATAGCGTGATAAGCGCTCTGAAATCCACGACCTCAAAGGTCAACTTTTCTTTCCGGAAATGCTTTGAATCACCAAAAACTACATCGAGAGCAATTTGGCCGAGTGACTCAGCCTTCTCTCCAGGAATGACTCCGTGGAAGCTCATGTTACTGGAGTCTGGACATCGAAATGCCCATCCCTTTCAACGTCTCTGCGTACAATATGTTCAGGCCACTACCACCATCCATCAGGACTTTAGTCAGTCGAGTACCCTCAACAACTGGGTCGACCACCAATGCTTGCCTCCCAGGGGTGGCAATGTCGTCGGTGATCGGTGGTCGAATGTGATGGCGGTGCAGGACCATTTCAGATAATTGGGAGTCGCCGGAGCAACCAAGTTCACTTCCCGATTGATAACCTTCAATTGACTTTTGCTTTCAACGTCAGCAAAAATCATCAGGGTGGAATTGACCTGGGGATATCCATCATCACTGTCATCTTTGCCCTCAACTTTGTCATTTCCTTATCCTTATCCTTGAGCTGTTTCCTTGGGCTGCTGAATCAAGAGCCGACAACATCGTCGAGTGGTATGTTTCGGTAAATGAGTTTACCCTCTTCATCTTTCTTTGTGTGAATATGACATGGCAAATCCAACACGTTGTTTCCATCCTGGTCTTTCACCTTCTTGGGGATCCAAGGACCCTTGGGCTTCCCTTGAACTTTCTGGGTCACGGCCAAGGCCTCTCCGGAGCGGTGGCTCGACTTTGCGCTTATGCTTCCATTGGAATTTCCGCCATTGACCTCATTGGCCGCGATTTGTATTTACCACTCGGAGCCGATCCTCTTCTTCACCATTCGCATACTTGGTGGCAATCTCCATCATCCGACTCAGGGTCATATCTCGGTTTGACCAAATTTCAAACTCAACTCTCGTTCTTGACGCCTTCCTTGAAAGCGCAGACTACTGCGGTGATCGATACATTCTCAACTGTGTGGTGCAAAGTGATCCACCTCGGATATAATCTCTCAAAGTTTCACTCGACTTTTGCACACACGATCGCAACTCTGTCAAACCTGCTGGTGGTTTGCAAGTTCCTTCAAATGTCGACAAACGCTCGGGCAAGATCTTCCCAAGTGTAAATCTCTTTGGCGCTAATCGATTCAACCACGCCGGCTGAACCCTCCAACATAAGAGGCAAATGCTTCATGGCTACCTCATCGTGCCACCGCCGATCTGAACAGCCACTCGGTAATCTTCAAGCCAAGTGTCAGGCTTGGATTCACGATGAACTTATCGACTCAGTCGCCAACCTTGAAGTTGGGAGGAATCACTGCGGCTCGATGGCTCTGCTGAAACACTCTGGTCCCGAAACATGAACTCTGCTGCTGGAAGGAACATCTCTATCATGGCCGTCTTGGTGAGCTCTGTTCCTGTCGACCAAACCTTGAACGATAATAGATCTCGCATCAAAGCCTGGTTCCCTGGGGTCTACTAGAACTCTTCGCCCAACACTGTGTTGGCGTCGTAAATCTGCTGCCGAGGAGCGTATGATCCACCCCTTGGGGAGGTGGGCACTTTCGATGTCGATCGTTGCGATCGAATCGGTGCTCATACTTCTCGGCCCTTGTCTTGATCATCACGCCGCCCCCACGCCTCACGCCTTGGGGCGATCTCGGACTATGGGCCGATCGACTGAATTCGCAGCGACGGATCGGCTGTGAATCCTATTCATGACGTGATATAACTGAGTTTTGATCTCCTGCCGCCGGAGCAGATCTCGATTTGCAGCAAACCTCTACCCGCCTCCGACTGGGAAGGCTGAATTGACTATGCTATACGGGTGGCAGCTGCTAAATTCTGAATCGGAGTTCGATATACCTGAGTTGGCGGTTGAAAGAGCTGACGTCGACTGGATTCTAGAACCCTTGGTCGCGCGCGCTCGTCGAGTACTCGCTGAAGGTTCTCCAGTCGAGTGCGCTCAGCCAGATTGGCCAAGCGCGCATCCTCCAAGGCATGAGCCTCGGGGGTTTCTCCAATGATAGGAGTGTGAAGTGCATCCACGTTCCGACGGCGAAGCTCCTCCCTCTGGAGCGAAGTGAGGGGCTCGGGCAGGTACTCTTCGTGGGCTTGCTCCGGATCACCTCCACCGTCACCTCCGTTGGTGCGGGTGAATCCGGGGGGACTGCATGGTCCATCGACCATCAGAACCTCTGCCGCCGGGTCACTGCTATCGCATTCGGACGCAGTCTCTGCGGAGCCAGTCGATAGGTCGAACAGGCCGTAGAGAGATTCGTCGGGCTCGATCACCGTGACTTGGGGGTGGCCGATCATGGCGGCCACCGCATGCCTCACCCACCGCTGAAGCCTCGACCGACCGGAACGTTTAGCGGTGGGAGATCGAGCGAAGACGATGCAGAGCCAACCCATCTTGGGTCGACGGTTGCCGCAGGAGGACGCCATGCGGACACACGCGCGAAAGTCGTCGCCCAGAGGACGGGAGCGCGGCCCACGTCGAGTGGAGCCTCCTGAAGTCAAGCGGAGTCGTCGGACGAGCGAGGCGCACCGAGACGGATCTCGTGGCGTCAACGAACTCCACCAAAACCATGATGTAGGAGATCGAAAGAATCCCAACTTCTCCAACAAATCGCTAGAACACCTGCCCCACGGTGGGCGCCAACTGTCGTGGTTCTAAGTCTGACAGTAGAATGGGGGGTAGGTATGGAGAGGCAAGATCCTAGCTATGGAGTAGTTGTATGCGCGAGGAGTTTACGAGTTCAGGCCCTTCTCGGAGGAAGTAATAGCCCTACGTCTCGGAGCCCGGAGGCGGTCGACTGGATTATATGCGTATGTGTTACAGGGGTGCAAACCCTTCTACCTGTGGAGGGGGGTGGCTTATATAGAGTGCGCCAGGACCCCAGCCAGCCCACATAGTAGAGGGTTTAAGGTGCGTTAGAGCTAGGCGTTACTGGTAACGCCTTACATAAAGTGTCATTAAGATCATAAAGACTATTTAACTACAGACCGTTTGAGCACCGAGTGGCTCTTGGACTCCTGGTGGTCGAGTGGGTCTTCATAGTCGAGTGTCTTTGAATCTGTCGAGTGGAAGCCTACCAGGTCGACTGGAAGGCCGCTTCTCTTGTGAGTGTCCTTGTGGAGGGTACCTTTGGGCAGGTCTATGACCCTACCCCAGGTACATGACTTCATCAGTCCACGCATTGCGCATCTGTGATAATAGTGCTGCATGACTAAAAGGCTTGGCGGTATGAACCCTAAACAAAGCAAGCCACCGTACGTCCTTAATCAGATCATCCACCTCCACCGAGAAGTCGAGATCATCTTCCTCTTTCTCGTGGAGCTTCATCCCTGCAAACTGGTTCTCCAGGTCCGGATCCGCATCAACATCGTCCCCACACTCTTCCTCCTCATCTGTCAAGTCCCCCCATCTTCGTCCCCTCCCTGCCCTACTGCCTGTTTCCTTCTCTACTCCCTCCATCCGAACCCTATCTCCCTCCTCAGATCCCATCGCCCCCCAGCCGCCTCAGCCACCCCGCCCACCGTCATCTGATCTACTCCCTCGTTCCACGCCTCCTTCGCCTCCGGTTCCGCCATGCAAGCACGAGCCCCTGCTACGAAATGGTGGATCTCGCCTTCTATCTGGAGAGACCGATGAACCAGCGAGAGTTTTCGTGGACTCTGGCAAGTACCGCCAGAGGATGGGTGGAACCCTAGGAAAACCCTAGGGGAGGAGGTTAGGGGACTCGGCTTGATCAGGGAGCACGGAGGAGAGACGCCCGGCGCTTTGAATTAGGGGAGCGGCGAGGAGAGGACCTGGTGGTTGTGCGTGGGCCGGCCTGTGTGTGTGGATGGATGCGGTAGGGGAGGCCTTTGGTGGAAAATAACCGGTAGCTGCAACGGCTTTAATTTTTAAAACATCATCAGTGTGGTGCTGCTTATAGAAGAAAAGGGAAAATCAAAGGAAAGACGTTATCCAATCTGATGATCTGGCTTTGCCTTACGACGCAGACAGCACGTGCCTCCGGCTAATGAAGCTGTATGCAGTCTGCTCGAACGATGAAGCCGATAAGCGGTGAAAAGATAGATTGAGGACCCTCACACTACTGATCTAGCGAACGGCCGGTGGTGGTTGCTCAACAGCTTACAGCTAATACCGATGCCGGTTGAACTAAAAAAACCCGATGCCAGTCACATATGGATGGGCGTTGGTGCTGTCGGATTCGAACTGCCCTACAGCCAGGATCAGATCATTTTCACAACCACCAGAGACACATAGCATGGTCCATTGCATTGCGTGCAGTACTAGTAGATCGCATCTCCATACCTCAAAAAAGTTTTTGAAACAAGGGAAAAATCTTTGGCTTATCTCACCCATAGAGAGAAGAATAGGAACAATGTTCATGAGGTCCATTATACCTCAACAAATGGAAGAAGAAAACCCTACTCCTGCGGCATGATTGAGCTCAAATGCTTAGCCCCAGCGAGAACCAATTTTTGCCCCCCCCTTGATGTTATCAATAACTCTAAAGGGCATTGATGCCATGTTGCAGAAGATCCTAACATTTCTCTCTTTTTAAACCTCCCATGCCACCAACATGAGTAGCGAGGAGATCACCTTCCTCTAGTGACCATGACGAAGAACCATCGCCTTTCTACCAAGATTGGACCGAATTTAGCCCTCCTCAAGTAGTAATGGCAAACTCCAGAGCATCGACCCCAACTTTGTCAGCAGCCCAAACTCCGAGGGTGTATCTGCACTTGAAAATAAGGTGCACCGCCTATTCCTACTCGTTGCCAAGCTGACACAACCCACGGTTGGGCCATCCGCCTTTTTGCTAACGGTCGGTCATCCAGATTCTTTTCTTGATGACCAACCAAACGAAAAATTTGCATTTCGGCAGTGCTCAATTACTCCAGACAGGCGACACCTTGGTACTGTGGATGGAATTTATTCTGACTATCCACACTACCATGGTGCCGGTTGTCTGAAGTAATATGGGTGATGGAAAGGCCCTCGGTAATGGCAATCTTAGCAATCCAGGGGTGGTCAAGCAAAGCATCATGAACAGTGATATTCTTCTTCTTGGAGAGACTAGAGATGGAAGGACCTATGTCTTTTGGTTTAGACCCATGAGAGAATGCCAAAATTTTGTTGTGCGCCTGTCCACGACGGCGATTGTAGTGGCCGCTTAGGAAAAGTCCATATCGACATTGTTACAGGGGTTGCCAAGGCCCAGCCAAGCCCAGGTCGGCTCCTTCCATGCTAACCAAGGCCATCTCAAGCGCAAAGCTATGTCATATTTGCGGAGATCAAGGCCTGCTCAAGCCGCCCAATCTCTTAGGCCTACAAACCAAATTCCAGCTGAATTTGCATTGCCGCCAAAGGCCTTATTGGAGCATGAACAAAGGAATGCCCGCTAAATCTCATCGGAGGCATTTAAGCTGCCCTTGGGAGGACCAAAACCGTGATGAGATATGTAGCTTGGGAGGGTAAGCACCGCTTTGACCAGCGCCGTCCTGCCGACAACGGTGACAAAACGTCCCTGCCAAGGTACAAGCTTCCGTGCAGACTTGTCAACAATGTACTGAAGGTCAATTTCCTGAGGCGGTGAATCGACAAAGGGAGTCCAAGGTATCTCAGGGGGAAAGCAGAACGCGTGGCTGGGGAAGTCTAAAGGACAGAGTCAAGGTCGATGCTGACACATCTGATTGGAGCGACGTGCCTCTTCTCTAACTTGTGACAAGACCCATCACCTCACCAAAACCATTGAGGATTGGAGTTAGATGTTGAATATCATCCACAATGGGGTTTATAAAGATGGCCGTTTCAATGACATACAAGGATGTTTGGATGCAACCTGCCCTCCCACCGATCCGATGTAAATGACCATGACGAGTGGCAATATCCAGGAGGTTTTGAATCAGATCAATAGCCAACACAAAGAGGAGGGGTGATAATGGGTCACCCTGCCGGAGGCCATACTTAATCGGGTCACCCAAGATACCTTAAGCCAAACCCTCGAGGAGGATGAGTGTAGTAGGGCAGCGATCATATCTCTGAATCTAGCAGGAAAACCATAGTGGAGAAGCAGATCAAGCAAATAGTTCGAGCAGATTGAGTTGAACGCCTTCTTGATATCGAGCTTGAAAAGGAGCATGTGTGTTTTTCCCGATGCATCCTTGCCAGGATGCGCACGTACAAAAAGTTTTCATGTATGCATCTAGTTTTGATGAAGGCGTCGTGAGATCGTGAAATGAGAGTGTGCATGAACAGGGACAACAGGGATGCCAACACCTTAGCAACAATCTTTGCAATATATAGCATGGTGGGACTAATAGGTTTGAGGTTGGAGATGCACACGACACCTTCCTTATTGGGAAGAAGCACAAAATTTGCAGGGTTAACCCACTGAAACTGCCTCAACTTAGTTTTTAATCTCAAGTCCTTAACTAGTGTACCTTTTTGGCATCTTTCTATTTTGAGAACTCACACCAATTCTTAATTAAGTGGAGTAAAATTGTTACAATTAGCGACCAACATTGGCCAAAACCACACATGTGTCCCAGTTAAGTCATACATCACAGACCTTGCCAAGTTCTAAGCTTCTACATTGCATTCTCCTAGGTATTTTGATCAATCATCGTGAAAGTACCATGCTTTCTGCTCTTGCCCATGGACACTCGAGGTTGCTTTTCTTCATCCCCATCGTTGGTGGAATCCATCCACCCCTATCTCTCGAGACAATAGTTCTTTCCGGTGTGAGTGCCACCTTCTTAATTGAGTCTGGCTCGCTTCAGAAATTATGCACAAACATAAATTTTGATAGAAAACCTTGATAAATTTCTTCGTGGATTGACATGAATAGTTTCCATTAACATAGTGCTAGATTGGGTTTGTTTCATACAGTACTGTTAAACATGTTTTAGAGTGTGTTTTTGGATCTATCTGATTCGGTCCATGCAGTGAAGCCATACTAGAGCCTACTTTGGGCTAACCGACGCGAGCCCATGGGAAGATGTTGGCAACAAGCTAATGCATCTTCTAGGTCGTAGCTCCCAACGTCACTAATGACAACAATCCTCACAGGACCTCTTTCTCGCCTGTTGCGAGACGTAAGTACGTCTCGCCTCTGCCGCGACCCTACTGGGTCGGCGTAATATTGTAGCTACTGTCGGTGTCGAAACCGGCAGATCTCGGGTAGGGGGTCCAGAACTGTGCGTCTAAGGATCGAAGGTAACAGGAGACAGGGACACGATGTTTACCCAGGTTCGGGCCTCTCGATGGGGGTAATACCCTACTTCCTGCTTGATTGACTTTGATGAATATAGGGTTTACAAGAGTTGATGTACCTCGAGATCATAATGGCTAAACCCTAGACGTCTAGCATGTATGGTTGTGATTGCCTCTACGGACTAAACCCTCCGGTTTATGTAGACACCAGAGGGGCCTAGGGTTGTACAGAGTCGGTTTACAGAGGAAGGAATCTTCATATCCGAACGCCAAGCTTGCCTTCCACGCCAAGGAGAGTCCCATCCGGACACGGGGGAAAGCCTTCCATCTTGTATCTTCAAGGCCCATGAGTCCGGCCCATGTCACATAGCCTGGAAGCTCGAGGACCCCATAATCTAGGACTCCCTCAGTAGCCCCTGAACCAGGCTTCAATGATGATGTGTCCGGCGCGCATATTGTCTTCGACATTGCAAGGCAGTTTCCTCCTCCGAGTACTTTAAAGTAGTTGATCAACAAGAACTATGTCCGGATCTGTTTAACAGTCACAACCTCACTGCCACAAGGGCATAATACTTAATCAAAAAACACGATATGTCTTCACTGATAGTTTTTGCTGGTGAGACGTTACGTCTGGCCTCTTTATTATTTCGAATTGCTTTTCAATCTCCAGTTTCGCGTTTCAAGACGCTGCCTCCAGCGACAAGTCTTGTCAAAACAGAGATCGTGTCCCCCTATCACGGGATTCTCATCAATACGGGTTTGGGTAATCCAACCGTGCCGTCCGCACGACCCCTTGGGAATAGGCGAGTTTCAGGCTCGTGGGGGGACGCTTTATATTCACTGCCTTTATAAGGAGATAAGAATCCACCTTTTCACCCCACGCCTTCCTCTTCCTCAGCCCATCCGCCCTCGAGCTCCAGCGCCCAAGCTTCAATCCCCTCCGTCCCCAGAAAACACTCTAGCCATGTCTGGATCTGGAGCGCAGGGCAAGTCGATGGCCTCCTCCGTCATGGAGGAGAACACCAAGGAGCTCCGGGAAGCGGGGTACTTAGCCAAGGAAATCGCCCACCGGCTTCCGACCAAGAAGCAGATCGTCCCTACTTCGGAGCCCCATGAGAGGGTAGTATTTATTCCTCAATTCCTTCGCGGATTAGGGTTTCCCCTCCATCCTTTCGTCCGCGGCCTTATTGAAGGAAATGTGCCCTAGAGGCAATAATAAAGTTGTTATTTACATTTCCTTATATCATGATAAATGTTTATTATTCATGCTAGAATTGTATTAACCGTTAACATAGTACATGTGTGAATACATAGACAAATAGAGTGTCCCTAGTATGCCTCTACTTGACTAGCTTGTTCATCAGAGATGGTTAATTTCCTAGCCATAGACATGTGTTGTCATTTGATGAACGGGATCACATCATTAGAGAATGATGTGATGGACAAGACCCATCCGTTAGCTTAGCACTATGATCGTTTAGTTTGTTGCTATTGCTTTCATCATGACTTATACATGTTCCTCTAACTATGAGATTATGCAACTCCCAAATACCGAAGGAACACTTAGTGTGCTATCAAACGTCACAACGCAACTGGGTGATTATAAAGATGCTCTACAGGTGTCTCCGATGGTGTTTGTTGAGTTGGCATATATCGAGATTAGGATTTGTCACTCCGATTGTCGGAGAGGTATCTCTGGGCCCTCTCGGTAATGCACATCACAATAAGCCTTGCAAGCAAAGTGACTAATGAGTTAGTTGCGGGGTGATGCATTACAGAACGAGTAAAGAGACTTGCCGGTAACGAGATTGAACTAGGTATAGTGATACCGACGATCGAATCTTGGGCAAGTAACATACCAATGACAAAGGGAACAACGTATGTTGTTATGCGGTTTGACCAATAAAGATCTTCGTAGAATATATAGGACCCAATATAAGCATCCAAGTTTCGCTATTGGTTATTGACCGGAGATGTGTCTCGGTCATGTCTACATAGTTCTCGAACCCGTAGGGTCCGCACGCTTAACGTTCGATGACGATTGGTATTATGATTTTATGTGATTTGATGTACCGAAGGTTGTTCGTAGTCCCGGATAAGATCACGCACATGACAAGGAGTCTCAAAATGGTCGATACATAAAGATTCATATATTGGAAGGCTACATTCGGACACCGGAATTGTTTGGGTCGTTTCGGATAAGTTTCATAGTACCGGGGGTTACCGGAACCCCCCCCCCCCCAGAAGCTATTGGGCCTCATGGGCCTTAGTGGAGAAGAGAGAGGGCTGGCGAGGAGGTGGCGCGCGCCCCCCTTTCCCCAATCCAAATCGGACAAGGGGAGGGGCGGCGCCCCCTCCTTCCTTCTCTCCTCCTCCTCCTTCCCCCCTTCTCCTACTTGGACTAGGAAAGGAGGAAACCTACTCCTACTAGGAGTAGGATTCCTCCCCCCTTGGCACGCCCCTTGTGGCCGGCCGGCCTCCTCCTCCCCACCTTTATATACGAAGGAGGGGGCACCCCATAGACACACAAGTTGATCTTTAGCCGTGTGCGGTGCTCCCCTCCACAGTTTTACACCTCGGTCATATCATCGTAGTGCTTAGGCGACGCCCTACGCCGGTAACTTCATCATCACCGTCTCCACACTGTCGTGCTGACGGAACTCTCCCTCAACCTCAGCTGGATCCAGAGTTCGAGGGACGCCACCGAGCTGAACGTGTGCAGATCACGGAGGTGCCGTGCGTTCGGTACTTGATCGATTGGATCGCGAAGACGTTCGACTACATCAACCGCGTTACATAACGCTTCCGCTTTCAGTCTACGAGGGTACGTGGACACACTCTCCCCGCTCATTGCTATGCTTCTCCTAGATAGAACTTGCGTGATCGTAGGGAATTTTTTGAAATACTACGTTCCCCGACAGTGGCATCCGAGCCAGGTCTATGTGTAGATGTTATATGCACGAGTAGAACACAAATATTTGTGGGCGATAATAGTCACACTGCTTACCAGCATGTCATACTTTGATTCGACGGTATTGTTGGATGAAGCGGCCCAGACCGACATTACATGACCGCATTCATGAGACTGGTTCTACCACCGTGCTTCACACACAGGTGGCTAGTGGGTGTCTGTTTCTCCAACTTTAGTTGAATCGAGTGTGACTACGCCCGGTCCTTGTTGAAGGTTAAAACAACACATTTGACGAAAAATCATTGTGGTTTTGATGCGTAGGTAAGAACAGTTCTTGCTAAGCCCGTAGCAGCCACGTAAAACTTGCAACAATAAAGTAGAGGACATCTAACTTGTTTTTGCAGGTCTTGCTGTGATGTGATATGGTCAAGACGTGATGATATATAATTTGTTGTATGAGATGATCATGTTTTGTAACAGTTATCGGCAACTGGCAGGAGCCATATGGTTGTCGCTTTATTGTATGAAATGCAATCGCCATGTAATTGCTTTACTTTATCACTAAGCGGTAGCGATTGTCATAGAAGCAATAGTTGGCGAGACGACAACGATGCTTCGATGGAGATCAAGATGTCAAGCCGGTGACGATGGTGATCATGACGGTGCTTTGGAGATGGAGATCAAAGGCACAAGATGATGATGGCCATATCATATCACTTATATTGATTGCATGTGATGTTTATCCTTTATGCATCTTATTTTGCTTAGTACGGCGGTAGCATTATAAGATGATCTCTCACTAAATTTCAAGGTACAAGTGTTCTCCCTGAGTATGCACCATTGCGACAGTACGTCGTGCCGAGACACCACATGATGATCGGGTGTGATAAGGTCTACGTTCACATACAACGGGTGCAAGCCAGTTTTGCACACGCAGAATACTTGGGTTAAACTTGACGAGCCTAGCATATGCAGATATGGCCTCCGAACACTGAGACCGAAAGGTCGAGCGTGAATCATATAGTAGATATGATCAACATAGTGATGTTCACCATTAAAAACTACTGCATCTCATGTGATGATCGGACATGGTTTAGTTGATATGGATCACGTGATCACTTAGATGATTAGAGGGATGTCTATCTAAATGGTAGTTCTTAAGTAATATGATTAATTGAACTTTAATTTATCATGAACTTAGTACCTGATAGTATTTTGCATGTCTATGTTGTTGTAGATAAATGGCCAATGCTACTGTTCCGTTGAATTTTAATGCGTTCCTAGAGAAAGCTAAGTTGAAAGATGATGGTAGCAACTACACAGATTGGGTCCGTAACTTGGGGATTATCCTCATTGCTGCATAGAAGAATTATGTCCTGGAAGCACCGCTAGGTGCAAAACCCGCTGCAGGAGCAACGCCGGATGTTGTGAACGCCTGGCAGAGCAAAGCTGATGACCACTCGATAGTTCAGTGTGCCATGCTTTACGGCTTAGAACCGGGACTTCAACGACATTTTGAACGTCATGGAGCATATGAGATGTTTGAGGAGTTGAAGTTAATATTTCAAGCAAATGCCCGGATTGAGAGATATGAAGTCTCCAATAAGTTCTACAGCTGCAAAATGGAGGAGAATAGTTCTGTCAATGAATATATACTCAAAATGTCTGGGTATCATAATCACTTGACTCAACTGGGAGATAATCTCCCGGTTGATAGTGTCATTGATAGAGTTCTTCAATCACTGCCACCAAGCTACAAAAGTTTTGTGATGAACTATAATATGCAAGGGATGGATAAGACAATTCCCGAGCTCGTCGCAATGCTAAAGGCTGCGGAGGTAGAAATCAATAAGAGCATCTAGTGTTGATGGTCAACAAGACCACTAGTTTCAAGAAAAAAGGTAAAGGGAAGAAGGGGAACTTCAAGAAGAACGGCAAGCAAGTTGCTGCTCAAGTGAAGAAACCCAAGTCTGGACCTAAGCCTGAGACTGAGTGCTTCTACTGCAAAGGGACTGGTCACTGGAAGCGGAACTGCTCCAAGTATTTGGCAGATAAGAAGGATGGCAAAGTGAAAGGTATATTTGATATACATGTTATTGATGTGTACCTTACTAATGCTCGCAATAGTGCCTGGGTATTTAGTTCAGTTGCTCATATTTGCAACTCGAAACAGGGGCTATGGATTAAGCGAAGATTAGCTAAGGACGAGGTGACGATGCGCGTGGGAAATGGTTCCAAAGTCGATGTGATCGCCGTCAGCACGCTACCTCTACATCTACCTTATGGGTTAGTTTTAGACCTGAATAATGGTTATTTGGTGCCAACGTTAAGCATGAACATTATATCTTGATCTTGTTTGATGCAGGACGGTTATTCATTTAAATCATAGAATAATGGTTGTTCTATTTATATGAGTAATATCTTTTATGGTCATGCACCCTTGATGAGTGGTCTATTTTTATCGAATCTCAATAGTAGTGATACACATATTCATAGTGTTGAAGTCAAAAGATATAAGTTTAATAATGATAGTGCAACTTATTTGTGGCACTGCCGTTTAGGTCATATTGGTGTAAAGCGCAAGAAGAAACTCCATGTTGATGGGCTTCTGGAATCACTTGATTCTTGCGAACCATGCCTCATGGGTAAGATGACTAAGACTCTGTTCTCCGGAACTATGGAGTGAGGAACAAACTTATTGGAAATAATACATACCGATGTATGCGGTCCGATGAGTGTTGAGGCACGCGGCGGTATCGTTATTTTCTGACCTTCACAGATGATTTGAGCAGATATGGGTATATCTACTTGATGAAACATAAGTCTGAAACATTTGAAAAGTTCAAAGAATTTCAGAGTGAAGTGGAAAATCATCGTAACAACAAAATAAAGTTTCTATGATCTGATTGTGGAGGTGAATATTTGAGTTACGAGTTTGGTCTTCATTTGAAACAATGCG
This sequence comes from Aegilops longissima, assembly GCA_021605205.1. Lineage (NCBI taxonomy): Eukaryota > Viridiplantae > Streptophyta > Magnoliopsida > Poales > Poaceae > Aegilops > Aegilops longissima. The sequence continues at coordinate 389,040,899 of CM038679.1, forward strand.
GAATAGTTTCGCAACTCACGCCACCCGGAACACCACAGCGTAATGGTGTGTCCGAACGTCGTAACTGCACTTTATTAGATATGGTGCGATCTAGCTATGATGTCTCTTACTGATTTACCGTCATCGTTTTGGGGTTATGCTTTGGAGATGGCTGCATTCACGTTAAATAGGGCACCATCTAAATCCGTTGAGATGACACCATATGAATTGTGGTTTGGCAAGAAACCCAAGTTGTCGTTTCTTAAAACTTGGGGCTGCGATGTTTATGTGAAAAAGCTTCAACCTGATAAGCTCGAACCCAAATCGGAGAAATGTGTCTTCATAGGATACCCAAAGGAGACTGTTGCAGACCCGTTGAGTAAGCCTCTCTCACAAGCAAAACATGATCAACACCAAGATCCTCCATGGGTGTTAGAATCATTACTATGTAATCTAGATTATTGACTCTAGTGCAAGTGGGAGACTGAAGGAAATGTGCCCTAGAGGCAATAATAAAGTTGTTATTTACATTTCCTTATATCATGATAAATGTTTATTATTCGTGCTAGCATTGTATTAACCGTTAACATAGTACATGTGTGAATACATAGACAAACAAAGTGTCCCTAGTATGCCTCTACTTTACTAGCTTGTTTATCAAAGATGGTTATGTTACCTAGCCATAGACATGTGTTGTCATTTGATCAACGAGATCACATCATTAGAAAATGATGGGATGGACAAGACCCATTCATTAGCTTAGCACTATGATCGTTTAGTTTGTTGGTATTGCTTTCATCATGACTTATACATGTTCCTCTAACTATGAGAGTATGCAACTCTCGAATACCGGAGGAACACTTAGTGTGCTATCAAACGTCACAACATAACTGGGTGATTATAAAGATGCTCTACAGGAGTCTCCGATGGTGTTTGTTGAGTTGGCATATATCGAGATTAGGATTTGTCACTCCGATTGTCAGAGAGGTATCTCTGGGCCCTCTCGGTAATTCACATCACAATAAGCCTTGCAAGCAAAGTGGCTAATGAGTTAGTTGCAGGATGATGCATTATGGAACGAGTAAAGAGACTTGCCGGTAACGAGATTGAACTAGGTATAGTGATACCGACGATCGAATCTCGGGCAAGTAACATACCGATGACAAAGGGAACAACCTATGTTGTTATGCGGTTTGACCGATAAAGATCTTCGTAGAATATGTAGGACCCAATATGAGCATACAAGTTCCGCTATTGGTTATTGACCGGAGATGTGTCTCGGTCATGTCTACATAGTTCTCGGACCCATCTTGTTATCCTCGACGACAACAATACAATACGTGCCTTGCTGCCCCTACTGTCACTGGGAAAGGACACCGCAAGATTGAACCCAAAGCTAAGCACTTCTCCCATTGCAAGAAAGATCAATCTAGTAGGCCAAACCAAACTGATAATTCGAAGAGACTTGCAAAGATAACCAATCATACATAAAAGAATTCAGAGAAGATTCAAATATTGTTCATAGATAAACTTGATCATAAACCCACAATTCATCGATCTCAACAAACACACCGCAAAAGAAGATTACATCGAATAGATCTCCATGAGAGAGGGGAGAACATTGTATTGAGATCCAAAAAGAGAGAAGAAGCCATCTAGCTAATAACTATGGACCCAAAGGTCTTAGGTAAACTACTCACACATCATCGGAGAGGCTATGGTGTTGATGTAGAGGCCCTCCATGATCGATGCCCCTCCGGCGGAGCTCCGGAAAAGGCCCCAAGATGGGATCTCACGGGTACAGAAGGTTGCGGCGGTGGAATTAGGTTTTGGCTCCGTGTCTCGTAGTTTGGGGGCGTGAGGTATATATAGGAGGAAGAAGTACGTCGGTGGAACAACATGGGGCCCACGAGGGTGGAGGGCGCGGGGGGGTTGGTGCCCCACCTCGTGCCCTCTGGTTGATGTCTTGACGTAGGGTCCAAGTCCTCTGGATTACATTCGTTCAAAAATCACGCTCCGAAGGTTTCATTCCGCTTGAACTCCGCTTGATATTCTTTTTCTCATAAACTCGAAATAGGCAAAACCAGCAATTCTGGGCTGGGCCTCCGGTTAATAGGTTAGTCCCAAAAATAATATAAAAGTGTATAATAAAGCCCATTAATGTCCAAAACAGAATATAATATAGCATGGAACAATAAAAAATTATAGATACGTTGGAGACGTATGAAGCATCCCCAAGCTTAATTCCTGCTCGTCCTCAAGTAGGTAAATGATAAAAACAGAATTTTTGATGTGGAATGCTACTTAGCATAATTTAAATGTAATTCTCTTAATTGTGGAATGAATGTTCAGATCCGAAAGATTCAAGATAAAAGTTTAATATTGACATAAAAGTAATAATACTTCAAGCATACTAACTAAGCAATTATGTCTTCTCAAAATAACATGGCCAAAGAAAGTTCATCCCTACAAAATCATATAGTTTAGTCATGCTCCATTTCCATCACACAAGAATGCTCTCATCATGCACAACCCCGATGACAAGCCAAGCAATTGTTTCATACTTTAGTAATCTCAAACTTTTCAACCTTCACACAATACATGAGTGTGAGCCATGGATATAGCACTATGGTGGAATAGAATATAATATTTGGGGTTATGTGGAGAAGACAAAAAGGGAGAAAGTCTCACATCAACGTGGCTAATCAATGAGCTATGGAGATGCCCATCGATTGATGTTAATGCAAGGAGTAGGGATTGTCATGCAACGGATGCACTAGAGCTATAAATGCATGAAAGCTCAACAAAAGAAACTAAGTGGGTGTGCATCCAACTTGCTTGCTCATGAAGACCTAGGGCATTTGAGGAAGCCCATTGTTGGAATATACAAGCCAAGTTCTATAGTGAAAAATTCCCACTAGTATATGAAAGTGACAAAACAAGAGACTCTCTATCATGAAGATCATGGTGCTACTTTGAAGCACAAGTGTGGAAAAAGGATAGTAGCATTGTCACCTTTTTTGGGCCTTTCTCCTTTTTTTAATTGGGACAATGCTCTATAAATGATGATCATCACACTTCTATTTATTTACAACTCAATGATTACAACTCGATACTAGAACATAGTATGACTCTATATGAATGCCTCCGGCGGTATACCGTGATAGCAATGAATTAAGAGTGACATGTGTGAAAAATTATGAACGGTGGAAAGTTGCATGGCAATATATCTCGGAATGGCTATGGAAATGCCATAATAGGTAGGTATGGTGGCTGTTTTGAGGAAGATATAAGGAGGTTTATGTGTGAAAGAGCGATCATATCACGGGTTTGATGCACCGCTAAGTTTGCACCAACTCTCAATGAGAAAGGGCAATGCACGGCATCAAGAGGCTAGCAATGATGGAAGGGTAAGAGTCGATGATCCATGGACTCAACATTAGTCATAAAGAACTCACATACTTATTGCAAAAATCTACAAGTCATCAAAAACCAAGCACTACGCCAAGATGCTCCTAGGGGATAGATTGGTAGGAAAAGACCATCGCCGTCCCCGACCGCCACTCATACGGAGGACAACCAAAGAACACCTCATGTTTCAAATTTTTTACATAACGTTTACCATACGTGCATGCTACGGGACTTGCAAACTTCAACACAAGTATTTCTCAATTTCACAACTACTCAACTAGCACAACTTTAATATCACTACCTCCATATCTCAAAACAATCATCAAGCATCAAACTTCTCTTAGCATTCAGCACACTCTTAAGAAAGTTTTTTTTACTAGTCTTTGAATACCTAACATATTAGGATTAATTTCCCAACTTAAGCAAATTACCATGTTGTTTAATACTCTAAAAATAATATAAGTGAAGCATGAGAGAATAGTAGTTTCTATAAAACAAAATCACCGCCGTGCTCTAAAAGATATAAGTGAAGCACTAGAGCAAAAACTATATAGCTCAAAAGATATAGGTGAAGCGCATAGAGTATTCTAATAAATTTTGAATCATATGTTACTCTCTCAAAAGGTGTGTACATCAAGGATGATTGTGTCAAACTAACAAATAAAGACCCAAATAATACAAGACGCTCCAAGCAAAACACATATCATGTGGTGAATAAAAATATAGCTCCAAGTGAAGTTACCGATGGAAGTAGACGAAAGAGGGGATGCCTTCTGGGGCATCCCCAAGATTTGGCTTTTAGGTGTCCTTAGATTATATTGGGGTGCCATGGGCATCCTCAAGCTTAGGCTCTTGCCACTCCTTGTTCCATAATCCATCAAATCGTTCACCTAAAACTTGAAAACTTCACAACACAAAACTCAGCAGAAAATCTCGTGAGCTCCGTTAGAGAAAGAAAACAAAACACCACTTCAAGGTACTGTAATGAACTCATTGTTTATTTATATTGGTGTTAAACCTAATGTATTCCAACTTCTCTATGGTTTATAAACTATTTTACTAGCCATAGATTCATCAAAATAAGCAAACAACACACGAAAAACAGAATCTGTCAAAAATAGAACAGTCTGTAGTAATCTGTAACTAACGCAAGCTTCTGGAACTTCAAAAAATCTACCAAAATAGGACGACCTAGACAATTTGTTTATTGATCAGCAACAATTGGAATCAATATTTTATCACGTTCTGATGATTTTTAACCAGAGGCTAGATCAAATATTTATTCCTAAACAGAAGCAAAAAGCAAAAGAACTAAAAATAAAATAGGTAGGAGAGCAAAAGAGATGTAGATTCAACTTTCTCATTCATAGGGTGTCCAAATATAGTTTTAATCTTTTCATAAGTATCTACGACATCCCCTTCAAGAAAGCCTTCTTCTGTTCTTCAACTATAGAATCTAAGACATGCTTAAACGAAGAAGGTAGGGCAACATAAAAGCTCTTCAAGTAAATTTCAATTTGGTATTGGGGTACATAGTTAGCCCGGATCCTTAACAATCTATACCAAGCATCTTTCAAAGATTCATCGAGTAAATAACGAAAAATTCCGGAATCATCTTCTTCAAAATTATTAGGACTCTCATTGACAACTCCGGCAGATTTTTCCATAGTTTTATTTATGAGAATAGAAGGGTCGTCCAAAGCACTAAAGCTTGGGAGAGAACCCCCAACTCTTTTTGGTTTGGACATGGAGAAGGAAAGGCGAGCGGAAAAGAGGGCGAATAATACGGCAAGGGTGAAGTGGGGGAGAGGAAAACGAGAGGCAAATGGCAAATAATGTAATGCGGGAGATAAGGGTTTGTGATGGGTACTTGGTATGTTGACTTTTGCGTAGACTCCCCAGCAACGGCGCCATAAATCCTTCTTGCTACCTCTTGAGTAATGCGTTGGTTTTCCCTTGAAGAGGAAAGGGTGATGCAGTAAAGCAGCGTAAGTATTTCCCTCAGTTTTTGAGAACCAAGGTATCAATCCAGTAGGAGACCACGCACGAGTCCCTCGCACCTACACAAACAAATAGATCCTTGCAACCAATGCGATAAAGGTGTTGTCAATCCCTTCACGGTCACTTACGAGAGTGAGATCTGATAGATATGATAAGATAATATTTTTGGTATTTTTATGATAAAGATGCAAAGTAAAATAAAAGGCAATAAAAATAGCTAAGTGTTGGAAGATTAATATGATGGAAAATAGACCCGGGGGCCATAGGTTTCACTAGTGGCTTCTCTCAAGAGCATAAGTATTACGGTGGGTGAACAAATTACTGTTGAGCAATCGATAGAATTGAGCATAGTTATGAGAATATCTAGGTATGATCATGTATATAGGCATCACGTCTGAGACAAGTAGATCGACTCCTGCCTACATCTACCACTATTACTCCACACATCGACCGCTATCCAGCATGCATCTAGAGTATTAAGTTCATAAGAACAGAGTAACGCTTTAAGTAAGATGACATGATGTAGAGGGATAAACTCATGCAATATGATATCGACCCCATCTTGTTATCCTCGATGGCAACAATTCAATACGTGCCTTGCTGGCCCTACTGTCACTGGGAAAGGACACCGCAAGATTGAACCCAAAGCTAAGCACTTCTCCCATTGCAAGAAAGATCAAGCTAGTAGGACAAACCAAACTGATAATTCGAAGAGACTTGCAAAGATAACCAATCATACATAAAAGAATTCAGATAAGATTCAAATATTGTTCATAGATAAACTTGATCATAAACCCACAATTCATCGGTATCAACAAACACACCGCAAAACAAGATTACATCAAATAGATCTCCACGAGAGAGGGGGAGAACATTGTATTGTGATCCAAAAAGAGAGAAGAAGCCATCTAGCTAATAACTATGGACCCGAAGGTCTGAGGTAAACTACTCACTTATCATCGGAGAGGCTACGGTGTTGATGTTGAAGCCCTCTGTGATCGTTGCCCCCTTCGGCGGAGCTCCGGAAAAGGCCCCAAGATGGGATCTCACGGGTACAGAAGGTTGCGGCAGTGGAATTAGGTTTTTGGCTCCATATCTGGTAGTTTGGGGTACGTAGGTATATATAGGTGGAAGAAGTACGTCGGTGGAGCAACATGGGGCCCACGAGGGTCGAGGGCGCGCCTGGGGGGGGGGGGGGGTAGGCGCCCCATACCTCGTGCCCTCCTGGTTGATGTCTTGACATAGGGTCCAAGTCCTCTGGATCACTTTCGTTCCGAAAATCACGTTCCCGAAGGTTTCATTCCATTTGGACTCCGTTTGATATTCTTTTTCTGTGAAACTCTGAAATAGGCAAAAAACAGCAATTCTGGGCTGGGCCTCCGGCTAATAGGTTAGTCCCAAAAATAATATAAAAGTGTATAATAAAGCCCATTAATGTCCAAAACAGAATATAATATAGCATGGATCAATAAAAAATTATAGATACATTGGAGACGTATCAATCGCGGAGGTGCCGTGCATTCGGTACTTGATCGGTTGGATCGCGAAGACGTTCGACTACATCAACCACGTTACTTAACGCTTCCGCTTTCGGTCTACAAGGGTACGTGGACACACTCTCCCCGCTCGTTGCTATGCTTCTCCTAGATAGATCTTGCATGATCGTAAGATATTTTTTGAAATACTACGTTCCCCAACACTTATGTTTTACTACGGGCTAGATTTCCATGGTCTAGCCCCGAATTCCTTCCTCAACATTTCGGCGTTCATCGTCGTGTGTGAGGCATTCCTCCGCATCCCTCCCCACTTAGTCCTATGGCTCAAGGTTTTCAATGTGAAACCAAAAGTGGTGGGTGGTCAACACGCGGAGTGCGGCGGCGCCATGGTGAGAAAGCTCCCCAACGTCACTTGGCCCAAAGGCACCTTCATGGAGACCGTGAAGGGGTGGCAGCAGGAGTGGTTCTACGTCACGGAACCCCGTGACTCCACATGGGCCGCTCCTCCCGAGTTCAAGTCCGGGCCTCCACTGCGGCTGACATCCTGGCTCAACAAGGGCCTAGACTGGGCATCATCCGACGAGGTGACGATGCTGCAGAGGCGCATCAAGAGTATGGTAGACAAGAATACCAGTCCTGCCAGCGTGATCCAGGTAATGCTCTTTCGCCGGATTCTCCCCTGCCAACGCTGGACTCAGCACATGTGGGAGTTGGACCCGGCCGGTCCCCGGACCCTGCAGCGGTTCTTCGGCACGAAGCACGAAGACATGTGGAAGTTGTTGTTCAAGACCCAAAAGACGTGGCCAAAAACGACCGATGACCTCGGCCTCGACTGTACTCACGCAACGTCTCCCGTAAGTTTTTATGATAACTTTACTATTTGTAAATCCAAGGGCATACTAAGATTTCCATTCTTCCCACAGGGCTGGACGAAGAGGCGGAGCGGATTCACCGTCCGGCTCCGCTACCTAAAGACCCAGCCATCCCTTTGTTAACGAGGATGCTGGTTCCGGCGCCATATCAGGCGCCGGAAAAGAAGGCCAAGAAGACGGGCAAGGAGGCCAAAAGTGCCTCCGCCGTAAAGGTGCTTCGGACGTAGTGTCCGAAGACACCGAGACTCACTCCTCCCCTGACAAAGATGAAGGGGAGGAGGAAGACCGTAATTCTCCCCTTAAGGGGGGAAAGAAGAAAAGGAGGCTTCCGCGGATCTGGAGGCGGAGGCGTCCAAGAAAGGGAGAATCTCCCTCACGGATGACTCCGAATCCGACGCCGATGAGTGGCGCCCCAGGCTAAAGCCCCTGGCCGGATCGTAAGTACCCCAAAGGCATTTGTACTTATATTTTTATCCAGTTTTCTGCCCTGTGATTTTAATATACTGAATTACATGTTGCAGTCCGGCTCGCATCCTCCCCCAGCAATCCTCATCTTCGGGGAATTCGCTGGATCCGAACGTGATGGATACCGGGTCGCCTCCGCCGGCCTCCTCCCCCAAAGCTACGGACAATGCCGAAGTTCTGTCCCAAAGGACCCTTCCGGGTCAGGAAGAGGTGCGAGAAGCCGCCAAGGTGGCGCCAGAGGGTGATACCTCTGCTGCCGGAAACATGGGGGAATTGACACCCATGGAGATTGGCGACGGGGGCCATGCCCAATTCGGCCCTCAACCGAATATTATTCCGGAGACCCATACGGTTCCGGAATCAGGTGAGCAGCCTCCTTCAAAAGAAGGGGGTGCTCCAATCCCACCAACAACCTCTGTCAATCCGGAGGCGCCGGATACTCTAGTGGAAGCGCTTCAGAGTGCTACCATTGTGGAAGAACATCGTACCCTTATGGGTACGGTGGTTGAAAGGGTTCGGTCCGTTAAAAGCGGATTGAACGAGGCCTAGACTAGCCTTCTAAGAGGCTTTGAGGTATGTAATATAATGCCTTTTTAGCTATATAAGAAAAACGTGTGTGTATAGATAGTAGCCCCTGAGACTCTGTTCGGTGTTCACAAGGAAAGGCTGAACAGAGGATCTAATGACTCATACAGGAGATTAACATACATATCTATTGGAATAAAACAGGTTGCGATGCAGGCGTCAGCTTCCCATGCCGCCGAAGCGTCTGAGCTGAGGCAGAAGTTAGCGGTCGGCCTGCATCGAAGGTGCGTGGATGGCCTTCGCCCGTGTCAAGGTGGAGTGGGTGAAGATGAACACCGTCAAGCTCGCGACCGAGGGACCGCCCGCAGGTAAAGAGCACCGCATGCCGGAGCGGTATTTCTATGATGTCCTGGAAGGATCCGGCATTGTAGAGGGCCAGTGTTCGAAGGACATCATTTTTGTATGAATGTATCTATGTCGTCCAATCATGTATTATGCAACAAGACTTATATATGATATGTTGCTTGCTTTATTTTAAAATGTTTCCTCCTGTGCGACCGTTTACGATATCTGAGAGTTGGCTAGTTGTCGGCTTCAGCCCCCATGTAGGTAGTATGGGGGTGTTCAGGATAGCACATAAACACACTTGACCCAACGGCTTGGTCCATGAAGGAGGTGTTAGTGCGGCGAACCAGGCAATCAGACTATGTGGCTTTATTGCTCTCACTTAGCCATAGGAGTTTTACAATGGGAGTGTGGGCGCATCCCCTAGTATGATTATCCGAACTTGGGTGTTGTGAATGCACGGCCGGGTGAAGGCCGGCCTGTTGTGTAATGCGGAAAAAATTGCAAGAGATTTATACTTAGTCACCGAATAGCTGACCAGCTCTCGCTGCATCATCACAGTTAGTTTTCGGCTTTCTCTACTGAGGTGTTTGTCTGGATGAACCAGAAACACAATCGCACTAGTTCTCCCTTTACTACCTTAGCCGAACAAGCGGAACGTAAGGCAGTAACCACAGGAGCCGGGCAACCCAACTATTGACCAAAGACATGATTCGAAGCCGATGCATATAATGCTATGTTCGGGACGCCGAATTGTACTGTGAAAGTGTTCGGACTTTATTTAGTATTTAATAAATGTACGTGGCTCAATAGAGCCCCTGGTGATTTAAGTCATACCGAGGTGTACATGACAATCAGATGAAAACAGGGAAATACAGATTAGGAGGTAGGCCAATACCGCATAGGTTGGGCTAGAAATTGTTTCCATTATAGTTTGATTGATACGTCAAAATGTATTGGTACAAATAGTGCGGTAAGCAACAAGGCTATTTTACATGCCGAGCACAAGGGAAAGCTATGTATGTGTCCTGAAAACGGATGAGGTGATCTTTAAAGACCCTTTAGGTACTCTGCCACGCGTCTACGCTGCTTTTCTCCTTGGTCTATTGTCCTTCGAGAGGATCATCGATCGGTGTTTTCATGATAGGCCTCGAAAAAGGCCTTGGTACCGTCGAAAAGGTGATGCGGGTTTAAGGAACCTGGAAAAATAAAAAGAAGAGAAAAAGGAAATATGAGTGTCTGGATAGGGTCTAGCCGTAGTGTGGACTTTATCTTTATTATGCCTCCATCCATTCCCATGGTATCTTCAGTGCATAATTATGTATGCGTGGTACATATGCCACAATTTGGTAGGGGCTGAGATGGAGGCCGAATTGCTAATCAAGCTCCTGACGAGTTGGACTATCGTACTGTGGGGTAGTCCGGACTCGTTTGACAGTGTCCGGGGACTTGGCCACCGGTGTAATAGTTGGCTTGATAAGGCCACCCAGTACTTCCGCAGTCAGGGCCGTGGTGTGCTCCTCAGTACGGAGGGAGCGTTCCATGTTTCCATTGACCATTATAACACCGTGTGGTCCGGGCATCTTGAATTTGAGATAGGCATAGTATGGGACTGCATTGAAGCGAGCGAACATGGTTCGTCTGAGCAGTGCATGGTAGCCATTGCAGAAGGGGACGATGTCGAAGATCAAGTCTTCGCTTCGGAGGTAGTCCAACGAACCGAAGATGACCTCCAATGTGATTGAGCCCGTGCAGCGGGCCTCTACACCAGGTATTACTCCTTTAAAGGTAGTTTTAGTGGGCTTGATTCTTGATGGATCAATACCCATCTTGCAGACTGTGTCCTGATAGAGCAGGTTAAGGCTGTTGCCGCCGTCCATGAGGACTCGCGTAAGGTGGAATCCATCAATGATTGGGTCGAGAACCAGTCGGCCAAACCTCCGTGACGGATACTAGTCGGATGGTCCCTGCGATCAAAGGTGATCGGACAGGCCGACCATGGGTTGAATTTTGGGGCGATTTGCTCTATTGCATAGACGTCCCTTAGCGCGCGCTTGCGCTCCCTCTTGGGGATATGAGTAACGTATATCATATTCACCGTTTTGACTTCGGGGGGAAATTTCTTCTGTCCCCCTGTGTTCGGTGGACGAGGCTCCTCGTCGTCATCCTCGCTGGGTGGCCCTTTCTCCTTATGTTTGGTAACTTACCGGCCTGTTTAAAGACCCAACAACTTCTGTTGGTATGGTTGGCAGGCTTGTCGGGGGTGCTGTGAATCTAGGAGGGTCGATCGAGTATTCGGTCCAAGCTGGATGAGCCCTCTCTGTTTCTTTTGAATGGCTTCTCCCGCTGACCAGACTTGGAGCCGCTGAATCCGGCATTGACCGGCGTGTCTTCGGTTTTGTCATTGTTGCTTTAGTGCTTGTGTTTGTTGCGTCGGGGCCTGCCGTTACTATTCCTGGCTTCGGAAGTGCCAGGTTCGCTTGTACTATTACTGCTACGGGCTAGCCAGCTGTCTTCGCCCGCGCAAAAGCGGGTCATGAGTGCTGCCAGGGCTGCCATGGACTTTGGCTTCTCTTGACCGAGGTGCCAGGCGAGCCATTCGTCACAAATGCTATGTTTAAAGGACGCTAGGGCTTCGGCGTCTGGACAATCGACAATCTGGTTCTTTTTAATGAGGAACCTAGTCCAGAATTTTCTGGCTGACTCTCCGGGTTGCTGGACAATATGACTGAGGTCATCGGCATTTGGAGGCCGGATATAGGTGCCCTGGAAGTTGTCTCTAAAGGCATCCTCCAGGTCTTCCTAGCTTCCAATAGAGTTTTCTGGGAGGCTATTTAACCAGTGCCGAGTTGGCCCCTTAAGTTTTAGGAGAATGTATTTGATGGCGTGTAGATCATCACCGCGAGCCATGTGAATGTGGAGAAGAAAATCTTCAATCCATCCTGCAGGATTTGTTGTGCCGTCGTATTATTCAATGTTCACGGGTTTAAACCCTTCTGGGAACTGGTGCACCATTACCACATCGATGAAGCATAGGGGGTGTGCGACGCCTCTGTATCGGGCCATCTTCTCACGCCGGGGCATGCCCCCGCGATCCGTAGATTGATCTGGTCTGACCTGCTCTATTTTCCAGGTCCTGTCGTAGGTCATATGTGTATCCCCGAGCTGTTGTTTCTCTGCTTTTACGGCGAGGTGGTGTGGGCTGCTGTTCGGCTTGAGTTGCCATTCTGTCCCGGCCACGTGGTGGTCGGTCAGGTCCGTCAGCCGCGTTATGCGCGGGTGGTATGCGCTCCAGTGCCTCATCGTCGAATTGGGGTAGCAGCTTACGCTTCGGGTAAATCTTCGTTGGGCGTTCGAGGCTGTATTCTTCGGCTGCCAGGACATTAGTCCATCTGTCGTCGAGCAGATCTTGGTCAGCTTGAAGCTGCTGCTGCTTCTTTTTTAGGCTTCTTGCAGTGGCTATTAGTTGGCGCTTAAAGCGCTCTTGTTCGAGGGGTTCCTCTGGCATGATAAAATCTTCATCGCCGAGGCTCACATCGTCCTCGGAGAGTGGTAGATAGTTGCTATCCTCTGAGTCTTTGATCCCTGCTTGCTTGCCAGGGTCAACTTACCCGTCCTCCCAATCATCTTGTTCGGATGTTGGTTCGATGGGGTCTTCTTGGTCTTCGGCATTCTCCGGAGTATCATTGCCTCCGGTGCCAGTATTGCTGTCTTTTCCGCAACACGATTTAGAGTGGCGCCGCTGATGTCGACGCTTTGGTGGTATCTCAGGAGGTTCGTCCTTGACTGGATCCTTCTCAACATCGCCGTCGCCTTCTTTAGGTGTGTCCACCATGTACACGCCGTATGAGGAAGTGGCTGTCCAGCGTCCGCTGAACGACGGATTTTGGGCCTGCTCATCTCCGGCATCGTCGTCCATACTGTTGAAAGTGCAACTATCCCTAGGTGGCTTTGGTAATTCATAAAAACATATAGCTCATTGAGCTAATGCTATTCCAAGACAAATATTTCAGGAAAGCTCAATGAACGGCATGGCATGGATGATGAAAGTGGATCCCTCAAAATATCAAGAACAAAGGATTGGCTCAAGCTCAAAAGCTCAAGACTCTACATTTTACATTTTAGTGATCCAAGATCACATTGAGTCTATAGGAAAATCCAATACTATCAAGGAGGGATGAGGTGTTGCTTAATGAGACTCTTGCTTCATGTGCTTAGTGATATGCTCCAAAACCCTCGACTACTTTCTCACATACACATATGACCTAAACCTAAAGTCAAACTCGACCCTACCGATTCTTTCTATCCGGCGCCACCGAGTTCAGATGTCATAGCCACTGCCACAAACCCTAGGCAAATCGGTCTCACCGATAGGGATCTCGGTCTCACCGAGATGGGATTGTAATCTCTCTGTTTCCCTTCGTAACGTTTCGGTCTAACCGAAGTGAGTGATCGGTCCCACCGAGATTACAATGTAAACTCTCTGTTTCCCTTTCGTAACTTTTTGGTCTCATCGAAAGAGCGAATCGGTCCCACCAAGTTTACCTGACCAACTCTCTGGTTAGCTAATTACCAAATTCGGTCTCACCGAGTTTGTGTAATCGGTCTCACCGAGATTACGTTATGCCCTAACCCTAACCATATCAGTCCTACCGAGTTGCATGTTAGTCCCACCGAAAACCCTAACGGTCACTAGGTTTACTAAATCGGTCCGACCGAGTTTGATGATTCGGTCCCACCGAGTTTGGTAAATTGTGTGTAACGGTTAGATTTTGTGTGGAGGCTATATATACCCATCCACCTCCTCTTCATTCGTGGAGAGAGCCATCAGAACAAACCTACACTTCCAACTTACCAGTTATGAGAGAGAACCACCTACTCATGTGTTGAGGCCAAGATATTCCATTCCAACCACAAGAATCTTGATCTCTAGCCTTCCCCAAGTTGCTTTCCACTCAAATCTTCTTTCGACAAAATCCAAATCCTGTGAGAGAGAGTTGAGTGTTGGGGAGACTATCATTTGAAGCACAAGAGCAAGGAGTTCATCATCAACACACCATTTGTAACTTCTTGGAGAGTGGTGTCTCCTAGATTGGCTAGGTGTCACTTGGGAGCCTCCGACAAGATTGTGGAGTTGAACCAAGGAGTTTGTAAGGGAAAGGAGATCGCCTACTTCGTGAAGATCTACCGCTAGTGAGGCAAGTCCTTCGTGGGCGACGGCCATGGTGGGATAGACAAGGTTGCTTCTTCGTGGACCCTTCGTGGGTGGAGCCCTTTGTGGACTCGCGCAACCGTTACCCTTCGTGGGTTGAAGTCTCCATCAACGTGGATGTACGATAACGCCACCTATCGGAACCACGACAAAAACATTCGTGTCTCCAATTGCGTTTGAATTCTCCAAACCCTTCCCTTTACATTCTTGCAAGTTGCATGCTTTAATTTCCGCTGCCTATATACTCTTTGCATGCTTGCTTGAATTGCGTGACTTGTTCAAAGATAGCTAAAATCTGCCAAAGTCTAAAATTGGGAAAAGGTTAAGTTTTTAATTGGTCAAGTAGTCTAATCACCCCCCTCTAGACATACTTCAAGGTCCTACAAGTGGTATGAGAGCTTTGGTCTCCATTTACTTTGATTTCCATAGCTTTTGGTGGTCATAGCCTTGGTTTCACAACCTAGGAGAGTATGGCGTCTAGCGAGGGAAATTATCACCGTAGAGGTCCTTACTTTGATGGCACTAATTTTTCTAGTTGGAAGCATAAGATGAAAATGCATATTCTCGGACATAACCCCGCCGTTTGGGCTATTGTGTGTATTGGCTTGCAAGGTGAATTCTTTGATGGGAGAGAACCGAATCGTGAAGCTAGCGCGGAAGAGTTGAAGATGCTGCAATACAACGCTCAAGCTTGTGATATCCTCTTCAATGGCTTGTGCCCCGAAGAATTCAACAAAATCAGCCGTCTTGAGAATGCAAAGGAAATTTGGGATACTTTGATCGATATGCATGAAGGTACCGACTCCGTCAAGGAATCCAAGTTGGATGTGCTTCAAAGTCAGCTTGACAAGTTCAAAATGAAGGATGGTGAAGGTGTCGCTGAAATGTACTCTAGGCTTGCTCTTATCACAAATGAGATTGCCGGCTTAGGAAGTGAAGAGATGACCGACATATTCATCATCAAGAAGATCCTAAGAGCATTGGATGGAAAATATGATACCGTGTGCACATTGATCCATATGATGCCAAATTACAAAGATCTCAAGCCAACGGAAATCATTGGAAGAATTGTTGCTCATGAGATGTCACTCAAGGATAAGGAGGAACTTCACAACAAGTCAAGTGGTGCTTACAAAGCCTCATGTGAATCCCCCACATCATCAAGTGAGAAACAAACCTTCAATGAAGAATTGAGCTTAATGGTGAAGAACTTCAACAAATTCTACAAGAGTAGAAGCAAAGAAAGAAGCTCCAAGTCAAGGTCCTATAATGACAAAAGATCTTCTAGTCGAGAGCGAAATTGCTACAATTGTGGGAGACCCGGTCACTATTCCAATGAGTGTACAGCACCCTACAAAAGAAGATAAGATTCTCCTAAGAGAAGAAGTAGAAGAGAAGAATCACCACCAAGAGAGAGAAGGAGTAGAGATGATCGTTATGAACGAAGACCCTCACAGAGAAGCAAGGATTCGGAAAGGAAGGACAAGTCATCAAAGAGCTACACAAAACAAATACATCAAGCTCATGTTGGTGAATGGCTATCCAGCTCCGACTCCGACAATCACTCCGAGAGAAGCTATCACTCCGACTCCGAATACACTCAATATGAAGGTGTTGCCGGTTTAGCACTTGTGTCAACCAACTCCTACGACATATTTGAATCACCAAATGAAGGAATTGGAAGATGCTTCATGGCCAAAGGTCCTAAGGTAACACACCCCGAGTATGTTGATTTTAATAGTGATGAAGATGACTTGCTAGGTGATGATGATTTACTTATTGACAACTCTAGTGATGAATACTATGATGAAACGTCAATTAATCATGCTAATCAAGATGAAACGAATGACAATGATAAGGAGAAGATTGAGCATCTAACTAAAGAACTAAACACTCTTAAGTTAGCTCATGAAACTATCTTCGAAGATCATCGAGAACTTTTAAGGGCTCATGAGAAGTTACGCTTTGAAAAGCTCAATCTTGAGCAAGAGCATGAGTTCCTAAAAGAAATCAATGGTGATCTCCATAAGAAAAGTTCTTCTTATATTGCTAAGCGTTTACTCTTTTCTACCTACATGCCTCAAGTCAAGTCTAGTAACAAGAACAAGAAAGATTCTTCTTCTAGTAGTAACAATAACAATGCTAAACCCAATATTGTTGCTTCTAGTAGTTCTCTTGATTCCACTAATGATTCTCTTAGCCAAGTTACACTTGAGCAAGAAAACAACTTATTGAAGGGAATTATAGAGAAAGGTGTATACAAGAGCCTTGCCGGGAGTAAGCAATTTGAGGAAATTATGCATAAGCAAGGAAGGCACCGAAGAATCAAGGTGTTGGTTTTGAACGAAAGTTCAATGCCAATGGAGTTGAGTGGGAAGAAGATCAATACCCCAAGACGAAGTTTGTTCCTCAACAAGAGAAGTATGATCCTACTTCCTTCAAGGAACACAAGCACAAGATGATCTTCCACCACAAGACCACAAGAACAAAGGCAAGGACAAGCTTCAAGAGGAGATTGATGCATTTGAAGAAGCACCTAAGGCCTTGGTCAAGTGGGTTCCCAAGACTACGTCAAGTTCTACTTCATCAAGCACAACTACTACACCAAGGATTCCCATCAAAATGATGTGGATCCCAAGAAGAAGAACTAGAGAGTTCTTGAGGGTGACTCATCCAACATTTTTCACTCATATCATTATGGCAAGGACAAGTGCAATCATCTTCCATATCTTGCACTAGTTCAAGGAGTCACAAACCCTCATGTTGGTAAGGCAAGGGACAAGGTAACCTAATGTTTTCATGGACATCATTTTGTGTGTGCATCACTCTATGTCTATGGATATTCTTGTTTGTTCCTTGTGGGACTAACCTGTGTAGGTATTGAAAGTGCAACTCAATCCAAAGGATTGCTCCAAAAGATCTACATCAACATTGAGCATCCACATCTTCAACACCTACATGAAGTCATCATCGACAAAACCCAAGGTTAGTTTATCCCTCTAGGGGGGATCTCACATCTAGGGGGAGCTTAACTCTAAGAATTGAGTCAAAGCAACTCTAATGATGTGAACAAATAAATGCTTTATGTAAAAGTGGTAACCCCACTTGAGCTTAAACGATGAGTATGACCTATGATCAAATGTTCTCATTTGAATCCTAAGTCAATATACTCATATATAGATGACCTAGTCATCGCCAATTGTTTGATAGATGCTAGAATTGGTTGTGCATGCTTTGTCACATATTTCATTTGTCATTTTATTGTGTGAGCATGTTGGATGCATATTTTACTCATTCGAGGACATCCACTTGTTGTTTTGATTGATTGGCTTCTTTTTCTTTGGCCAAGTGGATGGACAAGAATGCCTAAGAACCTTCTCTAGCTATCTATGCTTTTCTCGTCTCAAACTCTATTCATGCTACATCACAAAATTTGATCAAGTCGATTCGAACCACTCTATGTGAGGAGCACTTTCGAGTCCCGATTCGTCATAGACTTAAACTTCCAAAACTTCTTTGTGATTTTCGGTCTGACCGATTCCTCCATTTCGGTCATACCGAGATCACTAAGTCGATCTAGGTTTTCAATCTCGGTGCAACCGATTTGAACTTTTCAGTCACACCGAGTTGCTGTAACTGTTAACAGTTATGCATCTCGGTGCCACCGAGTTGTTCCACTCGGTCACACCGACAGTGTCGGGCTATATATTCTCACGGGCAAATTTTGGAAAACTTTCTCCGAAACTCCTCGCCCGTGCATAGCTTGCTCTGCCTACTAGGTCTACGGATCGTCGACTTCGTCGCCAGCCGCCTCCTGTCGCTGGTCTCCGCCGCCGTCAACGGAATTCTTCTCCGCCGTTGTTGCCGTAGCGAGTTCACCGCCGAACTAGGGTATGCAATCGATCACAGTGCTATCCTCGTCTGATTCTCAGCACATTGTGTTCGTAATGCATCTTGCCACGATTGAAACACTTCTATCCAGTCAAAACAATCCTTAGAATAGGTATGATTCGAAAATTTAGGGTTAGGTTTCCATCGAA
Source organism: Aegilops longissima (assembly GCA_021605205.1). Taxonomy (NCBI): domain Eukaryota; kingdom Viridiplantae; phylum Streptophyta; class Magnoliopsida; order Poales; family Poaceae; genus Aegilops; species Aegilops longissima. Next base: position 389,059,245 of record CM038679.1, read on the forward strand.
ACCATCTCGGACCCACCGAGTTGAAAAACTCGGTCCCACCGATTTGGCTAACGCCATTGCACTAGTAAGTCTCGGTCTGACCGAGAATTACAAATCGGTGTGACCGATTTTAGAACTTTGTGAAACCTTAGCAGTCTCGATACCACCGAACTGTGACTCGGTCTGACCGAGTTCACTAGTTTAGGTTCCAAAACTGCTTCGGTATCACCGAGTTTGAAAATCGGTAGATCCGAAATGCTTTCTGTGGAAAACTAAAACTAAGTTTTTTTTGAATCATTCTTTTGCAAAAATCTCTGCATTTTGTGATGCTCATCCACTCTACCTCATCTATAACTATTCACGGGGTCAGCGATCGATTATGTGCAGATGTCGCACCAAAGTGACAGCCAGAACAAGTCAGAAGAGCAGATTCACATGAGTGAGGGCACTAGTCCCTCTAGAAGCTTAGATGAGGGGAGCAGAAGCACTCCCAGCAATTTGCCCAAGGCTGCCACAAGGACAAGAAAGAAGAAGACCTTAGAGTCTGAGGATGAGGATTATGTGGCAGTTGAGGATGAGGCAAGTTCAAAGAATAAAGTGCTCAAGAAGGAGTACAGCTCAACTGCAGTAAAGCCAGGCATGAAGATCAAAACGCCTGTAGGTAGACAACCAATGTCCAAAGCCAGAGTCTCCACTCAAGCTTCTTTGGAATCCCAACCCAAAGAGCCTGCTGCTGCTGAAGGAAAGAAAAGGAAGGAAAGGGTCAAGAAGACCATGGCCAGAGTGATTGGGAAGCCTTCTATGATGGAGGAAGAGGAAGAAGAAGAGGTTGCTGAACCAACACCCAAGGCACAAAAGCTGATGGGTGATGCCATAAAGTCAGGGGCTGCAACTTCAAAGCCCAAAGTTGCCCCCAAGCCCAAGAGTGCACCAAAGAGGAATACCAGGAGTATACCAGCAGCTGAGAAGAACAAGGCCCCAATGCTTGATGTTGCTGCCGAGGAAGATGAAGAAGGGCAGATCTTAAGGAAGCTCAAACCCAAGATTCCATACCACAATGATGCTCATCCTGTGGCTGAGAACATGAAGATCAGGAGAGATCTAGGGTTGAGGCTATGGAGAGAGACAGATCCATATGCTACCAGGAGAAGGACTACTGTAGATTACAGGTTCCACACCAAGGAGCAACAGGACTTCTATGAGAGCATCCTATTGGATAAGAAGCCCATAGTTTGTGATATGAGGTGGGTCGACTGGACCTACATTTAGGAGAATGCAGAACACTATCCTGGAGTGTATGACAGCTTCAGTGCGTGTGGAGTTGCAAATTTTGTTGGGCAGAAGCTCACAAACTGGAATGACGAGCTCATTATGCAATTTTACTCCACAACACATTTCTATCTAGATGGCAGGATAGTTTGGATGTCTGAAGGAACAAGATACCAGTCAACCATAGAGGAATGGGCAAGTCTGATCAATGCCCCCAAGGAGAGTGAAAATGACTTGGACATTTATGCCAAGAAGAAAATGGGTCATAACTCAATGTCACAGATGTACAAGGAGATCCCTGATGATGCACTTGAGACTTTCAAGTTTGGATCAGTTCATTTTCTTCTGTCAGGGCTGCCTACGATCAACTGGATCCTAAGGCACACTCTATTGCCCAAATCAGGTGACCACAACATGATCAGAGGGCATGCAATTAACTTGCTTCACATTTTTGATGTGCCCCAGAAATTCAAGGTCATGAGCCTCATAGTTGAAACTATCAAGAGGACAGCAGCAGACCAAAAGAGGAGATGTGGATATGCCCTATAGATTCAGGAGTTGATTAACTCAAAGATGGGCACAGGGAAGTATCTGTTGGATAAGGAACACTTGGTTCTCTATCCTGAATTTGAGGACAAACAAGTTGTCATGACTGAGAATGAACCATCATTAGTACAAGCTCAAGAGAAGAAGGAAAAGGCAAGGAAAGAGAAGGCTGGCAAGATGCCAACTCAAGCAGAGGCATCTGAGTACTTTTTGAAGAACAAGCAGGAGCAGCTTGGTTACTTGATAGCATCAACTCTGCGGATTGAGAAGGGGTTGGCCACCCTAACTCAAAACCAGGAGAGCCTGGAAAGAATCATGGAACAAAAATTCTATGATCTTGATGTCAAAGTAACTAAGATTCAGTCAGCTGTGGAGAAGCTACAAGATGACATGAAGGAGAGGAAGGGCAGGACAACAACTGATGCATTTGCCAGAGTGCCTCGAGCTCAGAGATCAGCTACACAGCCAGTACCAGTCAACAGAGTTACTTCATCAGCTCCAGCTACAGCTCCAGCGCCACCAGCTCCAGCACCTACTCCAATAGCTCCATCTACATCGACTGAAGCCTTTGTTCTTGGAGTTCTCCGGACACCACCACCTGAAGACCAAGCCTGAGAGACGATATAGTCCTATGCATTTTCTAGGAACTTTTGGTAACTTGTTGCCAAAGGGGAGAAAATGTATAGATCATAGGCTTCGAGAGAGATTTGCTGCTTTTGTTCTCTCTTGTCTTCTTGGTTGAACTTTGTTTGCTTTTGATTGCTTGAGATACTATGCAATTACCTGTGAGACATTGATGATCATGTGTTTGATCATAAGCTACACTTATGCTTGTTATATGTTATTATCTTACTTATCCTTATATTATCATTCACTTTGCTTGGTGATGGGTGCATGTATTCAATCTTTATTATTTTGAGCGCTCCACCAAGATGTATGTGACATGGAAGAGTAACCCATGAGCCTAATTCCTTGTGCATTTGCAGTCCAAAGAAAATCTTAAAATATGCACAAATTTAGGGGGAGCTCTTGCTTATCACATTCTTCTCAAAGCAACGATGTTTTTCAATCTTATTATCATTTGTCGAAGCTTTGATCTATATGTTGTCATCAATTACCAAAAAGGGGGAGATTGAAAGTGCAACTATCCCTAGGTGGTTTTGGTAATTCATAACAACATATAGCTCATTGAGCTAATGCTATTCCAAGACAAATATTTCAGGAAAGCTCAGTGAATGGCATGGCATGGATGATGAAAGTGGATCCCTCAAAATATCGAGAACAAAGTATTGGCTCAAGCTCAAAAGCTCAAGACTCTACATTTTACATTTTAGTGATCCAAGATCACATTGAGTCTATAGGAAAAGCCAATACTATCAAGGAGGGACGAGGTGTTGCTTAATGAGCCTCTTGCTTCATGTGCTTAGTGATATGCTCCAAAACCCTCCACTACTTTCTCACATCCACATATGACCTAAACCTAAAGTCAAACTCGGCCCTACCGATTTTTTCTATCCGGCGCCACCGAGTTCAGATGTCATAGCCACTGCCACAAACCCTAGGCAAATCGGTCTCACCAATAGGGATCTCGGTCTCACCGAGATGGGATTGTAATCTCTCTGTTTCCCTTCGTAACGTTTCGGTCTAACCGAAGTGAGTGATCGGTCCCACCGAGATTACAATGTAAACTCTCCGTTTCCCTTTCGTAACTTTTCGGTCTCACCAAAAGAGCGAATCGGTCCCACCGAGTTTACCTGACCAACTCTCTGGTTAGCTAATTACCAAATTCGGTCTCACTGAGTTTGTGTAATCGGTCTCACCGAGATTACGTTATGCCCTAACCCTAACCATATCGGTCCTACCAAGTTGCATGTCCGCTAACGGTCACTAGGTTTACTAAATCGGTCCGACCGAGTTTGATGAATCGGTCCCACTGAGTTTGGTAAATTGTGTGTAACGGTTAGATTTTGTGTGGAGGCTATATATACCCCTCCACCTCCTCTTCATTCATGGAGAGAGCCATCAGAACAAACGTACACTTCCAACTTACCAGTTCTGAGAGAGAACCACCTACTCATGTGTTGAGGCCAAGATATTCCATTCCAACCACAATAATCTTGATCTCTAGCCTTCCCCAAGTTGCTTTCCACTCAAATCTTCTTTCCACCAAATCCAAATCCCGTGAGAGAGAGTTGAGTGTTGGGGAGACTATCATTTGAAGCAGAAGAGCAAGGAGTTCATCATCAACACACCATTTGTTACTTCTTGGAGAGTGGTGTCTCCTAGATTTGCTAGGTGCCACTTGGGAGCCTCCGACAAGATTGTGGAGTTGAACCAAGGAGTTTGTAAGGGCAATGAGATCGCCTACTTCGTGAAGATCTACCGCTAGTGAGGCAAGTCCTTCGTGGGCGACGGCCATGGTGGGATAGACAAGGTTGCTTCTTCGTGGACCCTTCGTGGGTGGAGCCCTTCGTGGACTCGCACAACCGTTACCCTTCATGGGTTGAAGTCTCCAACAACGTGGATGTACGATAGCACCACCTATCGGAACAACGAAAAAAACATCCGTGTCTCCAATTGCGTTTGAATTCTCCAAACCCTTCCCTTTACATTCTTGCAAGTTGCATGCTTTAATTTCCGCTGCCTATATACTCTTTGCATGCTTGCTTGAATTGCGTGAAGATTGCTTGACTCGTTCAAAGATAGCTAAAATCTGCCAAAGTCTAAAATTGGGAAAAGGTTAAGTTTTTAATTGGTCAAGTAGTCTAATCACCCCCCTCTAGACATACTTCAAGGTCCTACAACTGTCGATGTCTTCGGAGGCGTAATCGAGCATGTCAGTTAGATCCTCGATAGTGGCTATGAAGTGGGTGGTGGGTGGGAAGTAAAATTCCCTATTTACAGCCCCTAGTCTGGGCTGGGCGCAATTCAGAAGTGGTTCCTCTGTGATGGCGAGGGATCGCATTAAGTCCAAATCCTTGTTTAAGAGCGAGGTTTGGACGGGGACAGAAGTTCCCTGGTTGAGCTCGCATGACGCGGGCTTCGAGGGTTCGGATCTAGTGTTCGGAGAAGAGTCCGGCTTTGTGATGACCGCCGAAGACACTATTCTCTCTGGTTCTCCAGTGTTGAGCTCTATAGCCGCAGAGAGTCCGGCGGGCTCTAGACTCCTGTCTTTGGACCTGGTGATGCGCTCGGGATCTAAGGCCGGAGCGGTGGTTGGGGCCGCCAACCCTTGGAAAATCAAGTCTCCTTGGATATCAGCGACATAGTTCAGATTTCCAAAACTAATCTGGTGACCAGGGGTGTAGCTGTCGATCTGCTCTAGGTGGCTAACTGAGTTGCCACGCAGTGCGAAGCCGCCGAATACAAAGATCTGGCCGGGGAGAAAAATCTCCTTCACGACAGCATTGTTGTAGATGATTGGTGGAGCCATCGAGCCTTTCGACGACGACACAGTGGAACTCTCAATGAAAGCACCAATGTCGGTGTCAAAACCGGTAGATCTCAGGTAGGGGGTCCAGAACTGTGCGTCTAAGGATCGAAGGTAACAGGAGACAGGGACACGATGTTTACCCAGGTTCGGGCCTCTCGATGGAGGTAATACCCTACTTCCTGCTTGATTGACTTTGATGAATATAGGGGTTACAAGAGTTGATCTACCTCGAGATCGTAATGGCTAAACCCTATACGTCTAGCATGTATGGTTGTGATTGCCTCTACGGACTAAACCCTCCGGTTTATGTAGACATCAGAGGGGCCTAGGGTTGTACAGAGTCGGTTTACAGAGGAAGGAATCTTCATATCCGAACGCCAAGCTTGCCTTCCACGCCAAGGAGAGTCCCATCAGGACACGGGGGAAAGCCTTCCATCTTGTATCTTCAAGGCCCATGAGTCCAGCCCATCTCACATAGCCCGGACGCGTGAGGACCCCCTAATCTAGGACTCCCTCAGCTACCACGTTAGTTTTTTCCTGTGGTTTTCTTTTATTGTTTTTTCACTGTTTTGCAACTGTTTTCTTCAGGTTTTCTCTGGGTTTCTTTGATTTTCCCCTTTCCATTTTCTTCGGTTTTCTTTGTTCTTTCTTCAGTCTTCACCAGGTTTTTGTTTTTTTTCTTTTAATTTTTTCCAACACTTGTCTAATTTTTTCATACACATTGTACATTTTTCGTATATACCAGGAACATTTTTTTATACATGTTTAACATTTTTCAAATACATGATAAATATTTTTTTCAAATATATGTTTTGATGTCTACTTTTTTAATACACATTTTACAATTTTTGTATACACGTGAAACATTCTTTGAATACACGTTGAAGATGTTAAGAGGAAGATGGTTGACAAGCATGCGCCGGCTACGGCGATGGGAGCTGACAAAATCAACAGAAGCCTCCGTGGGCAAATTGGTCTATTGGTTCGAAGCAAGCTCCACCTGTGTCTGGGAAGTCAGATCAAGCTGCTTAGGAAAAATCCTCTCAAAAAACACCATCTGCTCAGATGAACAATGCTTCTGATGCTCGTGTGCGTGAAATTGAATGTGTCTTGGATCCTAAGTATAGTGAGATGATATGTGCTTAACTGTGGGGGTTCAGGACATTATGTTGGAAACTACGTTAAGCTGAAATCTTGTTTTATCTGCCATCGAAATATTGTTGGAAATATGCCCTAGAGGAAATAATATTGTATTATTATATTTCCATATTCATAATTAAGTGCTATAACTTCTATGATACTGGAGTATGTGATTCAATGCAAAACTCATATGCACGTGTGGAATGATAAATGGTAAAATAAGGTTCCTAGTCTTGCCTCTAAGACTGACTCAAGTGTTGTTGGTGATCATGGTTTCCGGATCTTAGGTTATCGTTAAGTGTAATAATGGTCCTAAAACAACATTGAGAATATGACATTAGAAGAACAAACATATTGAATCGACCTAAACTTGTTTGTTGTACTTTGAGGTAATATCATCTGAAATCAATCGTTATAACACAGAGTGTTAACATGTTTTTTAGTTCCTTGGACCATGAGAGTATCGTAGTCCCTTATTTCCATACAATGGACTTTGGGGTTGCTCAAACGTCATATGTAACACGGTGATTGAGGGAGTCCTGGATTAGGGGGTGTGCGGATAGCCGGACTACCATCATCAGCCGAACTATCATTTGCCGGACTATCATCATCAACCGGACTCCAAGACTATGAAGATACAAGATTGAAGACTTCCCCCCGTGTCCGGATAGGACTTTCCTTGGCGTGGAAGGCAAGCTTGGCGATACAGATATGTAGATCTCCTACCATTGTAACAGACTCTATGTAACCCTAGCCCTCTCCGGTGTCTATATAAACCGGATGGCTTTAGTCCGTAGGACAACAATCACAACAACCCTTACAATCATACCATAGGCTAGCTTCTAGTGTTTAGCCTCCTTGATCTCGTGGTAGATCCACTCTTGTAAACATCCACAATATCAATATCAATCAAGCATGACGTAGGGTTTTACCTCCATCAAGAGGGCCCGAACACAGGTAAACATTGTGTCCCTTGTCTCCTGTTACCATCCGCCTAGGCGCACAGTTCGGGACCCCTACCCAAGATCCGCGGTTTGACACCGACATTGGTGCTTTCATTGAGAGTTCCTCCGGGTGCGTCACCGATAGGCTCGATGGCCTCTTCAATCAACAACGACGCAGTCTGGGTGAGACCTTCCTCCCGGACAGATCTTCAGTATTGGCGGCCGCGCTGCGGGCCAACTCCCTTGGCCATCCGGAGCAGATCGAAGCTACGCCCTGGCCGTCGAGTCAGGTTTGAAGCCTAAACTTCACGGCCGATATCCGCGGGACTTGATCCTCGATGGATTTGAGCCACAACCGGCGTGCAGCGCTGTCACGATGGGCATTACCTAACTCTGCCGCGGACAGCCCTTGAGGTCGCACACTAATCCGCTCGACTCATAATGCGGAGCCGATCGCTCGGATCGAGGGCGGATGGCTGGACACCGCCGAGAGCTGCAATTTCTCGGCGATGGGCGAACACTTACCTTGTCCCACGTAAAGCCCATGACTCCGGTGCGGACTCCTGCGGACTCCGAACCTCCTGCGCCCCCGCCATCGAATCCGATTGGGCGCCGATCATGGAATTCACCGCTGCGGACATCTTTCAGCGCTGCCCTTGGCGATATCATAAATTCATTGAAGCATCTCTCGCTATCCGGAGAGCCTGGCGAACTACGACCGGGGCGGTTGGGGCGTGGATGACGAAGAAATTCAGATCCACCACCACCCGCCGTAGCCACCGTCGGCGATTTAACCGCGTACTCGACTACGACTACGAAGACATCGGCGGTATGGACGGCGATGCGGAGACTACCAAGAACCAGCGCCTACAGACCTTTGGAAGACCACCTCGTCATATGACATATACATGGTGGACACCCCAAAAGATGGGGACGGCGAAGAAGCAGCGGAGGCCGATTCATTAAAGAACAGCCCAAGCGCCGACGTCGTGGCGCCGCTCTAAATCCCGCCACGGCAAGAATGGAATTCCGGCACAGAGATAATAACACCCGAAAGTGCGAAGACAACTCCCTCCAGCACGATCCAGCGCAGGAGGAGGCAGAAGCAAGCCCTCAGGAGAGGGCGGCAACGAAGAGGTCGAGGTCGAGGATGACAATTCGTCGTGCCCGAGGATCCCGTCGAACAAGAGCGTTTCAGACGCAGGCTAATGGCCACAACAAACAGCCTAAAGAAAAAGCAACAACAGCTTCAAGCTGATCAAGACCTACTGGCCGACAGATGGACCGAGGTCCTCGCGGCCGAAGAGTATGAACTCGAACGCCCCTCCAAAAGTTACCAAAAACGCAAGTCGCTCCCCCGATTAGAGGAGGCAGCATCACCAGCGCACAATACGGCAGACCGACCACCTCGTGGCCGCGATAAAGAGGCGTGCAAGCCCTCCACCAAAACTGTACCCCGGCATCGCTCTAAAAGTAGGAAGCCACGGGGGAACACGCCGAACTTGCGAGATATATTGGAGGACAAGGCAAGACAATCCAGATCTATCTATGGATCACGTGGACGCCCCACGACCCACGACGAACACCGTCACACCGGATACAACTACTCCGGCCGGGCCGAACACAGCAGACAACGCTCTCTCGAGCTACGTCGCGATATTGCTCAATACAGAGGCGCCGCACACCCACTATGCTTCACTGACGAAGTAATGGATCATCAAATCCCTGAAGGGTTCAAACCCGTTAATATCGAATCCTACGATGGCACAACAGACCCCGGTCGGATTGAGATTATCTCCTCCATATACACATGGCCCGCGGCGGCAATCTTCACGCCATCAAATATCTCCCTCAAGCTTAAAGGACCAGCTCGGCATTGGCTTAACAGCCTGCCCGCGAGTCAATTGGATCTTGGGAAGACACGGAAGCCGCATTCCTCGACAACTTCGAGACGCGTATAAAGCGACCACGGACGCAGATGACCTAAGCCACATAATCCAGCAGCCGAGACGAATCGGCGAGCAATTCGGACACGGTTCTTAACAAAGAAAAATCAAATCGTCGATTGTCCGGATGCGAGAGGCACTAGCTGCCTTCAAACATAACATCCATGACGAGTGGCTGGCCCGGCACCTAGGATAGGAGAAGCGAAATCCATGGCAGCCCTCATATCCCTCATGATCCGCTTCTGCGGGAGAGGATAGCTGGCTCGCTCGCGAGAACAACCTCAAAGAAAAGCGCTGGCGATCCGGATACCAAGGACCGCAATGGCAGGTTGCGTCGAAACAAAACAAACGCCGCGTGCGGTGACAGCAATGAGGATCGGCAGTCAATGCGGATTCGAGGCTCAAACCGGTCAGCGGAAGAAGCCATTCAAAAGAACCACTCGGGCCCATCAATTTGGACCGAATACTCGACCGCTCTTGTCAAATACATGGAACCCCGAAAAGCCAGCTAACCATACCAACAGAGATTGTTGGGTATTCAAGCAGGCAGCAAATTAATAGCCGAAAACAGTGACAAGGGGCTACACAGCGATGACGAGGAAGAGACCCGCCGCCGAACAACGAGAGGACAAAGGGTTTCCCCCTCAAGTTCGGACGGTAAACATGATATCGCAATGCATATTCCCAAGAGGGAGCGGAAGTGCACTAAGGGGCGTATCTGCGATGGAGCGGTCGCCCCAAAATTCAACCCATGGTGCTCTTGCCCGATCACTTTCGATCGAAGAGACCATCCGACCGATATCCGCCATGGCGGATTCGCGCGATTGGTTTTAGACCCAATCGTTGATGGATTTCACCTCACGAAAGTCCTGATGGACGGCGGCAGAGCTGAGCCTGCTTTATCGGGATACGGTCGCAAGATGGGCATAGACCCTTCAAGGATTAAACCTACAACGAGCGACCTTCAAAGGCGTCATACCAGGTGTCGAGGCCAATTGTATAGGCTCGATTACATCGAAGTGGTCTTGGATCCCGGATAATTTCGAAGCAAGGAGTTAATCTTGACATAGTCCCGTTCATGCGGCTATCACGCTCTGCTTTCGGACGAACCGCGTTTGCAAAATTCAACGCGGTGCCACATTATGCATACCTTAAGCTCAAGATGCCAGGGCCCTCGTGGAGTCATCACGGTCAATGGAAACATGGAACGCTCCCTCCGAATGGAGCGAACATACAGGCGGCTCTCGCAGCGAAATACTGAGCAGCCTTTTAAGGCAATTCTCGAGCCCGCCGTTAAGCGACCGGACACGACCAAACGCGCCGAGCAACATCAACCAAGACCACAGCACGTTACGTACGCAGCGTAGCAATGCGGCTAACCCCATCCCTCGCAAAATTGCAAGACAAACTCTCCACGTACATAATTACATACTGGAGATACCATGGGCATAGGGGAAGGGCATGACCACAACAGACCCAGTGCGGTTCGACCACACGGGGGCTCCCAAGTGTGTCCTCCTTTTTGTTTTATTTTCTTTTTTATACAGAACTCAGTCCGCGGCGAACATGCCGAACTCATGACCTAACAGCCAGGGAAGGACAAAGGCAGCGATTTAACACTCAGGTGGTCTCCATCACGAGCATTAAATTTGTTAAAATACAACATTCCGCTGCCTACCCACGAGAGAGCGCCTCTAATTCGTCCAATCCTTGCTTTCCGCACTATTTGTATTATTCCGCACTGATAGCATATCTTCACGAATAAAATGCAGCACTTTTTGCCTATAATTGCATTACTTTATATTTATATATGTTCATTTACGACATGTTGCACCCGTGCATCTTGGTACGGCCAAACACACCAGGGGCTTATGTCCTCCGCTTTATGGTGTGATAAAGTCCGCACACTTTCACAAGTGCGGCACCCCGAACTTATAGCATTATATGAATCAGCTCCGAATCATGCCTTGGGTCAATAGTTGGGTTTGCCTGGCTCCCATGTTCGGCACCTTACGTTCCGTTCTATCGGCTAAGGTAGCACTTGGGAGAACCACTGCGATTGCGCCCGGTTGAGCAGGTTAACGCCTCGGAGAAAGCTAAAACTGACCGGCATGATAAGGCGAGACTGGTCGCTGTTCGAGAGGTCCTTCGGGTCCTTAAAGACCTCGCCGCTTGACGAAGTTCGGATTATGTCCAATGAAGGCGTGGATAGCGCCCCAATTGATCTTCGAATACTAGGGGCTTCGCGAAATTTAAAATTATAGAATTCTATGGCTAAGTGAGAGTGTTCAAGCACTATAAGTCCGGTTGCCTTGTTCGTTGTGTTGGCGCCTCCTAGATGGACCCAAAATGGGAACAAGAGTGCTCAAGTTTATCCCAACACCCCAAACTTTGTGGCATGGGGGCTGAAGCCGACGACTTGCCATCTCTCGATTTAATAAATGGCCGCACAAAAGGTAATATTTTAAATTAAACAAGCGTTGCTTAGCGCATATGAACAAAGTTTTCAGCGCATGGATAACACATTGCGAATTCACTCAATAATTACATCCACAGGGCACTCATCCGCAATCTTGCGGGCACCCTTGAGACAACCTTATAGTAAATTTGGGCGTCGATGCTCCTTGCCCACTGGTGGTGCGTCGATGATTAGCTTCTCCGCATCCAGCTTGCCCCAATGCACCTTTGCGCGGGCAAGGGCCCGACGAGCACCTTCAATACAAAGCGGAGCGCTTGATAACCTCCACCCGAGGGCACGCATCCACCAGCCATCGCCGAGGCCGAAGTAGCTCCTGGCATGGCCTCTCGAGCCACACCGGACTATGAGGCCCTTCATGGCCTGCTCGGCCACCTTGTGAAGCTCGACCAGCTGCTTGACTGGTCGCTAGAGGCACCGGATGGCGGCCTCGGCATCTTGAGACCGAAGACCTTCTCCGTTGAGCTTCCCTCCTTGGCTCGGTAGAATCTGGCGGCATCACACACGCCATGCAGGCAGATCTGCAAACGCCTCGAGAGCTCCGAATTGGGTAAGTAACACGTAATTTACATTCACATGCTTGCTTTGCATGAAAAATGCCTTACCGCGCTATCTTCCTCATCAACTCAACCTCTGAAGGGACTTATGGGCCTCGGCCTTGGCGGTTTTAGCACTTTCGAGGCCGAGGCAAGCTCGGACTCTCGAGTCTTTGAGTCACGCTCCAAACTCTCATGCTTTTCCATGAGAGCACAGGAGCTCTTGCTGCACCACCGCCACCCTCGCCTCTTGCTTTTCTCGCTCTGCCCGTTCCATGGCGCATTATGTTCGGCTGCACCACGGCCTCCTTGAGGCCGCCACCTCGTTCGTGGCCCTGCAGTACCCATGTTATCCTTGTTATTTTTGTCGCAACCTAAATCCTATTCATGTAAGGTACAAATTCAAAGTGGTGTTACTCACCTTCTTTGTCTCGAGCTGCTTCTGGCGCGGCCGAGCTCTTGCCCGACCGCTCGAGCTCCTGCTTCAACGCACCGACCTCCGCATCGGTCTGGCGGAGGTCAGCAATGCGCAGCCTGCAACCCATATTGACATAATTTTTAGCAACCCTGCGTATATCTTTTTAGATCCTCAGTCCGCTTTTCTTTCCGAACACGAACCGAGCATCGAGGGCTCTGTCTATCTGCGGTATTACATTGCATATTTTAACTTCTTACCTCAAAGCACGATAGAAGGCTATTGCGAGCTTGGTCAGCCCGCTTTTGGCGAAGCTGCACTTTTCAATCACCGCACTCATAATAGTGCGGTGTTCTTCCTCGATGGAAGCGCTGCAGCGCCTCAAAAAATTACCCGCGCCTCGGTTGGGCGGAAGCCGCCCGGCGTCACGGTCTTGCCCTTCGTTGAAGGGCCGCCCGGCGGACTCGGAACCACTGCGGGTTCTGCTGTGGAGTCCGGCGCAAAAGTCGGAGGCGCCTTATGGCGCCTCGAGCCTCCCGATGGGTCCCTTCGGGATCCCACCTCGGCGTCTTCGGCGTCGCGAGGTGGAGGCGGTCGGGATGGAGTCTACATCCGAAGAAGCCAACGACCCTTTCGATGAAGCGGGGAGATCATCACCGGCGGACTACAGGCGGTATCACGGCATTAGAATGACACTATGTGGCGCAGAAGAAGAAATTATAAATCATTCAGGAATCCGGATACTTACGATCTCGCCGGAGGCCTGGCCCTTGAAGGCCATTCTTCCTCGCCAACGTTGATGTCGGCGGAGCTGTCCGGGGGAATAGTCCTTCCCCTCTTAGACCCTTCGGCCTCCCCTGTTGGGTAAGCCTTCCTCTTCCTCTCTCCCTCCTCTGGGAGAGAGTCCTCTTCCTCCTCCTCATTTTCGGGGGAGGAGTCTGTCCCGGAGTCGTCGGACACCTGAAGACGGGCACTCTTTCGAGCACCCGTGGCTGTAACGCCCTCGATGCGGCTATATCTCCCACGTGTCGGGGCACGACTTAGAGGCATAACCACATTGAAAGCAATGTCGCAAGTGAGGTAATCTTCACACAACCCATGTAATAAATAAGGGAAAGAGATACATAGTTGGCTTACTGTCGCCACTTCACACAGTACATAAATAAACATCCATCATTCAGAGTACACTCAAGGTCCGACTACGGAACCAAAATAAAAGAAGATACCCCAACTGCTACACAGATCCCGATCGTCCCAACTGGGCACCACTACTGATCATCGGGAAAAGACACATAATAACGACCACATTCCTCGTCGAACTCCCACTTGAGCTCGGTTGAGTCACCTGCCTGGCATCATCGGCACTGCAACTGTTTTGGTAGAATCATGAGTCACGGGACTCAGCAATCTCACACCAGAGATCAAGACTATTTAAGCTAATAGGAAGGACAGGGTTGTAAAGTGGAGCTGCTGCAGCGACTAGCATATATGGTGGCTACATCGCAAAAGAGCGAGAAGAGAAGCAAAGCACGGACGTGAAGCTAATAGCGATCAAGAAGTGATCTGAACTACTTACGTCGGACATAACTCCAACACCGTGTTCACTTCCCGGACTCCGAGAAGAGACCATCACGGTTACACACGCGTTGATGTGTATTTTATTGAGGTCAACTTTGGGTTTTCTACAACCGACATTAACAAATTCCCATCGCCTCATAACATGGGCACGGCTTTGAAAGATATTACCTGCGGGGTGTCCCAACAAGCCCATTATAAGCTCTCACGGTCAACGAAGGATATTCCTTCTACCGGGAAGACCCGATCAATCTCGGAATCCCGGACTACAAGACATTTCGACAGCAATAAAACAAGACCAGCAAAGCCACCCGAATGTGCCGACAAATCCCGATAGGAGCTGCACATATCTCGTTCTCGTGGCACACCGGATAAGCGAAGCGTCTGAGAACCGGCGTAATCCAAGTTGCCAAGGAATGGTCCCGCACGGTGCTCTAGTTTGGACCAACACTCAGAGGAGCATTGGCCCGGGGGGTTTAAAACAAGATGACCCTCGGGCTCGCGAAAACCGGGGAAAAGGCTTAGGTGGCAAATGGTAAAACCAATGTTGGGCCTTCTTGGGCGAGTCTTATTCAAAGCGAACTGTCAAGGGGTCCCATAAATCACCCAACCGTGTAAGGAGCATAAAATCAAGGAACATAACACCGTATGACGGAAACTAGGGTGGCAAGAGTGGAACAAAACACCAGGCATAAGGCCGAGCCTTCCACCCTTTACCAAGTATATAGATGCATTAATTATAGCAGATATATATATATATATTGTGATATCCCCAACAAGTAAACATGTTCCAAAAAGGAACAACATCTCCATGTTCCAACAAGGAACAAACTTCATCTTCACCTGCAACTAGCAACGCTATAAGAGGGGCTGAGCAAAGCGGTAACATAGCCAAACAACGGTTTGCTAGGAAAAAGGATGGTTAGGGGCTGACATGGCAATATGGGTGGCATGATATTGCAAGTGGTAGGCATCGCAGCATAGGCATAGCAAAAGAGCGAGCAACTAGCATAGCAAAGATAGAAGTGATTTCGAGGTATGGTCATCTTGCGCAATGTTCTCGAGTTGTCGAAAGCTTGATCCTCATAAGCGTTCTCAACAGGTTCCTCGTTCACGTACTCGTCTCCCGGCTCTACCCAAAGCAACAACACAAACAAAGGAACCACAATAAATCACGGTGCAATGCACAATCAACATGATGCAAAACATGACATGATATGCGGGATGTGATATGCAATGCTTATGTGCGCTCCGGAAGGGAAATGATGAACCAGGCATCAACTTGGCAAACCAAGTATGCCACTGGAAAGATGAGATGATTTCGGTTGAAATCGATATAAAGATCACCGGAATCGGATGCACGGTTTGGAAATGACAAGCAAAACAAGAATGGCACAAATCTGCCATTAACAGCATGATGCCACTTAGCAAGCAACAATTAATTAAGCTACTGCACCCAAACGTATCAACAAAGCACATGGAAGTGATCTACACAAGATGCTTGACAAAAGATGAGCACTGAGCTACGGCTAGTTCACATCATAACAGGTTCAAACAAGCATGGCAAAAGTGCACAAAATATCAGGCTGGACATGGCAAAAACAGCATCAGGTTGCAATGTTCAGAGCAACAAAACTACATGCTACAGGAACTTAAAATAGCAAAACAAGGCATGGCATGAATCTACTCAAAGCATAGAACAAAAGTCCCTTACTGACCATAAGCCAAAAAGGATCAGAAAATATAGTAACACCCATGTCAATATCGAAAGTTTCGTTAACAGATTCAGCAACATGACATGTCAAAAACTGATAACAAGTAGGCATGTTTACAAGCTCAATGCACTCACTACAGAGCCTTATATGATAAACTAAGCATACATACATCAAGAAGACATGGCATAGAAGACATACATAGCAAGAACAATAACATAGCATATACGGATCCACCACAACAACCTTGGCAAAATTGAATAACATGTAAACAATCTGCCAGGAAACATTTGATAGCAAAAGTAGAGCTCGATTGACTCAAGCTATGGCACTACATAATTGCAAACAAAGGCATGGATGGATAGAGCAAGACATGTTTTACAAAACATCCTTACTGAAGTATCTCAAAATATGCATGGATCTCTCGGTATCATCAAGTTAACATGGCATCAAAATATCAGAAAAACAGAGCTGAAAACAGCAACATCAGGACACCTACTTTGCATGCTTGTGCTAGTCACCACATAGATCACAAAAATACATGGCATACACCCCTGGAAAGATGGCATGGCATATTACAAAACACATGTAGGACTCAAATTCATAGGATGCACACATCAATCATGGCAAAAATAACAAAAGTGCAAGTTCTGTTAAGAAACAGAAACTAATCATCACATATCACTCTTCTAACAGAATATATGGCATTAATATAAGCTCAGATGAAAATGATGCAATGAGATGAAATGATGTACTCTTCGAGACGAACATTTTGACATATTACACACGCAAAATGGACCTACAGATGCAAAGTTATACTATGATGAAAATGACACAAAATAATCACACGGGAAAAAGACTTAGAAGAAATTAGAGGGGGGGAAGAAGTCAGCAGGCTAGTCCGGATCTGGATCGGATCGGGACCCGATCGGCGACGGCGGCTCGGCAGCTGGGTCGCCGGCGGCGCTGAGGCCGACGGGGAGAGGTGGCTCTGGCGGAGGGGCCGGCTCGGGCTGGCGCGGCGGGCGAGCCAGGCCGGCGGGGCGGCCGCAGGTCGGGGCGACTCCGGCGGCAAGCGGCGGACGACGAGGAACTCCGGCGGACGGTGTGGCGAGGCCGGCCGGGGGCAGCAGCGCTGGGCCCGGCGAGGTAAGGCGCGGCGGCGGCGGGGCCGGCGGCGGCCTTGGCCGGATGGATAGCCCGCCGAGGGCAGAGGCAGGGCGTGGCGGCGAGGCGGCGCAGCCACGTGGCGCTGAGATTCGCCGGGCGGCGGCGACGACGCGTCGACTCGGACGGACAAGTCCGTGCGCGGAAGGTGGAAGGAGACTAGGGTTAGGGAAAATGATCCGGAATTTGGACGGGGAGGACATATTTATAGGTAGAGGAGCTAGGAGAGTCAAATGAGGTGTAGTTTTCGCCCACGATCGTGATCGAACGACGGAGAGCATGGAAGTGACTTAGATGGGTTATTGGGCTGTTTTGAAGGGTGTTGGGCTGCAACTTAAAAGAGGCTTTTGCGAGAGTGCGGTTAACCGTTGGAGTACCAAACGAGCTCCAAATGACCGAGACTTGACCGGTGGTCTACGGGTGGTATACCAAGGCCACTAGACAAACCTCGGTCCATTCCGAGAAGGTTTAGTACCCTTTGCGGAAAAAGCGTAAAAGGGCCGCCGGGGAGATAGGAGTGCGGATTGCAAAAGCGGACAACGGGAAAAATGCTCGGAATCATGGGACGAACACGTATGCAAATCGATGCACATGATGACATGATAAAAATGCATGACATGGACAAAATGCAAAAGAAGAAAAACCCAACCACGGAGGAATATCATATCACAATGCGAAAATGGCAAGAGTTGGAGTTACAAATATGGAAAGTTACTTCCGGGGTGTTACAACACTCCACCACTACAAGAGGATCTCGTCCGAGATCTAGGACTGAAAGAACTCCGGATATTCGAACGGAGGTGATCCTCGCGCTCCCGGTAGCTTCTCGGTGGAATGGTGTGACCACTTCACTTTCAGGAATTTGATTGACTTGTTGCGAGTCTTGCGCTCGGTTTCTTCAAGAATAGCAACGGGTGCTCATGATAAGAGATCTTCTTGAAGGTCAATCTCTTGAAGTTGATAGTGCGTTCAGAGTCTTGAAGCACTTGCGAAGCTGTGACACGTGAAACACATCGTGCGCGTTTGCAAAGTTGGATGGAAGCTCAAGTTGATAGGCGAGATCGCCTCTTTGCCAATGATCTTGAAAGGACCCACGTATCTAGGGGCAAGCTTCCTTTGATACCGGGCGGCGAGTGCCTTTCATTGGAGAGATCGGAGGTAGACATGGTCTCCGATTTCAAAAGCCACATCACGGTGCTTATCATCATAATAGCTCTTCTAGCGCGATTATGCGGCTTTGAGATTCTCACGAATGACTTTGCACATTTCTTACGCTACGTGATCAAGTCATTGCCAAGAAGTTGGCGTTCACATGTCTCGGACCAATTGAGAGGAGTACGGCACTTTCGCCATAGAGAATTTCGAATGGGGCCTTGCCGAACTCGCTTGGAAGCTGTTGTTGTAGGAGAACTTCGGCATATGGAAGACAATCTTCCCACTTCATACCAAGAAATGACACAAGCCACGAGCATATCTTCAAGGATTTGATTAACTCGCTCCACTTGGCCACTTGTTTGAGGATGGAAAGCTGTGGTGAAACGAATGTTGGTGCCCATGGCCTTCAAAAGAATCCCAAAACTTGGAGGTAAAGATGCTGCCACGGTCCAAGAGATCACTTGTGGAATGCCGTGCAAGGAGACAATCTCGGAGGTGTATAACTCGCCAACCGAGCTGCTGTGATAGATTCTTTGATAGGAAGAAAATGAGCCACTTTAGTAAGCTTGTCAATGACAACGAAGATAGCATCATTTCCACGCTTGGACTTAGGAAATCCAGTCACGAAGTCCATCTCGATATGATCAAACTTCCATTCTGGAATAGCAAGAGGTTGAAGGAGACCAGCTGGTCGTTGGTGTTCTGCTTTCACTCTTCTGCAGACATCACATTCATTCACGAATTGAGCAATTTCTCGCTTCATTCGAGTCCACCAATATGACTGCTTGAGATCATGGTACATCTTCGTACTTCCAGGATGAATGGATAGAAGCGAATTGTGAGCCTCGTTCATAATGACTTTTCTCAGATCACCCTTAGGAACCACAATCCGGTCCTCAAAGAAAAGTGTCTTTGTCATCAATGTGGAAGCACTTGTACTTGAAATGCCCTTGTCGATACCACGTTTCACCTTTTTCACCATGGTATCCAAGTTGAGCCTCACGAATCTGATCTTCCAAAGTAGGAGAGACTATGAGGTTGGCAAGAAAGCCTTGAGGAACAACTTGAAGATTCAGCTTATGGAAAGCTTCACGAGATCCGTTGGAAGGGCTTGAGGATTAGGCTGCTGCGATAAGCCTTCCCGCTCAAAGCATCTGCAATGACATTGGCCTTGCCCGAGTATATTCAATACTTGGGTTGTACTCTTGAATCATTTCGACCCATCGAGTCTGCACTTTGAGGTTGAGGTTGGGTTGAGTGAAGATGTACTTGAGACTCTTGTGATCGGTGAAAATGTCCACTTTCCTTCCCAACAAGAGATGTCTCCATGTTATCAATGCATGGACAACTGCCGCCAACTCAAGATCGTGAGTGGGGTAGTTCTTCTCGTTGAGCTTCAATCTGGCGAGAGGTATAAGCCACAACTCTCTTCTCTTGCATTAACACAGCACGAGACCTTGAAGAGAAGCATCACGAAAAAACTTCAAATGGCTTGGATTCATCGAGGAGTCAAGGCAGGGAGCTGTGACGAGTTTCTCTTTGAGAGTATTGAAAGCAACGTCACACTCGGAGACCGACATACTTCACATGCTTCGGAGGAGGTTGGAAAGAGGCTTTGCAATCTTGGAGAAATTCTCAACGAATCTTGACAATAGCTTGCAAGACCAAGAAAACTCATGGAGCTGCTTGACATTCGAGGAGGTTCCCAATTCACAATTGCGGACACCTTCTGGGATTAACAGCGATGCCCTTGGCGGAGATGATATGACCAAGATAAAGCACTTCATCAAGCCAAAATTCACATTTGGAGAACTTAGCATAGAATTGATACTCTCTGAGCTTGTCTAGCACCAATCGCAAATGTTTGGCATGATCCTTCTTATTCTTGGAGAAGACCAAAATATCATCAAGATAGACCAAGACGAATTCATTGGTGTAGGGGTTGAATATGAAGTTCATCATCCGAGAGAATGTTGGAGGAGCATTGACGAGGCCGAAAGACATGACAGTATATTCATAAGAACCAAAGCTTGTTCGAATCTTGTCTTGGGAATATCTTGTTCACGAATCTGAATTTGATGATAACCCATACGAAGGTCAAGCTTGGAGAACACTTTAGCACCTTTGAGTTGCTCGAAAAGCTCATTGATGTTGGGAAGTGGATACTTGTTCTTGATTGTCTTCTTATTCAATGGACGGTAATCGGCGCAAAAGTCGGTCCGTGCCATCCTTCTTCCGGACAAAAGAACACCACAACCCCAAGGAGATGAACTCGGTCGATCAAACCCAGACGCTCTTGTTCATCGAGCTGCTTCTTCAATTCCTTCAGCTCATCAGGTCCAAGCTTGTATGGGCGCTTACAAAGCGGGTTCAATGCGGGCTCAAGATCGATAACGAACTCAAGCGGCGATGAGGAGGCATACCCGAAGCTCTTACGGAAAGACATCTTGGTACTCACAAACGATCGAATCGAGAGATAGCATCCAATTCGCCCTTCTCATTGAGAGAAAACAACCAATGGTTTCATCACGAGCGCATAGATGATCACATCATTAGAAGAGTGAGTCAATTGAATTTCCACAGCAGCACAATCAAGCTGAGCTTTGTCTGAGAAAGCGATCCATTCCGAGAATAAGATCAATATCCGAGTCACCAAGAACCATTGGTTTAGAAAGAAATCTATAATCGCCCATCTTGATAGAGACATCATGAACTATTGAGTTGGCTCTCATTGACTTCGCCGGAGAAATAACACCCAAAGGTTTATCCAGGTAAGACCAAGAAAAATCATTCTTTGCAAAAACGATCTTGACATGAAACAATGCGATGCACGGTATCAAATAAGACTTTTGCGGGAATATCATTAATCGAGAGATTACCCATTATCACATCGAAGATTCCTCTGCTTGAGCTGCATTCATCATATTCACCTTTGCAGACTTGGGATTATGCTTGACCACTTGCATTGTTGGAAGATTTCACGAGGAGGAGGCGGAAGGCGCCTCGGTTGAAGCACTTGTTAGCATAGTGACCTTTCTGCGACATTTGTTGCAAGTCACTTCATAGAGCGGACGGTGGTAAGGAGCACTTGACCTTGGAGCTTGAGAATTAGACTTGTTACGATAGCTTGGGTTGGGTGGGTGGGAAGATCCACGGCCACCTGAGTTCTTCTGGCGATAAGGCCGACGGAGCGGAGGAGGAGGAAGGTAGAACTTCTGCTGCTTAGCTGCCACTTGAGAGGAAGAAGAAGACTGAATGCATCCTGATTCTCTTCTTAGAAGCCTCACATTTGAGCTGGGCAGCTTCTTGCTTTAGTGCCATGTTGTAGAATTCATCATACTTTTCTGGCTCAAAAAGCACAAGAGCTAATTGCAGATCTTCTCTCAGACCACCTCTGAATTGATAGATCATACTCTTCTCATCAGGTACGTCTTGCTTAGCAAAGCGAGCGAGTTTCTGGAACTGGATATTGTATTGATAGACAGACATGTTGCCTTGCTTGAGATTGCGGAACTCCTCACGCTTGCTCTCAACAACACTTTTTGGAATGTGGTGAGCTCTGAAATCACGGCGGAACTCATCCCAGGTAATGATATGACCTCCTCTGGAATCTTTGTATTGCTGGTACCACTCAGCAGCTTGATCCTTGAGTTGAAGCGATGCAAACTTGACAAAGTCCTCGAGTCGACATTGCTACAATCAAAATGCTTGCAGATGTCCACAAGCCAATCGTCAACGTCGTGGCCTCAACACGAAACCGAAAGACTTGGCTGATTAGCGAGGCCGGTGAGAGTAGCAAAGTGCGGCTGATTGTTGCCTTGACCTTGATTTCCTTGATTGCCTTGCCCTGAGTGCGTTCTTGCAAGAGCTGCAAAATCATCGAGCATTGGCATTGGTGGCTGCCATGATAGCTTGCCGAGCCTCCGGAGGCGGAGGTGGAGGTGGAGGTTCGACCGATCCCCATCATTGCGATCCGGATTCAGACGCGTTGGCGGAGCCATCTGAAGAGGGTGACATCCGTTAGTCCTTTGATAGACAAATAGATAAGTAGAATCAATGGATAGAAATTGCAACATATAGTCTTCACAATAAACATTCAACAAGAATGAGCGAATGAATTCAAAGTTAATCATCACACGTCCATTAAGGTGAGAAGCCACTTAGATAAAGATATGGAAACAACATCATCTTAGAAACAAATCGAATATCTGGCGAAAACAAAAGATTGGCTTCTAGAATGAGCGGAACAAACACATGATAGAGATTTACGCCCAAAGTGTTAGTGGTGGGGCCCACGGACACGACGTATAGCGGACGTCACGAATGACAAACAAGGCGTCCCGAATCAGCATAGCCAAGGATTCTTTAAGGCGTCTCGCGACCATCGTAAATCGACCGTGAATGGGCGGACCACTAGACGTTGAACCCCAATCTCAAATCATACATCCGTCGGAAAGATAACCCGTAGCTACTAGAATTCCCACCTATAAACTCCGAAACTTTACGGTTATGCAATCTGGTGTTGGGGATACAGGGACACAAAATATATCACCCAAACTAACAATACCTAGATCCAAATTGTATCCATCCGTCAACACATAACCAAGAAATCCTCGAAATCGTGTACCTCAACCTTGAAAAACATCCGTTATACAAGTCATGGCAATACTCCCACACTTCGCCTCGATCTTGGGCTATCGGGTTATCTCACCAACAACTGCACAAAAGAGATTTCGATGTCGGTAAAACTCAAGTATTCGAGAATCGCAACGATAAAATTGTGGCGACAACACCTCGGAGCTCAACTCCCGGGACACCGCCACAACCCCTAAATGTCGAGGCACCAAGAACAATGTTCTCGTCACAAAACCATCGAACGATTCCAAGATACCCACGTGATCCTAAATTTTTTTAGTGAAATTTGAGGAGAGAAGAGTCAAAACTCTCGTCGGGATACCTCACCAGAGCGACGAAGGACTGGGAGTAAAAGAATCCTACTCTCCGATATATATAATCCTAAGACTCAAAACATTTTCCATTCTAGACTCAACAACGCCACAAACAATCAAGTAGGGGCTCCTAAGTCGGGAAGGCTCGATTACCAACATGTAACGCCTCGATGCGGCTATATCTCCCACGTGTCGGGCATGACTTAGAGGCATAACCGCATTGAAAGCAATGTCGCAAGTGAGGTAATCTTCACACAACCCATGTAATAAATAAGGAAAGAGATACATAGTTGGCTTACGATCGCCACTTCACACAATACATAAATAAACATCCATCATTGAGTACACTCAAGGTCCGACTACGGAACCAAAATAAAAGAAGATACCCCAAATGCTACACAGATCCCGATCGTCCCAACTGGCACCACTCACGATCATCGGGAAAAGACACATAGTAACGACCACGTTCCTCGTCGAACTCCCACTTGAGCTCGGTTGAGTCACCTGCACCGCATCATCGGCACCTGCAACTGTTTTGGTAGAATCATGAGTCACGGGACTCAGCAATCTCACACCATGAGATCAAGACTATTTAAGCTAATAGGAAGGACAGGGGTTGTAAAGTGGAGCTGCTGCAAGCGACTAGCATATATGGTGGCTACATCGCAAAAGAGAGCGAGAAGAGAAGCAAAGCACGGACGTGAAGCTAATAGCGATCAAGAAGTGATCCTGAACTACTTACGTCAGACATAACTCCAACACCGTGTTCACTTCCCGGACTCCGCCGAGAAGAGACCATCACGGTTACACACGCGGTTGATGTGTATTTTATTGAGGTCAACTTTGGGTTTTCTACAACCGACATTAACAAATTCCCATCTGCCTCATAACCATGGCACGGCTTTGAAAGATATTACCTGCAGGGTGTCCCAACAAGCCCATTATAAGCTCTCACGGTCAACGAAGGATATTCCTTCTACCGGGAAGACCCGATCAATCTCGAATCCCGGACTACAAGACATTTCGACAAAGAATAAAACAAGACCAGCAAAGCCACCCGAATGTGCCGACAAATCCCGATAGGAGCTGCACATATCTCGTTCTCGTGGCACACCGATAAGCGAAGCGTCTGAGAACCGACGTAATCCAAGTTGCCAAGGAATGGTCCCGACGGTGCTCTAGTTTGGACCAACACTCGAAGGAGCATTGGCCCGGGGTTTAAAATAAGATGACCCTCGGGCTCGCGAAAACCGGGGAAAAGGCTTAGGTGGCAAATGGTAAAACCAATGTTGGGCCTTCTTTGGGCGAGTCTTATTCAAAGCGAACTGTCAAGGGGTCCCATAAATCACCCAACCGTGTAGGAGCAAAAATCAAGGAACATAACACGGTATGGCGGAAACTAGGGTGGCAAGAGTGGAACAAAACACCGGGCATAAGGCCGTGCCTTCCACCCTTTACCAAGTATATAGATGCATTAATTATAGCAGATATATATATATATTGTGATATCCCCAACAAGTAAACATGTTCCAAAAGGAACAACATCTCCATGTTCAACAAGGAACAAACTTCATCTTCACCGCAACTAGCAACGCTATAAGAGGGCTGAGCAAAGCGGTAACATAGCCAAACAACGGTTTGCTAGGAAAAGGATGGTTAGGGGCTGACATGGCAATATGGGTGGCATGATATAGCAAGTGGTAGGCATCGCAGCATAGGCATAGCAAAAGAGCGAGCAACTAGCATAGCAAAGATAGAAGTGATTTCGAGGGTATGGTCATCTTGCCTGCAATGTTCTCAGAGTTGTCGAAAGCTTGATCCTCGTAAGCGTTCTCAACAGGTTCCTCGTTCACGTACTCGTCTCCCGGCTCTACCCAAAGCAACAACACAAACAAAGGAACCACAATAAATCACGGTGCAATGCACAAGCAACATGATGCAAAACATGACATGATATGCGGGATGTGATATGCAATGCTTATGTGCGCTCCGGAAGGGAAATGATGAACCAGGCATCAACTTGGCAAACCAAGTATGCCACTGGAAAGATGAGATGATTTCGGTTGAAATCGATATAAAGATCACCGGAATCGGATGCACGGTTTGAAATGACAAGCAAAACAAGAATGGCACAAATCTGCCATTAACAGCATGATGCCACTTAGCAAGCAACAATTAATTAAGCTACTGCACCCAAACGTATCAACAAAGCACATGGAAGTGATCTACACAAGATGCTTGACAAAAGATGAGCACTGAGCTACGGCTAGTTCACATCATAACAGGTTCAAACAAGCATGGCAAAAGTGCACAAAATATCAGGCTGGACATGGCAAAAACAGCATCAGGTTGCAATGTTCAGAGCAACAAAACTACATGCTACAGGAACTTAAAATAGCTAAACAAGGCATGGCATGAATCTACTCAAAGCATAGAACAAAAGTCCCTTACTGACCATAAGCCAAAAAGGATAAGAAAATATAGTAACACCCATGTCAATATCGAAAGTTTCGTTAACAGATTCAGCAACATGACATGTCAAAAACTGATAACAAGTAGGCATGTTTACAAGCTCAATGCACTCACTACAGAGCCTTATATGATAAACTAAGCATACATACATCAAGAATACATGGCATAGAAGACATACATAGCAAGAACAATAACATAGCATATACGGATCCACCACAACAACCTTGGCAAAATTGAATAACATGTAAACAATCTGCCAGGAAACATTTGATAGTAAAAGTAGAGCTCGATTGACTCAAGCTATGGCACTCCATAATTGCAAACAAAGGCATGGATGGATAGAGCAAGACATGTTTTACAAAATATTCTTACTGAAGTATCTCAAAATATGCATGGATCTCTCGGTATCATCAAGTTAACATGGCATCAAAATATCAGCAAAACAGAGCTGAAAACAGCAACATCAGGACACCTACTTTGCATGCTTGTGCTAGTCACCACATAGATCACAAAAATACATGGCATACACCCCTGGAAAGATGGCATGGCATATTACAAAACACATGTAGGACTCAAATTAATAGGATGCACACATCAATCATGGCAAAAATAACAAAAGTGCAAGTTCTGTTAAGAAACAGAAACTAATCATCACATAGCACTCTTCTAACAGAATTTAGGGCATCAAGATAAGCTCAAATGAAAATGATGCAATGATATGAAATGATATACTCTTTGAGACGAACATTTTGACATATTATACGCGCAAAATGGACCTACAGATGCAAAGTTATACTATGATGAAAATGACACAAAATAATCACAGGGGAAAAAGACTTAGAAGAAATTAGGGGGGAAGAAGTCAGCAGGCTAGTCCGGATCTGGATCGGATCGGGACCCGATCGGCGATGGCGGCTCGGGCGCTGGGTCGCCGGGCGCGGTGGCTTGGGCCGACGGGAGAGGTGGCTGCGGCGGGCGGAGGGGCATGGCTCGGCGGCGGGCTGGCGGGCGAGGCGCCGTCGCCCGGCCGGGCGGCTTCAGTTCAGGCGACTCCGCGGCATGGGGCGTGGCGACGAGGACTCCGGCGGACGGGCGGCGAGGCGGCGGCCGCGGGCGGTCGCGGCCATGAGGCCGGCGTGGTAGGGCGCTGGTGGGGGGCGGGCGCGCGGCCGGATGGACTGGGCCGGGGCCGGGCGGCCGAGCGGGCAGGGCGGCGCGGGCGGCGGGCGCAGCTACGTGGCGCGCTGAGATTCTCCGGCGGCAAGCGCGCACGCGTCCGACTCGGGACGGACAAGTCCGTCGGCGGAAGGTGGAAGGAGACTAGGGTTAGGGAAAATGATCCGAAAATTTGGACGGGGAGGACATATTTATAGGTAGAGGGAGCTAGGAGAGTCCAAATGAGGTGTGGTTTCGCCCACGATCGTGATCGAACGACGGAGAGCATGGAAGTGACTTAGATGGGTTATTGGGATGTTTTGAAGGGGTGTTGGGCTGCAACTTAAAAGAGGCTTTTGCGAGAGTGCGGTTAACCGTTGGAGTACCAAACGAGCTCCAAATGACCCGAAACTTGATCGGTGGTCTACGGGTGGTATACCAAGGCCACTAGACAAACCTCGGTCCATTCCGAGAAGGTTTAGTACCCTTTGCGGAAAAAGCGTAAAAGGGCCGCCGGGGAGATAGGAGTGCGGATTGCAAAAGCGGACAACGGAAAAATGCTCGAATCATGGGGCGAACACGTATGCAAATCGATGCACATGATGACATGATAAAAATGCATGACATGGACAAAATGCAAAAGAAGAAAACCCAACCACGGAGGAATATCATATCACAATGCCGAAAATGGCAAGAGTTGGAGTTACAAATATGGAAAGTTACGTCCGGGTGTTACAAAGGCCTCCTTCTTAGCCTTCTTCTCGGCACCACGTGCGGTGCGGAACCAACAACCTCGCTAGACGGCGTCTCTTCGGATTATCTGGCATAGGAGCCGGACAAGTAATCTGCTCCGCCTTCTTCATCCATCTGTCAAAGGAAAAGGGAAATTAAAACCCGCATAGAGTCAAACTATGGAAAGCGAGTGTCCGTAAAGGGTAGAATCACTTACCTCGTCGACTGGCGCTGCGAGCAAAATCCGCGATCTTGATCGGCGGATCGGGAAACCGGCCCTTGAACAACACCTTCGAGCGCCTTAAATGCGTTGTGTCGAAGAGCTTGTTCAGCGCTGGTGCTGTTCGGATCGAACTCCCATAGATTGAATGCCGCTCTTGGCATGGGAGAATCCGTGGACGAGCATGACTTGGACCACATTAACCAGCCCGAGCTTCTTCACGACTTCTTGATCTGAGCTTGGAGTCCGTCGGCTCCTTCAAACTGCCCCAGCAAGCCCTTCTCTTTCCGGAGGTGAGCTGCGTGGGGATACCAGATCTAAACTCGGGGCCACCGCCCATTTAGGGTCACGCGGCTCGGTGATGTAGAACCACCCGATTGCCACCCCTTGGCGGATTCCACGAAGGCCTTGAACCAAAGGGCGTTGGGCATCTTGCCCAACATGGCGCCTCCGCTTTTCGCTTGAATGCCCTTCACTACCTTGACTTGACATTGAAGGTCTTGAGCCTAAGCGAAGTGGGGCTGGATGCAGAAGGAAGGCCTCGCACACCACGATAAACGCCGAGATGTTGAGGATGAAGTTCGGTGCGGATCATGGAAATCCAGGCCGTAGTAGAACATGAGCCCCGGACAAAGGGGTGAAGTGGAAAGCCCGATCCATGGAGGAAGTGGGAAAGAAAGACAACCCTCTCATGGGGCACAGGGGTGGGGATGAGCTGCCCTCGTCGGGCAGCCGGTCTGTGATGTCGCCGGAGAGGTATCCGCGCCCAGCGTGTTTGGCGATTGCTCCTCCTTAGCGGTGGAGGCCAACCATTTACCTCCGCTCCGGACATGGTCGGAGAAGGTTGAGATGAGATCTTGCGAACTTGGGCGCTGGAGCTCGAGTCTTGTGAGGATGGATAAGCAAAGGAGGAAGAAGGCGTGGGTGAGAAGGTGAATCCTTATCCCTTATATTGGCGGGCGAAGTCTTACGCGTCCCCACAGGCCTGGTAAAACTCGCTTATCTCCCAAGCGTCACCATCAATGGCGGTTGGGTTACCCACGCCGTATTGATGAGAATCCGGATTAAGGGGAAACACGATCTCGCTTCGACAAGGCGTGCCAAGGAAACCGCTTAAATAAATCTTGAGGTGGTAAAGTAAAAAACAATTGAGTAATGGCTTGGTAGTGGTGTGACGTCATGCCACGGAAAACGTCGATGGATTGAACTTCGTGTATATATTATTATTCTCTCTATGGTGGAATGTGGAATTTATTTTGCGAGCGGACACTATCTGGTGTTCACAATCTTCTATCATTTGGAGGAGGAACCCGCCTTGCAATGCCGAGCAATATACCGCCGGACTTATCGTCATTGAAGCCTGGTTCAGGGGCTACTCTTGAGGAGTCTGGATTAGGGGTGTCGGATAGCGGACTACCATCATCGACGAACTATCATTTGCGGACTATCATCATCAACGGACTCCAAGACTATGAAGATACAAGATTGAAGACTTCCCCGTGTCCGGATAGGACTTTCCTTGGTGTGGAAGGCAAGCTTGGCGATCTGGATATGTAGATCTCCTACCATTGTAATCGACTCTATGTAACCCTAGCCCTCTCCGGTGTCTATATAAACCGGATGGCTTTAGTCCGTTGGACAACAATCACAACAACCCTTACAATCATACCATAGGCTAGCTTCTAGGGTTTAGCCTCCTTGATCTCGTGGTAGATCCACTCTTGTAAACATCCACAATATCAATATCAATCAAGCGGGGCGTGGGTTTTACCTCCATCAAGAGGGCCCAACACAGGTAAACATCGTGTCCCTTGTCTCCTGTTACCATCCGCCTAGACGCACAGTTCGGGACCCCCTACCCGAGATCCGCCGGTTTTGACACCGACAGTGATCATAACGACAACTTATAGGTTCATCTGAAAGTTTGACAAGGGACTAGATAGCTCGAGAGTGGAATTTGCTCCTCCGATGATGGAGAAATATTCTTAGGGCCCTCTTGGTGTGATGGCATCTACCGTCGCCTGGCCAGACACAGGTGATTATGTCACAGGGATGCCGGAACATTTCAATTTCAAAGAAGAACAAAACCGGTAACGAGGATAACGGTATAATGAGCATGTGTATGACTCAAGAGGATATCGATACATCTCACATCGGGGTTTTAAAGTACCGTGAAGTAAAGGGAATAGCACATGATAACCAAAGGTTCACTCAAACATCATTCATGTACTCATAGGGATCGGTATGTAAGTCCACGGTTCCGTTATCGGTCATTGAACAAAGGGGTTTTGTTCATGTCTATGTTTTACCATACCTATAGGGTCACAAACTTAAGGTAATCTTGATCTGCTAAGTGTTATTAGGATGGGAGTGACGAGGATTTACTTTTGAAATAATTTCGTTAATATTTGAAATAGTTTCGGGAGGAACCGAAAGCGCTTCGGGGTCACTGGAAGGGTTTCGGAGTTTATTGGGCAATATTGGGTATTGCCGATAAATATTATATAGTGGAAAATGTTTTCGGAGATGTTAAATTAATAATAAAAGGCTCTAGTAAGTGTTAGGAGGCATTTATAATTAATTTAGGACACCGATAATCACCACACGTGTGGTGGAAGCAACACCCGACAACACGCCCCATGACCACAGATTGCGCCACGTCACCACATGCATGCACAAGTGACAAAACTGATGATGTCAGCATGAATCTTTCGTGTTTTAGTTTTTAAATTGTTTTATCTCTTAAATGAAAAATCTGAGTAAAAACCATTTTCACCACTAAATCTGTCGCGATGAGATCTTCCAAAATAGATCCCATATCGATCTGTTTTGACAATTTTTTGGTTAAAATTTGTCATGTCTATTGCACATAAATAGCCATGGTATTTACACTAAAGTTGTCATGATATGTTTCAACTACCTTTTCTTCTATGTTTAAAGAAATTTGACATGTTATAAAATGGGGAATTAAGAAACTAAACTTGACAAGGTAAATTACTAAATTTGCCATCATTCATTAAATAATTTTGACATGGTTCTTAATTAAAAATAAATCCATTGTCAATTACTTTAAAAATGCATGGTCAATGACTCAAATTTGCCATGAACCATAAACTAAAATTGGCATGGTGAATTACTTAAATTTGCCATGATACATGCACTAAATTTTGCCATGGTTCATACAAAAAATAGTTTTCATGGTCAAAAATACTAAAATTGCCATGATCTATAAACTAAATTTTCCATGATGAATTACAAAAAATTGCCATGACCCATGAATTAAATTTGTTGTGGTTAATTACTAAAAATTGCCATGGTCAACTAATAAAAATGGCCATGAAAAGTAGTTAAAAATACAATGGTAGCTTTAAATCTAGAGGGAAAAATAGATGAAACATATCATGGCACCTTTAGTGTAAACTATATGGCAATTACAGTGTAAACATCATGGCAAGTTTTGGCCCAAAAAAGGTCGTCGAAACATATCAATATAGGATCTAGTTTTGAATATCTCATCGAGACAGATTTAATGGTGAAAACGGATTTTAATCGTATTTTTTGTTTAGGAGATAAAACATTTTTAAGTCTGAAAAAATAAAAAGTTTCCGCTGATGTCATCTATTTGATGTAGCAAGATGGTTGGTAATGAGGGCATTTGGACCATATTGCTTCATGCCACATGTGTGGCACTTATCATTTGGGTTAATTTAATATTAGCGGGTCTTAAAAGGCCAAGAGGTGGAAGGCAACTTGGGCCACAAGGGCCCAACAGGGGAGGTGCCCCCTTTTCGTCGGGAGGCCGAATTGGGGTGGGGGAAGGACTCCTCCTTCCCCCCTTTGCCAGCGCAAGGAGGAGAGTCCTTCCCCTCTTGTGGTGCCCCATCATCTCCTCTCCAACCTATAAATACTAGAGACTTTTTCACCTTTTCAACACACAAGTTTTGGAGCCTCCTCTAGTTCTCTAGTTCTAGTTGATCAATTATAGCTTGACCTAGATTCTCGAATCCTCATAACTAGAACCCTAGTGTGGTTCTAATCCCCCCCCCCCTCTAATTCTTCGATGATGATTAACTCTGGACGCTGAAGCGTTCTCGCATCGTGAAGACCGTTTGCATGCAACTTGTAGAGAGGCCATGCTTTCTGTCTTCCGCTCGAGGGACGTTCGTGGGTGGTTTGTGGGATTGTTCATCTACCATTCAAGGGACTCGAAGTACGATCTACACTGACCTGTATTTTTTCAATGCAACTTGGAGTCGGGAACGATAAAATCCAAACCGTTATGCATCTTCATATTGCTCCTGGGTGATCTTAGGCATTTTTTTTTGTTTTCTACTATGTTTTCCAACAAACATAATGTCAATGATTGTGCAGCTTTGCTTCGAACGCATCTTACTGCTACATTCTTTGGTAGTGTTGCCACGGGCTTAATTTTTTACCAGTTTTTGTATCAGTGGATAATGAAGCTACTTGGTTGAACTTTCAGAGTTGTGTTGTAGTTAACATCATTGAGGGTGAAATTTCTCAGCTGGATGGGTTGGTTCATTTGTCTACAATCTTCTATAAGCAGCATCAATGGCCTTGGCAAGTCAGAGAGATGTCCAGTGACACTTACTTGGTTCGATTTCCTCCCTAGAAGATGGCAGACCTGGTTTAATTTGCTTTTAACTTACATGTTGACGGGGTTACCATCAAGGTGACTGAATGGAAGGGTGTGGTTCATCCTTTGTGTTAAATAGTTGAAGCTTGGATGGTTATAGATGGTATTCCACCAAAATGATGCACTTGGAAGGTGTTTTCCCAAATTGCCTCTTGCTTTAGGATCTTGACAGATGTTGATTGGAATGGAATGTTTAAGTTTATTTGCTCAAGTAAAAGATCATGGTGGCTTGCAAAGATCCTACCAAAATCCCATTTGAGAGACTGATTGAGATGAAGAAGAAGTATTTTCTTCTTAGCTTGTTGTAGAAGGCTTTGAGCAAGTGGTTACTTTTGACCCCCTATGAAGATAAAAATGATGACCTGGAGGGTGATGATAAGAAAACTGATGAGGTGGATGATCCTATGGAACATTCATGAGGAAAAGCTTAATGATGCATGTCATTGATGAGCTGAACAAAGCCAATCTATCGCAAGGGCATGGCCTTCCTGCGGGTTCTTCTTCGAGGAAAATATCTGTTGAACATAAGTTTCATCCTACTGCCTTATCGAACTTTGGTCATGAAATTTTCATTGGGGAATTTAAGAAACAAGCCTGGTGTGACCCCCAACCTGCTAGTGAACCATTATGAGGAGATTGCAAACACTCCCGAAATTGCTGAATTCAGAAACTGAAATGGAAGAAGGGTAGAACTCTAAAAGTTTGGCTGATATGTCTCCAACATATCTATAATTTATGAAGTATTAATGCCATATTTACATCGATTATATATGGTTTTGGTGCATTTTTATATTTTTTATGGACTAACTTATTAATATAGTGCCTAGTGTCAGTTCCTGTTTTCTTTTGCTTGTTTTTAGTTTCGAAGAAAATCAATATCTAGGAAGGTCCAAATACGATGCCAATTTTTGACATTTTTGTGTGGACCAAGAAGGTCCCTGGAAGCTTCTGGAGACATCGAGACAAGCCACGAGGCCCCCACATGGACACATGGTGCGGCCAGGAGGTGGCCATGCCACATGTACATGTGGGCCCCTAGGCCACCGTTTGGAGTAATTGCAACGCCACAAATTCCTATAAATACCGAAACCCTTCATTGCACCCTCGGAAGAATTTTTCCTCCGCCGCGAGTTCTTGTTTCGCGTTGATCCAATTTGGAGGCTGTCGGTGTCAAAACCGGCGGATCTCGGGTAGGGGGTCCCGAACTGTGCGTCTAGGCGGATGGTAACAGGAGACAAGGGACACGATGTTTACCCAGGTTCGGGCCCTCTTGATGGAGGTAAAACCCTACGTCCTGCTTGATTGATATTGATATTGTGGATGTTTACAAGAGTGGATCTACCACGAGATCAAGGAGGCTAAACCCTAGAAGCTAGCCTATGGTATGATTGTAAGGGTTGTTGTGATTGTTGTCCTATGGACTAAAGCCATCCGGTTTATATAGACACCGGAGAGGGCTAGGGTTACATAGAGTCGGTTACAATGGTAGGAGATCTACATATCTCATATCGCCAAGCTTGCCTTCCACGCCAAGGAAAGTCCTATCCGGACACGGGGAAGTCTTCAATCTTGTATCTTCATAGTCTTGGAGTCCGGTTGATGATGATAGTCCGGCAAATGATAGTTCGCTAATGATGGTAGTCCGCTATCCGGACACCCCTAATCGAGGACTCCTCGGTAGCCCCTGAACCAGGCTTCAATGACGATAAGTCCGTGTATATTGCTTGGCATTGCAAGGCGGGTTCCTCCTCAAATGATAGAAGATTGTGAACACCAGGATAGTGTCCGCTCGCAAAATAAATTCCACATTCCACCGTAGAGAGAGAATAATATATACACGAGTTCAATCTGCGGCGTTTTCCTGGCATGACGTCACACCACTACCAAGCCATTACTCGAATTGTTTTTACTTTACCACCTCAGCGCATTTAGCGAAGCGGTTTCCTTAACACGTCTTGTCGAGCGGAGATCGTGTTTCCCTTAATCCGGATTTTCATCAATACGGGCGTGGGTAACCCAACGCGTCATTGATGGTGGCGCTTGGAGATAAGCGAGTTTTACCAGGCGGTGGGGGCGCGTAAGACTTCGCCCACCCATATAAGGGATAAGGATTCACCTTCTCACCTCGCCTTCTTCCTCCTTTGCTTATCCATCTCCAAGACTTTCGAGCTCCAGCGCCCAAGTTCGCGCATCTCGTCTCAACCTTCTCCGACCATGTCCGGGCGGGAGGTAAATGGTTGGCCTCCACCGTTAAGGAGGAGCAATCGCCAAACTTCTGGGCGCGGATACCTCTCCGGCGACATCAGCGCACCGGCTGCCCGACGAGGGCAGCTCATCCCACCCCTGGCCCCATGAGAGGTTGTCTTTCTTTCCCACTTCCTCCATGCAGACTGGGCTTTCCACTTCACCCCTTTGTCCGGGGCTCATGTTCTACTACGGCCTGGATTTCCATGATCTGGTGCGAACTTCATCCTCAACATCTCGGCGTTTATCGTCGTATGCGAGGCCTTCCTCTGCATCTAGCCCCACTTGACTTGTGGCTCAAGACCTTCAATGTCAAGCCAAAGGTAGTGAAGGGCATTCAAGCAGAGTCTTGGGCGCCATGTTGGGCAAGATGCCCAACGTCCTTTAGTTCGAAGGGCCTTCGTGGAATCCGTCAAGGGTGGCAATCGGGTGGTTCTACATCACCGAGCAGCGTGACCCTGAATGGGCGGCGGCCCCGAGTTTAGATCTGGTATCCCCATGCAGCTCACCTCCTGGAAAGAGAAGGGCTTAATGTGGGGCGGTTTGAAGGAGCTGACGGGACTCCAAGCCTGTATCAAGAAGCTGGTGAAGAAGCTCAGGCTGGTTAACGTGGTCCAAGTCATGCTCGTCCGCCGGATTCTCCCATGCCAAGAGCGGGCATTCAATCTATGGGAGTTCGATCCGGAACAGCACCAGGCGCTGAACAAGCTCTTCGACACAACGTACGAAGGCGCCTGGAAGGTGTTGTTCAAGGGCGCCGAAGCCCCCGCATCCGCGACTGAAAATCGCGGATTTCGCTCGCAGCGCCAGGATGAAGAAGGCGGAGCAGATTACTTGTCCGGCTCCTATGCCAAAAAATCCAGTAGACGCTCGTCTAGCGAGGCTGCTGGTTCCGGCACCGCATGTGGTGCCGGAAAAGAAGGCCAAGAAGGAGGCCACGGGTGCTCGAAAGTGTGCCCGTCTTCAGGTGTCCGACGACTCCGGGGCTGACTCCTCCCGAAAATGAGGAGGAGGAAGAGGACTCTCTCGGAGGAGGGAGAGAGAAGAGGAAGGCTTCCCCAGCAGGGGGAGGCGAAGGGTCAGAGGGGAAGGACTATTCCCCCGGACAGCTCCGCCAACATCAACGTTGGCGAGGAAGAATGGCCTTCAAGGGCCAGGCCTCCGGCGAGATCGTAAGTATCCGGATTCATGAATGATTTATAATTTCTTTTTCTGCGTCACATAGTGTCATTCTAATGCCGCATATCTTTTGTAGTCCGGTCGATGATGATCTCCCGCTTCATCGAAAGCAGGTCGTTGGCTTCGTCGGATGTAGACTCCATCCCGACCGCCTCCACCCCTCGCGACGTCGAAGGCGCCGAGGTGGGATCCCAGAAGGACCCATCGGGGAGGCTCGGGCGCCACAAGGCGCCCTCCGACTTTGCGCCGGACTCCACAATGAACCCGCAGTGGTTCCGGAGTCCAGCCGGCCGCCCTTCGAGCGAAGGGCAAGACCGTGACGCCGGGCGGCTTCCGTCCCAACCGGGCGCGGGTAATTTGTTGGGCGCTGCAGGCGCTTCCATCGAGGAAGAACACCGCACTATTATGAGTGCGGTGATTGAAAAGTGCAGCTTCGCCAAAGGCGGGCTGACCAAGCTTACAATAGCCTTCTATCGGGCTTTGAGGTAAGAAGTTAAAAATATGCAATGTAATACCGCATAGACAGTAGCCCCGATGCTCGGTTCGGTGTTGGAAAGAAAAGCGGACCGAGGATCTAAAAAAGATATCTGTGAGGGTTGCTAAAAATTATGTCAATATGGGTTGCAGGCTGCGCTGCCTGACCTCTGCCGACCGATCATGGAGGTCGGTGCGTTGAAGCAGGAGCTCGGGCGGTCGGGCAAGAGCTCGGCTGCGCCAGAAGCAGCTCAAGACAAAGAAGGTGAGTAACACCACTTTGAATTTGTACCTTCTGAGAAAAGGTTTTAGGTTGCGACAAAAATAACAAGGATAACATGGGTACTGCAGGGCCACGAGCGAGGTGGCGGCCTCAAGGAGGCCGTGTCTGCAGCCGAGCATAATGCGGCCACGAACGGGCAGAGCGAGAAAAGCAAGAGGCGAGGGTGGCGGTGGTGCAGCAAGAGCTCCAGGCTCTCATGGAAAAGCATGAGAGTTTGGAGCGTGACTCAAAGACTCAAGAGTCCGAGCTTGCCTCGGCTCTCGAAAGTGCCAAAACCGCCAAGGCCGAGGCCCATAAGTCCCTTCAGGAGGTTGAGTTGATGAGGAAGATAGCGGCGGGTAAGGCATTTTTCATGCAAAGCAAGCGTGTGAATGTAAATTACGTGTTACTTACCCGAATTCGGAGCTCTCCAGGGGCGTTTGCAGATCTGCCTCGCAGCGTGTCTGATGCCGCCGCATTCTACCGAGCCGAGGAGGGAAGCTCAACGGAGAAGGTCTTCTGGTCTCAGTATGCTGAGGCCGGCCATCCGGTGCCCCCTAGCGACCAGCTGAAGCAGCTGGTTGAGCTTCACAAGGTGGCCGAGCAGGCCATGTAGGGCCTCATAGTCCGGCTGTGGCGTAGGTCTTTGTCACGCCCAATATGCGACCCTATCCAAAAGGAACTCGATGGTCCCACCAAGGATAGACCCGCATATTGGAACGCTTTTGCAAGGTGGATATCATTACATCAACAATACATAATAGATGGGGATACATACATAAGGCACAAATGCCACAAGAATACATCAATCATCATATACAAGATCAACATCCGACTACGGATGAAACATAAACAAAGCTCAAACGACATCCACCACCTGCTAGCCCAGGGCTGCCGACTGAACCTATCCCCGATCGAAGAAGAAGCGAAGAAGAACTCCAAAACAAGCAAACATCGCTCTCGCGTCATGATCATCGCACAACCTGTACACAAGCTGGTGGTGTAGTAATCTGTGAGCCACGAGGACTCAAAGAATCCCATTACCATGGGTATCAAGACTAGCAAAGCTTAAAGGGAAAGGAAGGGGTAAAGTGGTGAGGTTGCAGCGGTGGCTAAGCATGATATGGTGGCTAACTTACGCAAATGAGGCGAGAAGAGAAACAAAGGAACGGTCGTCAACTAGTAATGATCAAGAAGTGATCCTGAACTCCTACTTACGTCAATCATAACCCGAAACCGTGTTCTCCTCTCGATCAACCCGAAAAGAGACACTCACGGATCGCATACGGTTGGTGTATTTTAGAAGAGTTTGCTTCAAGTTTACTACAACCGGATATTAACAAATTCCCATCTGCCACATAACCGCGGGCACGCCTTTCGAAAGTTCAAACCCTGCAGGGTGTCCCAACAAGCCCATGATAAGCTCTCGCGATCAACGAAGGATATTCCTTCTCCCGGGAAGACCCGATCAGTCTCGGAATCCGGCAACAAGACATTTCGACAGCAATAAAACAAGACCAGCAAGACCTCCGGCGTGCGACATCCCGATAGTAGCCGCAGCGTATCTCGTCTCGAGCCACGACCGGATGAGCAGATGCGTCGACAACAAGCGATACCCCAAGTTGCCTCGGGCGGCACCGTGAGTGGCTCTAGTTTGGACCAACACTTAGACAAGCATTGGCCGGGGGGCTAAAATAAAGATGACCCTTGGGATGCGCGACTCCCAAGGGAAAAGGTAATAGGTCGAGCAAATGGTAAAACCAATGTTGGGCCTTCTTTGGAAAAGTCTTATTCAAAGCGAACTGTCAAGGGGTCCCATAAATCACCCGACCGCGTTAGGGACGCAAAATCCGGGAACATAATACCGATATGACGGAAACTAGGGCGACAAGAGTGGAACAAATCACCAGGCATAAGGCCGAGCCTTCCACCCTTTACCAAGTATATAGATGAATTAATTAAATAAGATATATTGTGATATCCCAACAAGTAAACATGTTCCAACAAGGAACAACATCTCCATGTTCCAACAAGGAACAAACTTCATCTTCACCTGCAACTAACAATGCTATAAGAGGGGCTGAGCATAGCAGTAACATAGCCAAACAACGGTTTGCTAGGAAGGGTGACAAAGGTTAGAGGCTGACATGGCAATTAGGTAGGCTTGAGCAACAGGTAATAGGTAGCGCAGCATAGCGAAAGAACGAAGCAACTAGCATAGCAATGATAGTAGTGAGATCCAGGGTAGCGGTCATCTTGCCTGAAATCCCGCAAGGAAGAAGAACGAGTCCATGAAGAAGACGAGCGGATGAAGCCGAACCAAGCGTGAGCGAGCGAGTCCTCACGATCATAGCGAAGCGGGAACTATCGAGAAGAAGCACACAACATAGTAAACACACCACACATGAACAAGGCATGATGCACAACAAACATGATGCATGACAAATCTAGATGAGGCTACTCATGGCAAGGGATGATGCAAACAAGAGCAACACATCAAGGCAAGTTTAAATGAGGCCGGAAACAACATATAACAATTCCGGTAAGTCCTCATATGCAAATTTCAAAATTGGTCCAGATCTGTATAAACCTTATGTCCAAGTTGTTAAACAGCAAGTTAAGATGCACCACGATGATCTACGAAATTCTAGTCAAGTTACATATAAAGTTCATTAGATTGAGACTACGGCCTAGAAGATATGAGCAAAACAAGTTAAGCATGGCATTGATGCAAAATGCACCCAAACATCAAGCAAACACCTCAAAACAAGGATGCAACAAGATAATATGAAGCTACATGCAAAATCAAGCAAGTTTCATATAGAGCACACTCAAAAGCAGACAGCGGTTCAACACATACACACAATACAAGTTATAGCAACAATCATCCAAATAGCAAGTAGGCATATTGCAAGCATCAAAACAACATGCTACTGAATCTCAACATGATAACAAAAGGCATGGGCATGATGTATAGGTAAAGCATGACAAAACATGAACACTTAGCTATCTCCAGAAATCACTAGAACATGCTCAAAAACACATGGCAAGATTGCAAATAATAACAGATTTAGGACTTTAGCGAAATAACATCGAGGTTGCAATGTTTAGAGCTATCAAACAACATGTTACAGGAACTTATCATGGCAAAAAAAAGCATGGCATGAATCTACTCAAGGAATAGATCAAAAGTCCTTTACTGACCATAAGCCAAAAAGGATCAGAAGATATGATGGCACCCATGTAAACATGGCAAGTTATATTACAGATTCATACATGGCAGGAACAACAATAAGTAGGCATGTTGGTGAGCTTGAACCACTCCCCACAGAGCAATACATGGCATGGCAAGGCGACCAACAGTAAGAAGACATGGCATAGAATCTATACATGTCAAGATCAACATCATAGCATACACGGATCAACTACAACAACCTTGGCAAAATTGAATAACATGTAAACAACCTGCCAGGAAACATTTTATAGCAAAAGTATAGCTCGATTGACTCAAGCTATGGCACTCCATAATTGCAAACAAGGGCATGGATGGATAGAGCATAACCATATGTTCAAAACATCCTTATTGAAGTATCTCAAAATAAGCATGGATCTCTCGGTAGCATCAAGTTAACATGGCATAAAAATATCAACAAAACAGGGGCTGAAATCAGCAACATCATGAAGCCTAGTTTGCATGCTTGTGCTAGTCATCACAGAGATCACAAAAATACATGGCATACACCCCTGTAAAGATGGCATGGCATATTACAAAACACATGTAGGACTCAAGTTCATAGGGTGCACACATCAATCATGGCAAAAATGACAAAAGTGCA
This sequence comes from Aegilops longissima, assembly GCA_021605205.1. NCBI lineage: Eukaryota > Viridiplantae > Streptophyta > Magnoliopsida > Poales > Poaceae > Aegilops > Aegilops longissima. The sequence goes on from CM038679.1 coordinate 389,099,718, forward strand.
TGTTCTGATAAGAATCTGAAACTAACATCACGTAGCACTCTTCTAACAGCATTTCGGGCATCAAGATGAGCTCAAATCTAAATGACGCAATGAGATGAAAGGATGTAATCGTCGAGGCGAACAATTTGACATATTACACGCGCAAAACGGAGCTACGGACGCAGAGTTATGATGCGATGAAAATGCATGAAAATATTAGCAGATCGGGGACAGTGGATTTGGATGGGGGAAAGTCAACCTCATGGCACAGATTACGAGGCGAGGCGGATCTCGCCTGAGATGCGGGCTGTGGCGGCCGGAGGAGGGTGCGGAGGCGGCGAGGGGCGGACGGCGGGTCGGGCGGCGCGAGGAGGCACGGCTGGCCGAGCGAGGAGCTGCTCGGCGAAGCTCCCATGATGGCTGCTGGCATGGTCGGGAGGCGCCGGACCGAGGGCGCTTCAGGCGCCGCCGAGGCGGGGGCGGCCCTCCATGGCCGTGGCTGCGCGTGAAGGAGGGGATCGGCCGGGCGGCGCGGGGACGAAGCGCCGGCAGTGTGTGTGCGAGCGAAGCCAGCGACGAGGCTGAACAGCAGCATGGTGGCGGCGCAACCGGTCCGGGCGAGGCCTTCAGGCGGCGTTGGTTCGCGCGCGCCCGGGCGGGCCTCGGATGGGCCCCGGACGGGCCTGGCGCGGGGAGGAGAGAGGAGACCGGCGGCGGGTGAGGTGGCGCCCTCTGATTCGCCGAGGGACGGCGGCGGACGTGTCCGGCCAGGGGCGGACATGTCCGGCGCGGCGCGGAGGGGAAAAATCTAGGGTTTCGGGGGTTTGGACTGCGGAATTTCAGGGGAGGCCACATATTTATAGGTAGAGGGAGCTAGGAGAGTCCAAATGAGGTGCGGTTTTCGGCCACGCGATCGTGATCGAACGATCGAGAGAATGGAGGGGAGTTTGCTGGGTTTTGGGCCACTTTGGAAGGTTGTTGGGCTGCAAAGAGAAGGAGGCTTTTACGGTTACCCGGTTAACCGTTGGAGTACCAAACGACCTCCAAATGGCACGAAACTTGACAAGCGGTCTACCGGTGCTATACCAAGGCCGCTTGTCAAACCTCGGGCCATTCCGAGAAAGTTTAATACCCGCACATGAAAAGAGGTAAAAGGGGGCGCCGGGAGACATAGGAGTGCCGGATTGCAAAACGAACAACGGGGAAAATGTTCGGATGCATGAGACGAACACGTATGCAAAATGAAATGCACATGATGACATGATATGAAATGCATATGATGACATGGCAAAGTGCAACACGCAAGCAAATGACATGGCAACGACGGCGAATAACTGAATGACATCTGGCGCATCGAATTCGGGGCGTTACAGTCTTTAAGGACACGGAAGGACCTCTCGAACAGCGACCAGTCTCTCGCCTTATCATGCCGGTCAGTTTTAGCTTTCTCCACTGAGGCGTTAACCCGGCTCAACCGGGCGCAATCGCAGTGGTTCTCCAGTGCTACCTTAGCCGATAGAGCGGGCGTAAGGTGCGAACATGGGGCCGGGCAAACCCAACTATTGACCCAAGGCATGATTGAGCTGATTCATATAATGCTATAAGTTGAGGTGCCGCACTTGTGAAAGTGTCGGACTTTATCACACCATAAGCGGAGGACATAAGCCCTGGTGTGTTTGGCGTACCAAGGTGCATGGGTGCAACATGTAAGTAAATGAACATATATATATATATATATAAAGTAATGCAATTATAGGCAAAAAGTGCTGCATTTTATTCGAGAAGATATGCTATCAGTGCGGAATGATACAAATAGTGCGGAAAGCAAGGGATTAGATGAATTAAAGGCGTCTCCCTCGAGGGTAGGCAGCGGAATGTTGTATTTTAACAAATTTAATGCTCGTGATGGAGACCACACGAGTGTTAAATCGCGGTATTTGTCCTTCCTGGCTGTTGCGTCACGAGTTGGCAGGTTCGCCGCGGACTGAGTTCTGTATAAAAAAGAAAAATAAAACAAAAAAGCAACACACTTGGGAGCCCTGGTGTGGTCGAACCGCACTGGGTCTGTTGTGGTTGTGCCCTTCCCCTATGCCCATGGTATCTCCGAGGCGTAATTATGTCTGTGAGAGTTTATCTTGTAATTTTGCGAGGGCTGGGGTTGGGGCCGCATTACTCTGGCGATGCCTGAACGTGCGGTGGTCTTGGTTGATGTTGCTCCGGCGCGTTTGGTCGTGTCCGGTCGTTTAACAGCCGGGCTCGAGAATTGCCTTAAAGGCTGCTCAGTACTTCTGCCGCGAGAGCATTGTATGTTCCTCCGTTCGGAGGGCGTTCCGTGTTTCCATTGACCGTGATGACTCCACGAGGGCTGGCATCTTGAGCTTAAGGTATGCATAATGCGGCACCGCATTGAATTTTACAAACGCGGTTCGTCCGAAAGCGAGCGTGATAGCCGCTGCGAGCGGGACTATGTCGAAGATTAACTCCTCGCTTCGGAAATTATCCGGGATCCGAAGACCACTTCGATGTAACCGAGCACTGTACAATTGGCCTCGACACCTGGTATGGCGCCTTTGAAGGTCGTCGTTGTAGGTTTAATCCTTGAAGGGTCTATGCCCATCTTGCGCCTTTGTATCCCGATAAAGCAGGCTCGAGCTCTGCCGCCGTCCATCGGGACTCTCATGAGGTGAAATCCATCAGCGATTGGGTCTAAAACCAATGCGGCGAATCCGCCATGGTGGATCTTGGTCGGATGGTCTCTTCGATCAAAAGTGATCGGGCAAGAGGACCATGGGTTGAATTTTGGGGCGGTCGGCTCCATCAGCGTATCGTCCCTTAGTGCACGCTTCCGCTCCCTCTTGGGAATATCGTTGCGTATATCATGTTTACCGTCCGAACTTGAGGGGGAATCCCTTTGTCCTCTGGTGTTCGGCGGCGGGTCTCTTCCTCGTCATCGCTGTGTAGCCCCTTGTCACTGTTTTTTGATTAATTTGCTGCTGCTTGAATACCCAACAATCTCTGTTGGTATGGTTAGCTGGCTTTTCGGGGTTCCATGTATTTGACAAGAGCGGTCGAGTATTCGGTCCAAATTGGATGGGCGGAGTGGTTCTTTTGAATGGCTTCTTCATTGACGGGTTTGGAGCCTCGGAATCCGGCGTTGACTGCCGTATCCTCATTCTTTGTCGCCGTTAATCGGCGTTTGTTTTGTTTCGACGCAACCTGCCATTGCGGTCCTTGGTATCCGGACTGCCAGCGTTTTCTTTGAGGTTATTCTTCGCGGCGAGCCAGCTATCCTCTCCCGCATGAAGCGGGTCATGAGGATGTGAGGGCTGCCATGGATTTCGGCTTCTCTGTCCTAGGTGCCGGGCCAGCCACTCATCGCGGATGTTATGTTTGAAGGCAGCTAGTGCCTCGCATCCGGACGGTCGGCGATTTGATTTTTCTTTGTTAAGAACCGTGTCGAGAATTGCTGGCGATTAAATCAGCTGCTGGATTATGTGGCTTAGGTCATCTGCGTCCGGTGGTCGCTTTGTCGTGCCACAGAAGTTGTTGAGGAATGCGGCTTCCAGTCTTCCCGAAATCAATTGACTCTGCGGGCAGGCTGTTAAGCCAATGCCGAGCTGGTCCTTTAAGCAAGCGGGAGATATTTGATGGCGTGAAGATGCGTCGCCGGGCCATGTGTATATGGAGGAGATAATCCTCAATCCGCACCATGGTCTGTTGTGCCATCGTGGGATTCGATATTAACGGGTTTGAACCCTTGAGGATTTGATGATCCATTACTTCGTCGGTGAAGCATAGTGGGTGTCTGGCGCCTCAGTATTGAGAAATATCGCGGCGTAGCTCGAGAGGCGTTATCTGCTGTGTTGGCCCGGCGGAGTAGTTGTATCCGGTGTGGTGTTGTTAAATGCGTGGGTCGTGGGGCGTCCACGTGATCCATAGATAGATCTGGATTGTCTTGCTTTGTCCTCAATATATCTACGCAAGTCCGACGCGTTCCCCGTGGCTTCCTGCTTTTAGAGCGATGCGGGGTATGGTTTTAAGTGGAGGGCTTGCACGCCTCTTCTCGCGCCACGAGGTGGTCGGTCTGCCGTATTGTCTTGCTGGTGATGCTGCCTCCTCTAATCGGGGAGCAACTTGCATTTTGGGTAACTTTTGGAGGCGTTCGAGTTCATACTCTTGACGCGAGGACCTCGGTCCATCTGCCGGCGATGAGGTCTTGATCAGCTTGAAGCTGTTGTTGCTTTTCTTTAGGCTGTTTGCCATGGCCATTAGCCTGCGTCTTAAACGCTCTTGTTCGACGGGATCCTCGTGCACGACGAATTAAATGCGTCGCCGAGGCTTGCCTCGTCTCCGGAGGGAGGTAAGTAATTGTCATCCTCGACCTCTTCGTCTACCGCCCTCTCCTGAGGGCTTGCTTCTGCCTCCTCCTGCGCTGGATCGTGCTGGAGGGAGTTGTCTTCGGCACTTTCTGGGGTGTTATTATCTCCTGTGCCGGAATCTCCATTCTTGCCGTGGCGGGATTTAGAGCGGCGCCGCTGATGTCGGCGCTTGGGCTGTTTCTTTAAGGAATCGGCCTCCGCTGCTTCTTCGCCGTCCCCATCTTTTGGGGTGTCCACCATGTATATGTCATATGACGAGGTGGTCTTCTAGTGTCCTGTAGGCGCTGGTTCTTGGTAGTCTCCGGCATCGTCGTCCATACCGTTGATGTCTTGAATCGTGGTCGAATCGTCGGTTAAATCGTCGGCGGTGGCTCTGAAGTGGGTGGTGGGTGGGATCTGAATTTCTTCGTCATCCGCGTCCCAACCGTCCCGGCCGTGGTTCGCCAGGCTCTCCGGATAGCGAGAGATGCTTCAATGAATTTATGATATCGCCAAGGGTGGCGCTGAAAGATGTCCGCAGCGGTGAATTCCATGATCGGCGTAATCGGATTCGATGGCGGGGCGCAGGAGGTTGGAGTCCGGCACCTCGGAGTCATGGGCTTTACGTGGGACAAGGTAAGTGTTCGGCTCCATCGCCGTAGAAATTACAGCTCTCGAGGCGGTGTCCAGCCATCCGTCCTCGATCCGAGCGATCGGCTCCGGACTATGAGTCGGAACGGATTCGTGTGCGGCCTCCAAGGGGCTGTTCGGCAGCAGAGTTAGGTCATGCCCATCGTGACAGCCGCAGCACGCTTCGGTGTGGCTCAGATCCATCGAGGATCAAGTCCCGTGGATATCGGCCGTGAAGTTTAGGCTTCAAACCTGACTGACGGCGGCGGGCGTAGCTTCGATCTGCTCGGATGGCCAAGGAGTTGGCCCGCGATCTGGCCGCCGAATCTGAAGATCTGTCCGGGAGGAAGGTCTCACCCAGGACTGTGTCGTTGTTGATTGAAGAGGCCATCGAGCCTATCGGTGGCGACGTAGGAACTCTCAATGAAAGCACCAATGTCGGTGTCAAAACCGGCGGATCTCGGTAGGGGGTCCCGAACTGTGCGTCTAGGCGGATGGTAACGGGAGACAAGGGACACGATGTTTACCGAGGTTGGGCCCTCTTGATGGAGGTAAAACCCTCGTCCTGCTTGATTGATATTGATATTGTGGATGTTTACAAGAGTGGATCTACCACGAGATCAAGGAGGCTAAACCCTAGAAGCTAGCCTATGGCATGGTTGTAAGGGTTGTTGTGATTGTTGTCCTACGGACTAAAGCCATCCGGTTTATATAGACACCGGAGAGGGCTAGGGTTACATAGAGTCGGTTACAATGGTAGGAGATCTACATATCCGTATCGCCAAGCTTGCCTTCCACGCCAAGGGAAGTCCTATCCGGACACGGGGGGAAGTCTTCAATCTTGTATCTTCATAGTCTTGGAGTCCGGTTGATGATGATAGTCCGGCAAATGATAGTTCGGCTGATGATGGTAGTCCGGCTATCCGGACACCCCTAATCCAGGACTCCCTCAGAGGCCTTCTCCAACACTTTGCCAGAGGGGGAACCCCCATCCATAGAGGCCTCTTCATCAACCTTGCTGCCTCCATGGTGATGTATGATTAGTTCATCCTCGGGGCTGAGGGTATTTACTAGTAGCTATGTGTTCAATCTCTCTCTCTCTCTCTCTCTCTCTCTCTCTCATGTTCTTGATGGATTTGATCTAGATTGTATCACGAGCTTGATTAATAAAGTTGGATCGTGATGTTCATCACCCTCTATCCTTTTTATGGTGAACCGAGTCTTGCTCTTTGAAGTTTCTTTAGGTCGAATTGAATACTTTGGATTTGCGATCAATTGATACATATCTAGATATTAACTTACGGATGCCCATGGTGACATTGGGGGTACTCTAAGCATAAAGGCTGAATGATAGTATCATATGGTGTTGGCGTAATATGATCTCTAGGACTATCTATGACACCTTGTGAAGGGAATGTGCCCATGAGGCAATAATAAAGTTGTTATTTATATTGCCTTATATCATGATAAATGTTTATTATTCATGCTAGAATTGTACTAACCAGAAACTTAGTACATGTGTGAATACATAGACAAACAAAGTGTCACTAGTATGCCTCTACTTGACTAGCTCGTTAATCAAAGATGGTTAAGTTTCCTAGCCATGGACATGAGTTGTCATTTGATGAACGGGATCACATCATTAGAGAATGATGTGATTGACATGACCCATCTGTTAGCTTAGCACTTTGATCGTTTAGTTTATTGCTATTGTTTTCTTCATGACTTATACATGTTCATATGACTATGAGATTATGCAACTCCCGAATACCGGAGGAACAATTAGTCTGCTATCAAACGTCACAACGTAACTGGGTGACTATAAAGATGCTCTACAGGTGTCTCCGATGGTGTTTGTTGAGTTGGCATAGATCGAGATTAGCATTTGTCACTCCGATTGTCGGAGAGGTATCTCTGGCCCCTCTCGGTAATGCACATCACTATAAGCCTAGCAAGCAATGTGACTAATGAGTTAGTTGCGGGATGTTGCATTACGGAACGAGTAAAGAGACTTGCCTGTAACGAGATTGAACTAGGTATGATGATACCGACGATCGAATCTCGGGCAAGTAACATACCGATGACAAAGGGAACAATGTATGTTGTTGTGCGGTTTGATCGATAAAGTTCTTCGTAGAATATGTAGGAACCAATATGAGCATCCAGGTTCCGCTATTGGTTATTGACCGGAGATGAGTCTCGGTCATGTCTACATAGTTCTCGAACCCGTAGGGTCCGCACGCTTAATGTTCGATGACGATCGGTATTATGAGTTTATGTGTTTTGATGTAACGAAGGTAGTTCGGAGTCCCGAATGTGATCAGGACATGACGAGGAGTCTCGAAATGGTCGAGACATGAAGATTGATATATTGGAAGATTATGTTTGGACACATGAATGGTTTCAGATGAGTTCGGCATTTACCGGAGTACGGGGGGGGGGGGGGTTACCGGAGCCCCCCAGGGGCTTAACGGGCCTACATGGGCTTTATAGGAAGAGAGAGGAGGCGGACAAGAGGTGGGGCGCACCCCCCCAAGCCCAATCCGAATTGGGAGGGGGGCCGACCCCCCTTTCCTTCCTCCCTTCTTCCCCTTCCTCCCCCTCCTAGTTGGACTAGGAAAGGGGGAAACCTACTCCTAGTAGGAGTAGGAATCCCCCCTTGGGGGCGCACCATGAGTCCGGCCGGCCCCCTCCTCCCCTCCTTTATATACGGGGGAGGGGGGCACCCCATAGACACACAAGTTGATTGTTTAGCCGTGTGTTGTGCCCGCCTCCACATATTTCCACCTCGGTCATATCGTTGTAGAGCTTAGGAGAAGCCCATCGTCGGTAACTTCATCATCACTATCAACATGCCATCATGCTGACGAAACACTCCCTCGACCTCAGCTGGTGAGGGAGTCCTGGATTAAGGGGTCCTCGTGCGTCTGGCCTATATGACATGGGCCGGACCGATGGGCTATGAAGATACAAGACAGGAGACTTCTTCCTGTGTCCGGATGGGACTCTCCTTTGCGTGGATGGCAAGCTCGGCGTTTGGATATGTAGACTCCTTCCTCTGTAAAACGACTTTGTAAAACCCTAGTCCCCTCTGGTGTCTATATAAACCGAAGGGTTTAGTCTGTAGAGGCAATCACAATCATACAGTCAAGATATCTAGGGTTTAGCCATTACGATCTCGTGGTAGATCAACACTTTTAAACCTCGTATTCATCAAGATCAATCAAGCAGGAAGTAGGGTATTACCTCCATCAAGAGGGCCCGAACCTGGGTAAACATCGTGTCCCCCATCTCCTGTTACCATCGACCTTAGACGCACAGTTCAGGACCCCCTACCCGAGATCCGCCGGTTTTGACACCGACATTGGTGCTTTCATTAAGAGGTCCTCTGTGTCATCGCTAGAAGGTTCGATGGCTCCATCAATCATCTACAATAATGCTGCCCTGAGGGAGGTCTTTCTCCCCGGCCAGATCTTCGTGTTCGGCGGCTTTGCACTGCGGGCCAACTCGCTTGGCCGTCTAGAGCAGATCGACAGCTATGCCCCAGGTCACCAGATTAGTTTGGAAATATGGACTATGTCGCTGATATCCAAGGAGACTTGATCTCCCAAGGATTCGCGACCCCAACCTCCGCTCTGGCCTCAGATCCGGAGCGCATCGCCAGGTTTCGAAGACGGGCTCCCTGAGCCCGCCAGACTATCTGTGGCTGTAAAGCCCGGTATGGGAGAGCCGGAGGAAGTGGTGCCACTGGCAACCATCGTGAAATCGGACTCTTCTTCGGATACTAGGTCTGAACCCTCGGAGTCAGCACCTTGTGAGTTCGGCCAAGGAATTTCCCTCCTGTCATACTCCACGGTCTCTTTTCTCCCTGGCAAAACCTCGCCTTTAAGCGAGGCTCTGGACTTAATGTGATCCCTTGTCATCACAGAGGAGCAACGCCCGAACTACGCCCATCCCGGACTAGGAGCTGAGAGCAAGGAATTATACGTCCCACCCACCACCCACTTCATAGCCACTGTCGAGGACTTAACTGACATGCTCGATTACGGCTCCGAAGACATCGACGGTATGGACGACGATGCCGAAGAAGAGCAGGCCCAAAACCCGCCGTTTACCGGACACTAGACGTCCACATCCTCGTATGAAGTGTACATGGTGGATACACCCAAAGAAGCTAACGACGATGACAAAGAAGATCTAGTCGAGGATAAACCTCCTGAGATACAGCCAAAGCACCGACATCACGACGCCGCTCTAAATCACGTCGTGGAAAAGACAGCAATACCGGCACGGGAGACAACAACACTCCGGACGATGCCGAAGACCAAGAAGACCCCGTCGAGCCACCCCTCGAACAGGAGGATCGGGAAGATGGGCAAGTTAGCCCTAATGAACAGGCCATAAATGAAGACTCGAAGTGCAGTAATTATCTTCCACTCTCCGAGGACAAGGTGAGCCTCGGTGACGAAGACTTTATCGTGTCTGAGGAACCTCTCGAGCAGGAGAGCTTTAAGCGTCGGCTAATTGCCACTGCAAGGAGCTTGAAAAATAAGCAGCAACAGCTTCAAGCTGATCAAGATCTGCTCAACGATAGGTGGACTAATGTCCTGGCAGCCAAGGAATACGGCCTCGAGCACCCAACCAAAAGTTACCCGAAGCGCAGATTGTTACCTCAATTTGACGACGAGGCCCTTGAGCCCGTACCATCAGCGCGTAATGCGACTAACCGACCACCACGTGGCCGGGACAAAACGACAACTCAAGCCAAACACCAGCCCATACTACCTCGCCGTAAAGGTAGAGATATAATAGCTCGGGGATATACATACGACCTACGGCAGGACCTGGACAGTAGAGCAGGTCAGACCAGATCGATTTACGGATCACGGGGGCGTGCCCCGACGCACGACGATGGCTATCTAGCCGGACGTGACAAGCATAATCACGCCCGGGCCGAAAACTGTAGACGGACTCCATCCGAGCTACGCCGCGACTTGGCCCGATATAGAGGCGCGACACACCCCCTTTGCTTCACTGATGAAGTAATGGAGCACGAATTCCCAGAAGGGTTTAAACCCGTGAACATTGAATCATATGATGGGACAACAGACCCCGCGGTATGGATTGAGAATTTTCTTCTCCATATTCATATGGCCCGCGGTGATGATCTTCATGCCATCAAATACCTCCCGCTAAAACTCAAGGAACCAGCTCGGCACTGGTTGAACAGCCTGCCTGAAAACTCCATTGGCAGCTGGGAGGACCTAGAAGACGCCTTCCACGACAACTTCCAAGGTACATACATCCGACCTCCGGATGCCGACGACTTAAGTCACATAGTCCAACAGCCCGGAGAGTCATTCAGGAAATTCTGGACTAGGTTCTTAACTAAAAAGAACCAGATCATCGATTGTCCGGATGCCGAAGCCCTAGCGGCCTTTAAGCATAGCATCCGCGACGAATGGCTCGCCCAGCACCTCGGCCAAGAAAACCGAAGTCCATGGCAGCCCTCACGGCACTTGTGACCCGCTTTTGCACGGGCGAAGATAGCTGGCTCGCCCGTAGCAATAACAATGCAAGCGAACTTGGCACCTCTGACGCCAGAAATAGCAACGACAAGCCCCGACGCAACAAACACAAGCGTCAAAGCAATGGTGACAATACCGATGACATGACAGTCAACACCGGATTCAGTGGCTCCAAGTCTGGCCAGCGGAAGAAGCCATTTAAAAGGAATAATCCGGGCTCATCCAGCTTGGACCGCATACTCGATCGTCCATGTAAAATACACGACACCCCTGATAAGCCAGCCAATCATACCAACAGAAGCTGTTGGGTCTTTAAGCACGCCGGCAAGTTAAATGCCGAGAACAAGGAGAAGGGGTCGCAAAGTGAGGACGATGAAGAGGAGCCCCGTCCACCGAACACAGGGGGACAGAAGAAGTTTCCCCTCAGGTTAAAACGGTGAATATGATATACTTTACCCATATCCCCAAGAGGGAGAGCAAACACGCTCTTAGGGACGTCTATGCAATAGAGCCAGTCGCCCCAAAATTCAACCCATGGTCGTCCTACCCGATCACCTTCGATCACAGGGACCATCCGACCAGTATCCGTCATGGCGGTTCAGCCGCACTGGTCCTCGGCCCAATAATTGATGGATTCCACCTCACGCGAGTCCGCATGGACGGTGGCAGCAGCCTCAACCTCCTCTATCAGGACACAATGTGCAAAATGGGCATCAATCCATCAAGGATCAAGCCCACAAAAACTACCTTTAAAGGAGTTATACCAGGTGTAGAGGCCCGCTGCATGGGCTAATCACATTGGAGGTCGTCTTGGGATCCCCGGACAACTTCCGAAGCGAAGACTTGATCTTCAATATCGTCCCCTTCTGAAGTGGCTATCACGCACTGCTCGGACGAACTGCATTCGCTCGATTCAATGCGGTGCCACACTATGCTTATCTCAAGGTCAAGATGCCCAGACCACGCGGTGTCATAACAGTCGATGGAAACACAGAGCGCTCCCTCCATACCGAGGAGCACACCGCAGCCCTGGCAACGGAAGTACAGAGCAGCCTCTTCAAGTAGAATTTTAATTCAGCGGCCAAGCTCCCGGACACTGTCAAACGAATCCGGACTACTCCGCGGCATGACAGTCCAGCTCGTCAGGAGTCAGACTAGCAATTTCACCTCTGTCTCAGTCCCTACCAAATGGCAGCGTATGTACCGCGCGTACATAACTACGCACTCAAAATACCATGGGCAGAGACAGAGGCAAAACTAGATTGTGGTCCATAATATGGCTCGACCTCCTGGGCACACATACCTTCCTTTTTCTTTTTATCCGTTTCAGGTTTCCTTTCTACAGGCCCCTCCCGACGGCCTGGTCATCGGTCCTTTCGAAGGATGGATATACCAAGGCGGCAAGCAACATATACGTGTGGAGGAATCTCTAGATGTTCTTCTTGATGATCATTCTACCTATTTTCAGGACCCGCACGCAGCTCCCCCTTGATCTTTGCATGTTAAATAGCCCTGTTGCTTATCACACTATTTGTACAAATACGCTTTGACGTATTAATCAAATTATAATGGAAACAGTTTGCAGCCCAACTTATGTGGCACTAGCTTACTACTTCATTTTATTTCGCTATTCTTACTGATTGCACCCGTACACTTTGGTACGCTTTAAACTGGCCAGGGCTTCATTGCGCTCCATTCTATGGCAACAAAGTCCGAACACTTTTACAGTATAGTTCGGCACCCCGAATTTAGCATTATGTGCATTGGCTCCGAATCATGTCTTTGGTCAATAGTTGGGTTGCCCGGCTCCTATGCTTACTACGTTACGTTCCGTCCTATCGGCTAGGGTAGTAAAGGGAGAACTACTGCGATTGTGTTTCTGGTTTATCCAAGCAAACACCTCAGTAGAGAAAGCCGAAAGCTGACCGTCATGATGCGGCGAGAGCTGGTCAGCTGTTCGGAGGTTAAAAATCTTTTGCGATTTGTTTTACACATTATGCCACGGATCGACTCCAACTGATCCGGTGTCTACAGCACCCTAGTCCGGATTAACAAATACCAACTAGGGGCTGTGCCTACACTTCTATTGTCAAACTCCTATGGCTAAGTGAGGGTGATAAAGCCACATAGTCCGATTGCCTGGTTCGTTGCGCTGAACACCTCCTTCAAGGACCAATGTATTGGATCAAGAGTGTTTAGATTCCATCCCGGACACCCTCGTACTACCTACGTGGGGGCTAAAGGCGATGACTGGCCAACTCTCATATTTAATAAAACGGCCGCACATGAGGTAATTTTTTTACACAAACGACAAGCAATATATTACATATCGGCTTTGTTTCATAATATAGGACGGGATAACATGAATGTATTCATTCAAAGATAATGTCTTTAGCACACTGCTTCGCTACAATGCGGGATCCCTCCAGTACATCGTCAAAATACCGCTCGGGCGTGTGCTACCTCTTGAGCATTCCGTTGGTTTTTCCCTTGAAGAGGAAAGGGTGATGCAGCAAAGTAGCATAAGTATTTCCCTCAGTTTTGAGAACCAAGGTATCAATCCAGTAGGAGGCCACGCTCAAGTCCCTCGCACCTACATAAACAAATAAGAACCTCGCAACCAACGCGATAAAGGGGTTGTCAATCCCTTCACGGGCACTTACGAAAGTGAGATCTGATAGATATGACAAGATAATATTTTTGGTATTTTTATGATAAAGAGTAAATAAAGATGCAAAGTAAAATAAACGACAATATAAATAGCTAAGTGATGAAAGATTAATATGATGGAAAATAGACCCGGGGGCCATAGGTTTCACTAGTGGCTTCTCTCAAGATAGCATAAGTATTACGGTGGGTTAACGGATTACTGTTGAGCAATTGATAGAATTGAGCATAGTTATGAGAATATCTAGGTATGATCATGTATATGGGCATCACGTCCGCGACAAGTAGACCGAAACGATTCTGCATCTACTACTATTACTCCACACATCGACCGCTATCTAGCATGCATCTAGAGTATTAAGTTCAAAAGAACAGAGTAATGCTTTAAGTAAGATGACATGATGTAGAGGGATAAACTCAAGCAATATGATATAAACCCCATCTTGTTGTCCTCGATGGCAACAATACAATACGTGCCTTGCTGCCCTAGCATCCTTTGGGAAAGGACACAGCAAGATTGAACCCAAAGCTAAGCACTTCTCCCATTGCAAGAAAGATCAATCTAGTAGGCCAAACAAATCTGGTAATTCGAAGAGACTTGCAAAGATAACCAATCATACATAAAAGAATTCAGAGCAGATTCAAATATTGTTCATAGATAATCTTGATCATAAACCCACAATTCATCGGTCTCAACAAACACACCGCAAAAGAAGAGTTACATCAAATAGATCTCCAAGAGAATCGAGGAGAACTTTGTATTGAGTTCCAAAGAGAGAGAAGAAGCCATCTAGCTAATAACTATGGACCCGAAGGTCTGAGGTAAACTACTCACACATCATCGGAGAGGCTATGGTGTTGATGTAGAAGCCCTCCGTGATCAATGCCCCCTCCGGCAGGACGTCGGAAAAGGCCCCAAGATGGGATCTCACGGGTACAGAAGGTTGCGGCGGTGGAATTAGGTTTTCGTGGATGCCTCTGATGGTTTGGGGGTACGTAGGTATATATAGGAGGAAGAAGTACGTCGGTGGAGCAATGTGGGCCCCACGAGGGTGGAGGGCGCGCCCAGGGGGGGTAGGCGCGCCCCCTGCCTCGTGCTCTCCTCGTTGATTGCTTGACGTGGAATCCAAGTCCTCTGGATCACGTTTGTTCCGAAAATCACGTTCCCGAAGGTTTCATTACGTTTGGACTCCGTTTGATATTCTTTTTCTGCGAAACTCTGAAATAGGCAAAAAAACAGCAATTTGGGCTGGGCCTCCGGTTAATAGGCTAGTCCCAAAAATAATAGAAAAGTGTATAACAAAGCCCATTAATCATCCAAAACAGAATATAAAATAGCATGGAGCAATCAAAAATTATAGATACGTTGGAGACGTATCAAGCATCCCCAAGCTTAATTCCTGCTCGTCCTCGAGTAGGTAAATGATAAAAATAGAATTTTTGATGTGGAATGCTGCTTGGCATAATTTTTTAATGTAACCCTCTTAATTGTGGTATGAATATTCAGATCCGAAAGATTCAAGATAAAAGTTTAATATTAACATAATAGTAATAATACTTCAAGCATACTAACTAAGCAATTATGTCTTCTCAAAATAACATGGCCAAAGAAAGTTCATCCCTACAAAATCATATAGTTTGGTCATGCTCCATTTTTGTCACACAAGAATGCTCTCATCATGCACAACTCCGATGACAAGCCAAGAAATTGTTTCATACTTTAGTAATCTCAATTTTTTTTCAGCCTTCACGCAATACTTGAGCGTGAGCCATGGATATAGCACTATGGGTGGAATAGAATAAAATGATGGGGTTATGTGGAGAAGACTAAAAAATGAGAAAGTCACACATCAACGTGGCTAATCAACGGGCTATGGAGATGCCCATCGATTGATGTTAATTCAAGGAGTACGGATTGCCATGCAACGGATGCACTAGAGCTATAAATGCATGGAAGCTCAAAAAAAGAAACTAAGTGGGTGTGCATCCAACTTGCTTGCTCACGAAGACCTAGGGAATTTGAGGAAGCCCATTGTTGGAATATACAAGCCAAGTTCTATAGTGAAAAATTCCCACTAGTATATGAAAGTGACAAAACAAGAGACTCTCTATCATGAAGATCATGGTGCTACTTCGAAGCACAAGTGTGGAAAAAAAAGGATAGTAGCATTGCCCCTTTTTATTTTTCTCTTTTTGTGGGCGTTCCTTTTTTATTTGTCCTTTGTTCTCCTTTTTTTATCGGGACAATGCTCTATGAGTGATGATCATCACACTTCTATTTATTTACAACTCGATACTTGTATGAATGCCTCCGACAGTGTACCGGGATGGGCAATGAATCAAGAGTGACATGTATGAAAAAATATGAACGGTGGCTTTGCCACAAATACAATGTCAACTACATGATCATGCAAAGCAATATGACAATGATGAACGTGTCATGATAAACGGAACGGTGGAAAGTTGCATGGCAATATATCTCGGAATGGCTATGGAAATGCCATAATAGGTAGGTATGGTGGCTGTTTTGAGGAAGATATAAGGAGGTTTATGTGTGATAGAGCGTATCATATCACGGGGTTTGGATGCACCGGCGAAGTTTGCACCAACTCTCAAGGTGATAAAGGGCAATGCACGGTATTGAAGAGGCTAGCAATGATGGAAAGGTAAGAGTGCGTATAATCCATGGACTCAACATTAGTCATAAAGAACTCACATACTTATTGCAAAAATCTACAATTCATCAAAAACCAAGCACTACGCGCATGCTCCTAGGGGGATAGATTGGTAGGAAAAGACCATCGCTCGTCCCCGACCGCCACTCATAAGGAAGACAATCAAAGAACACCTCATGTTTCAAATTTGTTACATAACGTTTACCATACGTGCATGCTACGGGACTTGCAAACTTCAACGCAAGTATTTCTCAAATTCACAACTACTCAACTAGCACAACTTTAATATTAGTACCTCCATATCTCAAAACAATCATCAATCATGAAACTTCTCTTAGTATTCAACACACTCTTAAGAAAGTTTTTACTAATCTTGAATACCTAGCATATTAAGACTGATTTCCCAATTTAAGAAAATTACCATGCTGTTTAAGGATCTCAAAATAATATAAGTGAAGCATGAGAGAACAATATTTTCTATAAAACAAAAACCACCGCCGTGCTCTAAAAGTTGTAAGTGAATCACTAGAGCAAAACTATATAGCTCAAAAGATATAAGCGGAGCGCATAGAGTATTCTAATAAATTCCAAATCATGTGTGTCTCTCTCAAAAGGTGTGTACAGAAAATATGAGTGTGGTAAACTAAAAATCAAAGACTCAAATCATACAAGACGCTCCAAGCAAAACACATATCATGTGGTGAATAAAAATATAGCTCCAAGTAAGTTACCGATGGACAAAGACGAAGGAGGGGATGCCTTCTGGGGCATCCCCAAGCTTTGGATTTTTGGTGTCCTTAGATTTCTTGGGGTGCCATGGGCATCCCAAAGCTTAGGCTCTTGCCACTCCTTGTTCCATAATCCATCAAATCTTTTACCCAAAACTTGAAAACTTCACAACACAAAACTTAGCAGATAATCTCGGGAGCTCCGTTAGCGAAAGAAAACAAAACACCACTTCAAGGTACTGTATTGAACTCATTACTTATTTATATTGGTGTTAAACCTACTGTATTCCAACTTTTCTATGGTTTATAAACTATTTTATTAGCCACAAATCCATCTAAATAAGCAAACAACACACGAAAAACAGAATCTGTCAAAAACAGAACAGTGTGTAGTAATCTGTAACTAAAGGAAATTTATGGAACTCAAAAAATTCTACCAAAATAGGAAGACCTAGAAAATATGTTTATTGATCTGATGCAATTGGAATCAATATTTTATAATGTTCTGGTGATTTTTAACAATTGTTTTCGTGAACACAAAGTTTCTGGAATTTTCAGCAAAATGAAATAACTATCATCCAAGAAGATCCTATAGGTTTAACTTGGCACAAACACTAATGAAAACATAAAACAAATCTAACCAGAGGCTAGATCAAATATTTATTCCTAAACAGAAGCAAAAAGCAAAAAATATAAAATAAAATTGGGTTGCCTCCCAACAAGCGCTATCGTTTAATGCCCCTAGCTAGGCATAAAAACACGGATAGATCTAGGTATTGCCATCTTTGCTATGCAATCCATAAGTGGCTCTCATAATATATTCATAAGGTAATTTTATTTTATTTCTAGGGAAGTGTTCCATGCCTTTCCTTAACGGAAATTGGAATCTAATATTCCCTTCCTTCATATCAATAATTGCACCAATCGTTCTAAGGAAAGGTCTACCAAGAATAATAGGACATGAAGGATTGCAATCTATATCAAGAACAATAAAATATACGGGCACATAATTCCTATTTGCAACAATAAGAACATCATTAATTCTTCCCATAGGTTTTTTAATAGTGGAATCCGCAAGGTGTAAGTTTAAAGAGCAAGCATCAAATTCGTGGAAACCTAACAAATCACACAGTTTTTGGAATCGTGGAAACACTAGCACTCAAATCACACAAAGCATAGCATTCATGATCTTTAATTTTAATTTTAATAGTAGGTTCCCACTCATCATAAAGTTTTCTAGGGATAGAGACTTCCAACTCAAGTTTTTCTTCATAAGATTGCATTAAAGCATCAACGATATGTTTAGCAAAAGCTTTATTTTGACTATAAGCAGGAGGAGAATTTAACACGGATTGCAAAAAGGAAATACAATCTATCGAAGAGCAATTATCATAATTAAATTCCTTGAAATCCAAGATAGTGGGTTCATTGATATCTAAAGTTTTGACCTCTTCAATCCCACTTTTACAAATTTTATCTTCAAGATCTAAAAACTCCGAATTTTTGGAACGCCTTCTAGGTAAAGGTGGCTCATATTCAGTCCCATCATTATCAATATTCATATTGCATAACAAATATTTAATAGGGGACACATCAATAAATTTTAGATCTTCATCTTTATTCTCATAAATTTTTTCCAGTTTAGCGGCCATCTTATTAACTAGGGTGGCCTGCTTATCCGAAACTTCAGCTATTAATTTTTTGAGATGAGCAATCTGAGATTTCAAACCATAAAATTCCTTAGACATATCATCGAGCTATTTATTCATATATCCCATAAAGCTTTTTTGTTCCTTAAGCTTGTTTCTAAAGAAATTATTATGCTCAAATTGTAAAGTCATGAAACTTCTGACGTTTTTTTCAATCTCCTCTAACCTTTTAAGGTGAAGATCACCAAATCTAGGTAGAGCCATTGAGGCAAGCAAGCAATCCAACACATGAGCAAATAAGAAGCGAGCAAAAAAGAGGCGAACGGAAAGGAGAGGGCGAATAAAACGGCAAGGGTGAAGTGGGGGAGAGGAAAACGAGAGGCAAATGGCAAATAATGTAATGCAAGGGATAAGAGTTTGTGATGGGTATTTGGTATGTTGACTTTTGCGTAGACTCCCCGGCAACGACGCCAGAAATCCTTCTTGCTACCTCTTGAGCACTGCGTTGGTTTTTCCATTGAAGAGGAAGGGTAGATGCAGCAAAGTAGCGTAAGTATTTCCCTCAGTTTTGAGAACCAAGTTATCAATCCAGTAGGAGGCCACGCTCAATTCCCTCGCACCTACACAAACAAATAAGAACCTCGCAACCAACGCAATAAAGGGGTTGTCAATCCCTTCACGAGCACTTACGAAAGTGAGATCTGATAGATATAACAAGATAATATTTTTGGTATTTTTATGATAAATAGTAAATAAAGATGCAAAGTAAAATAAACAACAATAGAAATAGCTAAGTTATGAAAGATTAATATGATGGAAAATAAACCCGGGGGCCATAGGTTTCACTAGTGGCTTCTCTCAAGATAGCATAAGTATTACGGTGGGTTAACGAATTACTGTTGAGCAATTGATAGAATTGAGCATAGTTATGAGAATATCTAGGTATGATCATGTATATGGGCATCACGTCCGCGACAAGTAGACCGAAACGATTCTGCATCTACTACTATTACTCCACACATCGACCGCTATCCAGGATGCATCTAGAGTACTAAGTTCAAAAGAACAGAGTAATGCTTTAAGTAAGATGACATGATGTAGAGGGATAAACTCATGCAATATGATATAAAACCCATCTTGTTATCCTTGATGGCAACAATACAATACGTGCCTTGCTGCCCTAGCATCCTTTGGAAAGGACACATAGATTGAACCCAAAGCTAAGCACTTCTCCCATTGCAAGAAAGATCAATCTAGTAGGCCAAACCAAACTGGTAATTCGAAGAGACTTGCAGAGATAACCAATCATACATAAAAGAATTCAGAGCAGATTCAAATATTGTTCATAGATAATCTTGATCATAAACCCACAATTCATCGGTCTCAACAAACACACCGCAAAAGAAGAGTTACATCAAATAGATCTCCAAGAGAATCGAGGAGAACTTTGTATTGAGTTCCAAATAGAGAGAAGAAGCCATCTAGCTAATAACTATGGACCCGAAGGTCTGAGGTAAACTACTCACACATCATCGGAGAGGCTATGGTGTTGATGTAGAAGCCCTCCGTGATCAATGCCCCCTCCGACAGGACGCCGGAAAAGGCCCCAAGATGGGATCTCACGGGTACAGAAGGTTGCGGTGGTGGAATTAGGTTTTCGTGGATGCCTCTGATGGTTTGGGGGTGCGTAGGTATATATAGGAGGAAGAAGTACGTCGGTGGAGCAATGTGGGCCCCACGAGGGTGGAGGGCGCGCCCAGGGGGGGTAGGCGCGCCCCCTGCCTCGTGCTCTCCCCATTGATTGCTTGACGTGGACTCCAAGTCCTCTGGATCACGTTTGTTCCGAAAATCACGTTCTCGAAGGTTTCATTCCGTTTGGACTCCGTTTGATATTCTTTTTCTGCGAAACTCTGAAATAGGCAAAAAGAAAAATAGCAATTTGGGCTGGGCCTCCGGTTAATAGGTTAGTCCCAAAAATAATATAAAAGTGTATAACAAAGCCCATTAATCATCCAAAATAGAATATAATATAGCATGGAGCAATCAAAAATTATAGATACGTTGGAGACGTATCAGCGTGCGGTGGTCCTTGCCCGCGGGCGGTCCCTCTGTCGCAAGTTTGATGGCGTTCATCTTCGCCCATTGCACCTTGACGCGGGCGAAGGCCATCCGCACACCTTCGATGCAGACCGACTGCTTGATGGCATCAAGCCGGGGGCAGGCATTGACCAGCTGCTTCACGAGTCTGAAGTAGCTGCTGGGTATGGCTTCGGCAGGCCATAGATGGATTATCAAATCCTTCCTGGCCAGTTCGGCCACCCTATGCAGTTCGGTCAGCTGTTTCAGCTGATCGTTAAAGGGCACCGGATCCTTTGGCGCAAGGTATTGCGACCAGAACAGCTTCTCCGTTGAGCTCCTCTCTTCAGCTCGGAAGAACTCCGCAGCGTCAGTAACACTGCACGGCAGATCCGCAAACGCTCCTGGAGAACTCCAAATCCGGGTCAGTAAGAGGTACCTTTTCTTCACACATTTTCTCTGCATAATAAAGGCCTTACCCGGCGCGATTTTCCTGGCCTCCTGGATTTCCCGGAGGGCGCCCTAGGCTTCAACTCAGGCATCTTGTGCGCTTTGGCGGGCCTTGGCAAGTTCGGACTCTTGATCCGCAATATTGCTCTCCAAGGACTTGCATTTCTTCACGGTGTCCCGGAGCTCCTGCTAGACGTCATCAACCCTGGCCTCGTATTTTTCGCGGGCGGCTTGTTCCTTCGCCGGTCTCTCCTGGGCCTCGGCCAGCGCTTTCTTGAGGGTCTCCACCACGGACGCCACTCCTACAAAACATCATATGATCAACACAAACCATTCATATTTCTCTATATCTGAATAGGTCATTACATACCTTGCTTGTTCTCCAGCTGTTTTTTCACACGGCCGAGCTCTTCCTCGGACCGCTCTAGACTCTGCTTCAGTCCGGAGACTTCGGCGGCATGGGAGGTCGCAGCCAGCAACGACGCCTGCTTTTTCACATAGACGTGTATGGTTAGTCTCCTACGAAAATTATTTGATCCTCTGTCCGACTTTTCTTTCCGAACACCAGATAGAGTCTCAGGGGCTACCGTCTTTACTGTGACATTCTTTTTACATAATTATGTCATTTACCTCAAAGCTCGTTAGAAGGCTAGTGCAGGCTTCGGCCAGTCTGCTTTTAGCGGAATGAACCCTCTCAACGACCGTACCCATGAGGGTACGGTGTTCTTCAACTATGGAAGCACTTCGCAGTGCTTCCATTAGAGTATCCGGTGCCTCTGGATGGACAGAGGTCACCGGCGGGATAGGCGCACCTCCTTTCGAAGGAGGTTGCTTGCCCGATTCCGGAGCCATGTGGGCCTCAGGAAGGCTGGGGGCCGAATTGGACATGGCCCCCATCGCCAGTCTCCAGGGGGATTTGCTCCCCCATGTGTCCGGTGGCCGAGGTATTACCCTCTGGTGCCACCCGGATGGCCTCATGTACCTCTCCCTGGCCTAGGTAGGTCCTTCTGGGCGACACCTCGGCGTCGTCCGTGGCTTTTGGAGAGGAGGCCACCGGAAGGGACCCGCTATCCATTGCCTTTGGATCCAGCGAATTCCCCGAAGATGAGGATTGCTGAGGGCTGTCATGGGCCGGTCTACAGCGCGTGATTCGGCACATTAAAACCACAAAGTAAAGGAGTTGGATATATAAGTGCATCAGTGCCTTTGAGTACTTATGATTCGGCCAGGGGCTTATCCCTGGGGCGCCACTCCGAGCTGTTGTCAGTATCCGGCACGGTGTTGTCCGCGAGGGAGGCTCTCCCCTTCTTGGACGCTTCAGCCTCCAGATGTGTGGAGGCCACCCTGTTCTTCCTTCCCCCCTCAGGGGGAGGGTTGCTTTCCTCCTCCTCCTCTTTCTCGTCCTCGGTGGGGGGGGGGGCGAGTGGGTTTCGGCGTCTTCGGACGTCACGTCCGAAGTGCCCTTGTGGCGGAGGCCACTTCTGGTCCCCTTGGCCTTCTTCTCCGATGCTTGGTAGGGCGCCGGAACGTGCATCTTCGTCAGAAGTGGGATTGCTGGGTCTTCGGGCAGTGGAGCTGGACACTTGATCTGCTCCACCTTCTTTGTCCAGCCCTAAAAAAATAAAATGGGGAAGCTCAGACATTCTCCTTGAGTGTACAGGTAAAGGATACACCTTGAAACATGAAAAAACTTACCGGACTGGCGGGATGGGTCAGGTTGTACCCACGGTCTTCGGTCTCCTTTGGCCACGTCTCATTGGCCTTGAAAAGCACCTTCCAGATGCGTTCGTGCGT
This sequence comes from Aegilops longissima, assembly GCA_021605205.1. Lineage (NCBI taxonomy): Eukaryota > Viridiplantae > Streptophyta > Magnoliopsida > Poales > Poaceae > Aegilops > Aegilops longissima. The sequence continues at coordinate 389,122,252 of CM038679.1, forward strand.
AACACCGAAGAACTGTTGCAGGGTCTGGTGCTTGGCCGGATCGAACTCCCACAAATTGCAGTCCGGCTTGGCAAGGAAGGATCCGGCGAAAAGCATCACCTGGATCACATTGACGAGCTTGATGTTCTTGTCGACCATGCTCTTGATGCGCACCTGCACCGCTAGCAGCTCGTCCGACGAGGCCCAGTCCAGGCCCTTCTCTAGCCAGGAGGTGAGCCGCATTGGGGCCCCGGACCTAAATTCGGGAGCCGCGGCCCAGGTGACATCGCGGGGCTCTGTGACGTTGAACCACTGCTGTTGCCACCCTTTGACGGTCTCCACAAAGGTACCTTTGGGCCATGTGACATTGGGCATCTTGCTCACCATGGCGCCTCCGCACTTTGCATGTTGACCTTCCACCACCTTCGGCTTCACATTGAAGATCTTTAACCACAATCTGAAGTGGGGTGGGATGCGGAGGAAGGCCTCGCACACGACAATGAATGCCGAGATGTTGAGGAAGGAGTTGGGGGCCAGATCATGGAAATCCAGCCCGTAATAGAACATAAGTCCGCAGACGAATGGGTGGAGAGGGAATCCAAACCCGCGGACGAAGTGGGGGATGAACACCACCCTCTCATGGGGCTCCCGGGTGGGGATGATCTGCCCCTTGGCCGGAAGCCGGTGGGCGATTTCTTGGGACAAATACCCGGCCTCCCGAAGCTTGGTGATGTCCTTCTCCTTGACGGAGGAGACCATCCACTTGCCCTGCGCTCCAGATTCGGACATGGTCGGAATGCTTTGTTGAGGCGGAGAGGATGAGAGCTTGGGCGCTGGAGCTCGAGAATGGGTGGGCAAGAGAGAGAGAGAGAGAGAGAGAGAGAGAGAGAGGGTGAAAGGGTGAATCCTTATCTCCTTATAAAGGCAGTGAATATCAAGCGCCTCCCCACTTGCCTTAAAACTCGCCTATTCCTCAAGGGCCGTGTAGATGGCACGGTTGGATTACCCATGCCCGTATTGATGAGAATCCCGCAATAAGGGGACATGATCTCTGCTTCGACAAGACGTGCCAGTAAAATCGCATCTCGAAACATGGAGAGGGAGGCTAAAAACGATTCGAAATAATGACCGGGCAGCGACGTGATATCACGCTACAAAAGTTGTCAGTAGATTGGAATCGTGAAATATTATACTCTTTGTGGTTGTGTGTGGTATTTGTTTTGCAGAGCCGGACACGTTTTCTGTGTTCGAAGGCTGTTTTGGAGTATTCGGAGGAGGAACCCGCCTTGCAATGCCGAAGACAATCAGCGCGCCGGAAACATCGTCATTGAAGCCTGGTTCAGGGGCTACTGAGGGAGTACTGGATTAAGGGGTCCTCGGGCATCCGGCCTATATGACATGGGCCGGACTGATGGGCTATGAAGATACAAGACAAAAGACTTCTTCTCGTGTCCGGATGGGACTCTCCTTTGCGTGGATGGCAAGTTTGGCGTTCGGATATGTAGATTCCTTCCTATGTAAACCGACTTTGTACAACCCTAGTCCCCTCCGGTGTCTATATAAACCGGAGGGTTTAGTTCGTAGAGGCAATCACAATCATACAGGCTAGACATCTAGGGTTTAGCCATTACGATCTCGTGGTAGATGAACTCTTGTAATCCTCGTATTCATCAAGATCAATCAAGCAGGAAGTAGGGTATTACCTCCATCAAGAGGGCCCGAACCTGGGTAAACATCGTGTCCCCCGTCTCCTGTTACCATCGACCTTAGACGCACAGTTCGGGACCCCCTACCCGAGATCCGCCGGTTTTGACACCGACAGCTGGATCTAGAAGTTCGAGGGATGTCACCGAGCTGAACGTGTCCAGATCACGGAGGTGTCGTGCGTTCAGTACTTGATCGGTTGGATCGCGAAGATGTTCGACTACATCAACCGCATTACTAAACTCTTCCGCTTTCGGTCTACAAGGGTACGTGGACACACTCTTTCCGCTCATTGCTATGGTTCTCCTAGATAGATCTTGCGTGATCGTAGGATTTTTTTTGAAATACCACGTTCCCCAACAGTGGCATCCGAACTAGGTCTATGCGTAGATGTTATATGCACGAGCAGAACACAAAGAGCTGTGGGCGATAATAGTCATACTTCTTACCAGCATGTCATACTTTGATTCAGTGGTATTGTTGGATGAAGCGGCCCAGACCAACATTACATGACCGCGTTCATGAGACTGGTTCTACCACCGTGCTTCGCACACAGGTGGCTAGTGGGTGTTTGTTTCTCCAACTTTAGTTGAATCGAGTGTGACTACGCCCGGTCCTTGTTGAAGGTTAAAACAACAAACTAAAATCGTTGTGGTTTTGATGCATAGTTAAGAACGGTTCTTGCTAAGCCCGTAGCAGCCACGTAAAACTTGCAACAACAAAGTAAAGGACGTCTAACTTGTTTTTGCAGGGCATGTTGTGATGTGATATGGTCAAGACGTGATTATATAAATTGTTGTATGAGATGATCATGTTTTGTAACACAGTTATCGGCAACTGGCAGGATCCATATGGTTGTCGCTTTATTGTATGAAATGCAATCGCCATGTAATTGCTTCACTTTATCACTAAGCGGTAGCGATAGTCGTAGAAGCAATAGTTGGCGAGATGACAACGATGCTTCGATGGAGATCAAGGTGTCAAGCCGGTGAAGATGGTGATCATGAAGGTGCTTTGGAGATGGAGATAAAAGGCACAAGATGATGATGGCCATATCATATCACTTATATTGATTGCATGTGATGTTTACCCTTTATGCATCTTATTTTGCTTAGTTCGGTGGTAGCATTACAAGATGATCTCTCACTAAATTTCAAGGTAAAAGTGTTCTCCCTGAGTATGCACTGCTGCTACAGTTCGTCGTGCCGAGACACCACGTGATGATCGGGTGTGATAAGCTCTACGTTCACATACAAAGGGTGCAAGCCAGTTTTGCACACGTAGAATACTCGGGTTAAACTTGACGAGCCTAGCATATGCAGATCTGGCCTCGGAGCACTGAGACCGAAAGGTCAAGCGTGAATCATATAGTAGATATGATCAACATAGTGATGTTCACCATTGAAAACTACTCCATCTCACGTGATGATCAGACATGGTTTACTTGATATGGATCACGTGATCACTTAGATGATTAGAGGGATGTCTATCTAAGTGGGAGTTCTTAAGTAATATGATTAATTGAACTTTAATTTATCATGAACTTAGTACCTGATAGTATTTTGCATGTCTATGTTGTTGTAGATAAATGGCACGCATTATTGTTCCATTGAATTTTAATGCGTTCCTAGAGAAAGCTACATTGAAAGATGATGGGAGCAATTACACGGACTGGGTCCGTAACTTGAGGATTATCCTCAGTGCTGCACAGAAGAATTACGTCCTGGAAGCACCGCTAGGTGCCAAACCCGCTGCAGGAGCAACGCCAGATGTTATGAACGTCTGGCAGAGCAAAGCTGCTTACTACTTGATAGTTCAGTGTGCCATGCTTTACGGCTTAAAACCGGGACTTCAACAACGTTTTGAACGTCATGGATCATATGAGATGTTCGAGGAGTTGAAGTTAATATTTCAAGCAAATGCCCGAATTGAGAGATATGAAGTCTCCAATAAGTTCTATAGCTGCAAAATGAAGGAGAATAGTTCTGTCAGTGAACATATACTCAGAATGTCTAGGTACCGCAATCACTTGACTCAGCTGGGAGTTAATCTTCCAATTGATAGTGTCATTGACAGAGTTCTTCAATCACAGTCACCAAGCTATAAGAGCTTCCTTATGAGCTATAATATGCAAGGGATGGATAAGACAATTCCCGAGCTCTTCGCAATGCTAAAGGATGCGGAGGTAGAAATCAAGAAAGAGCATCAAGTGTTGATGGTCAACAAGACCACTAGTTTCAAGAAAAAGGGTAAAGGGAAGAAGGGAACTTCAAGAAGAACGGCAAGCAAGTTGCTGCTCAAGTGAAGAAACCCAAGTCTGGACCTAAGCCTGAGACTGAGTGCTTCTACTGCAAAGGGAATGGTCACTAGAAGCGGAACTGCCCCAAGTATTTGGCGGATAAGAAGGATGGCAAAGTGAAAGGTATATTTGATATACATGTTATTGATGTGTACCTTACTAATGCTCGCAATAGTGCCTGGGTATTTAGTTAAGTTGCTCATATTTGCAACTCGAAACAGGGGCTACGGATTAAGCGAAGATTAGCTAAGGACGAGGTGACGATGCGCGTGGGAAATGGTTCCAAAGTCGATGTGATGGCCGTCAGCACGCTACCTCTACATCTACCTTCAGGATTAGTTTTAGACCTGAATAATTCTTATTTGGTGCCAGCGTTAAGCATGAACATTATATCTGGATCTTGTTTGATGCGAGAAGGTTATTCATTTAAATCAGAGAATAATGGTTGTTCTATTTATATGAGTAATATCTTTTATGGTCATGCACCCTTGATGAGTGGTCTATTTTTACTAAATCTTGATAGTAGTGATATACATATTCATAGTATTGAAGCCAAAAGATATAAATTTAATAATGATAGTGCAACTTATTTGTGGCACTGCCGTTTAGGTCTTATTGGTGTAAAGCGCATGAAGAAACTCCATGTTGATGGGCTTTTGGAATCACTTGATGCTTGCGAACCATGCCTCATGGGCAAGATGACTAAGACTCCGTTCTCCGGAACAATGGAGCGAGCAACAGACTTGTTGGAAATAATACATACTGATGTATGCGGTCCGATGGGTGTTGATGCTCGCGGCGGTATCGTTATTTTCTGACCTTCACAGATGATTTGAGGAGATATGGGTATATCTACTTGATGAAACATAAGTCTGAAACATTTGAAAAGTTTAAAGAATTTTAGAGAGAAGTGGAAAAACATCATAACAAGAAAATAAAGTTTCTACGATATGATCGTGGAGGAGAATATTTGAGTTACGAGTTTGGTCTTCATCTGAAACAATGCGGACTAGTTTCGCAACTCAGGCCACCCGGAACACCACATCGTAATGGTGTGTCCGAACGTCGTAATCGTACCTTATTAGATATGGTGCGATCTATGATGTCTCTTACTGATTTACCCCTATCATTTTGGGGTTATGCTTTAGAGACGGCTGCATTCACATTAAATAGGGCACCATCTAAATCCGTTGAGACAACACCATATGAACTGTGGTTTGGCAAGAAACCCAAGTTGTCGTTTCTTAAAGTTTGGGGCTGCGATGCTTATGTGAAAAAGCTTCAACCAGATAAGCTCGGACCCAAATTGGAGAAATGTGTCTTCATAGGATACCCAAAGGAGACTGTTGGGTACACCTTCTATCACAGATATGAAGGCAAGATATTCATTGCTAAGAATGGATCCTTTCTAGAGAATGAGTTTCTCTCGAAAGAAGTGAGTGGGAGGAAAGTAGAACTTGATGAGGTAACTATACCTCCTCCCTTATTGGAAAGTGGTTCATCACAGAAATCAGTTCCAGTGATTCCTACACCAGTAAGTGAGGAAGCTAATGATGATGATCATGAAACTTCCGACCAAGTTACTACCGAACCTCGTAGGTCAACCAGAGTAAGATCCGCACTAGAGTGGTACGGTAATCCTGTTCTGGAGGTCATGTTACTTGACCATGACGAACCTACAAACTATGAGGAAGCGATGATGAGCCCAGATTCCGCAAAATGGCTTGAGGTCATGAAATCTGAGGTGGGATCCATGTATGAGAACAAAGTATGGACTTTGGTTGACTTGCCCGATGATCGGCAAGCGATAGAGAATAAATGGATCTTTAAGAAGAAGACTGACGCTGACGGTAATATTACTGTCTACAAAGCTCGACTTGTTGCGAAAGGTTTTCGACAAGTTCAAGGAGTTGACTACGATGAGACCTTCTCACCCGTAGTGATGCTTATGTCCATCCGAATCATGTTAGCAATTGCCGCATTTTATGATTATGAAATTTGGCCAATGGATGTCAAAACTGCATTCCTTAATGGATATCTTAAAGAAGACTTGTATATGATGCAACCGGAAGGTTTTGTCGATCCAAAAGGTGCTAACAAAGTGTGCAAGCTCCAGCTATCCATTTATGGACTGGTGCAAGCCTCTCAGAGTTGGAATATACGCTTTGATAGTGTGATCAAAGCATATGGTTTTATGAGACTTTTGGAGAAGCCTCAGATTTACAAGAAAGTGAGTGGGAGCTCTGTAGCATTTCGATATTATATGTGGATGACATATTGTTGATCAGAAATGATACTGAATTTCTGAATAGCATAAAAGGATACTTGAATAAGAATTTTTCAATGAAGGACCTCGGTGAAGCTGCTTATATATTAGGCATCAAGATCTATAGAGATAGATCAAGACGCTTAATTGGACTTTTGCAAAGCACATACCTTGATAAAGTTTTGAAGAAGTTCACAATGGATCAAGCAAAGAAAGGGTTGTTGCCTGTGTTACAAGGTGTGAAGTTGAGTCAGACTCAATGCCCGACCACTGCAGAATATAGAGAGAAAATGAAAGTCATTCCCTATACTTCAGCCATAGGTTCTATCATGTATGCAATCTTGTGTACAGACCTGATGTGTGCCTTGCTATTAGTTTAGCGGGGAGGTACCAAAGTAATCTAGGAGTGGATCATCGACAGCGGTCAAGAACATCTGAAATACGAAAAGGACTAAGGATATGTTTCTCGTTTATGGAGGTGACAAAGAGCTCGTCGTAAATGGTTACGTCGATGCAAGCTTTGACACTGATCCGGATGACTCTAAGTCACAAACCGGATACGTATTTATATTAAATGGTGGAGCTGTCAGTTGGTGCAGTTCCAAGCAGAGCGTCGTGGCGGGATCTACGTGTGAAGTGGAGTACATAGCTGCTTCAGAAGCAGCAAATGAAGCAGTCTGGATGAAGGAGTTCATATCCGATCTAGATGTCATACCTAGTGCATCGGATCCAATCAAAATCTTTTGTGACAATACTGGTGCAATTGCCTTGGCAAAGCAATCCAGATTTCACAAGAGAACCAAACACATCAAGAGACGCTTCAATTCCATCTGCGATCAAGTCAAGGAGGGAGACATAAAGATTTGCAAGATACATACGAATCTGAATGTTGCAGACCCGTTCACTAAGCTTCTCTCATGAGCAAAACATGATCAGCACCAAGACTCCATGGGTGTTAGACTCTAGATTATTGACTCTAGTGCAAGTGCGAGACTGAAGGAAATATGCCCTAGAGGCAATAATAAAGTTGTTATTTATATTTCCTTATATCATGATAAATGTTTATTATTCATGCTAGAATTGTATTAACCGGAAACTTAGTACATGTGTGAATACATAGACAATAGAGTATCACTAGTATGCCTCTACTTGACTAGCTCGTTAATCAACGATGGTTAAGTTTCCTAGCCATGGACATGAGTTTGATGAACGGGATAACATCATTAGAGAATGATGTGATGGACATGACCCATTCGTTAGCTTAGCACTTTGATCATTTAGTTTATTGCTATTGCTTTCGTCATGACTTATACATGTTCCTATGATTATGAGATTATGCAACTGCAACTCCCGAATACCTGAGGAACACTTAGTGTGCTATCAAACGTCACAATGTAAATGGGTGACTATAAAGATGCTCTACAGGTGTCTCCGATGGTGTTTGTTGAGTTGGCATAGATCGAGATTAGGATTTGTCACTCCGATTGTTGGAGAGGTATCTCTGGCCCCTCTCAGTAATGCACATCACTATAAGCCATGCAAGCAATGTGTCTAATGAGTTAGTTGTGGGATGTTGCATTACCGAACGAGTAAAGAGACTTGTCGGTAACGAGATTGAGCTAGGTATGATGATACCGACGACCGAATCTTGGGCAAGTAACATACTGATGACAAAGGGAACAACATATGTTGTTGTGCGGTTTGACCGATAAAGATCTTCGTAGAATATGCAGGAACCAATATGAGCATCCAGGTTCCGCTATTGGTTATTGACCGGAGATGAGTCTCGGTCATGTCTACATAGTTCTCGAACTCGTAGGGTTCGCACGCTTAACGTTCGATGACGATCGATATTATGAGTTTATGTGTTTTGATGTACCGAAGGTAGTTCGCAGTCCCGTATGTGATCACGGACATGACGAGGAGTCTCAAAATGGTCGAGACATGAAGATTGATATGTTGGAAGGTTGTGTTCTGTCACCAGAATGGTTTCAGATGAGTTCGGGCATTTACCGGAGTACCGGGGGGTTACCGGAACCCCCCGGGGGCTTAATGGGCCTACATGGGCTTTAGTGGAAGAGAGAGGAGGCGGCCAAGAGGTGGGGCGCCCCCCTAAGCCCAATCCAAATTGGGAGGGGCCCGCCCCCCCTTTCCTTCCTCCCTTCTTCCCATTCCTTCCCCCTCCTAGTTGGACTAGGAAAGGGGGGAAACCTACTCCTAGTAGGAGTAGGAATCCCCCCTTGGGGGCGCAACATGAGGTCGGCCGGCCCCCTCCTCCCCTCCTTTATATACGGGGGAGGGGCACCCCATAGACACTCAAGTTGATTGTTTAGCCATGTGCGGTGCCCCCTCCACATATTTCCACCTCGGTCATATCATTGTAGAGCTTAGGCGAAGCCCTGCGTTGGTAAGTTTGAGGGACGTCATGTAACATCCCAAATTTTCAATTTGGAATGTTATACATTAGGTCATCATGCATATCATAATTTTTCTCGCATTTTTCCGATCCTAGAAAATTTCACGCAACTCAAGGACCCTCGGAGAGAGTTGGAAGTTTCATAATTTTCATATTTGGGATTTCTCAATTTTGAAAATAGGATCATTTGGATTTATTTAAATTATCTTCATAAAGTTTCTCCTATAAAAATTTTAAGAGAGGAATAATATGACTTTCCCAACATTTAGGAAAAACGAAGGTATTATAAATAAATCAAATTTGGCTTTGGAAGATTTATTTTGCTTAGGCAAAAAATGAGCATTTAAAATATATGCATGTTCACCGTTTTTAAAGTTCATTTTATTCGACTCATTTTTAGGAGTCGGGGAAAATTATTTTTATTAAAATCGGAGTTCATTTGGTATTTTTTAATTAGTTTGGTTTAATTTAAAAAAATCGCCCCCGGCCGAGGCCCAGCCCGGCCCAGCCGGCCCACCCACCTCCTCTCCCTCCAGTGAGACTCCGCTTCGCCCGCCGCCTTGAGTCCCGCTCGGGGCAGCCTCCGCGCCGCCGCCCCCCAGCTTGCCCTCCCAAGCCACCCGCCACCCCCTCTTAAATACCGGCCCCCCCCTCTCTCTCTCATCCTTGCCCCCTCACTCACCCGACCCAGCGCCACCCGCCCGCCCGTCGCCGGACGCCGCCGCCGTCTCTCCTGCAGCCGCCACCTCGCCGCCCTCGCCGACCCGCCGCCCTCGCCACCCCGGAGCCCCGGAGAGCCCAGCGGCGAACCACCACCGAGGTAGCCGCCCCCGATCCGGTTTTTAGAAAAACCCGATCCGGTTTTCTCGTGATATTCGGTTTTTTCAAAACCTAGATGGTTTTATTTTTTGGTTTTCTTATTTAACGAGCGTTCATCGAACCGTTCGTTTCGATAAACGTGTTCGTTGGATTAGTTCTGTTATGAGCGTCCGTTATTTAATCCGTTAAATCGTTTTTTTAAATCGGAATTAATCCGTTATTTTTCGATTCGATTTCGATCCGATTTTCAAATCTGTTTTATTTCTTGCTCGTTTATCGGAATCGGTGATTCAAGCGCTGGAGTTTAAATTCTGAAACCGCCGTTCGACTAACCTACTTACACAGAGTTTTGCTACTGTAAAATTTTGACCTAGTTTCAGATTGCTAAACCGAGTCGTTCTCTCTCGAGTTTCGACTTTCGATGCTTTATTGACTCGATTCTTTTTGCAACGGGGTTCTTAAGTTGAACTCTCTGGTTAGATCTTTTATTCGAGATTTCCCGTGCATTAGATGAGTACTTATTGTATGCTTGTTGTTTGTCTGCGTTAGATCACCGGTCGCCGCTTGTTACTTGAATCTCTAGGTCTCGCGGATCATCGACAAGGCAAGTAACACTTGATCATACCTTTTCTACTACCCAGTTTTATTGCATTAAATCAAACCCTCAAACACTTGCATGTTTAGGACCTAATTAAATTGTGGGATTGGGAAGTAGATTGAGGTAGTACCTATTACTGTTTTACTTATGAAACCTTGGGAGTTACTTCTCGTTTGCTATTATGCCATGCTATGCTAGTAGGCGTGGATTGGGTGAGTGAATATCCATGGTGATGTGAGATTGTTAATTAATGGTTTATCTAAGGTGGCAACCTAAACACACATCTGGGTGGATTGAGGCACTGGTTTCCATCGAGGACTTGCTGTATTTCTTGGACCGCCACCCGGGCTCTAAGGGATCATAAGATTATTCAAGCTGGAAACTTCCGTGTGCAGCCACAAGCCAATTATGGGCTCTGGCGTAGTTGACTAAGTTGTCACGAACTCTTACGGGTAGGCTAGCTGATGTAGGGGATGTAGGTTGATGCGGTCTACCCACATGTAAGGTGCTAAGCGCTTACGAAGACTATGTCTCGGTCATCCGTTTCTCAAACACCACATGTAGTCACGAGAACCAAGCGGAGGCGATCGAGTCTTGTGGGGAAAAGTCATAAACCTCTGCAGAGTGTATAAACTAATCATGATTAGCCGTGTCCCGGTTATGGACAATTTGAGTATCGGTAATTGAATATCATGTGAATCTCAACATGTTACTTCTAAATAAAAGTTATTGGGTTTTGATGAGTACCTTTTAATTGGGATTGAGGATCTTGTCAACCATTCTCAATGTTTAACAACCACCATGATAGTTAAATAAAGTTATTCCTTTGATGTAGGGAAAAATCAGCTTTATGCAAATGTAACAGTAGAGCCTTACCACCAGCCATATATGCATGTAGTATAGGCTTATTTCTTCATTGCTCTTATGTGTTACATTGCGGCATATTCCATGTCTTGACCGTTTTGGGCTGCAACTTTCACGTTGCGAGACTTTTGAACGACAGTAAGGTGTTAGGTCGTGGTTCTATACTCGGTGATGCCGTTGGAGTTGATGGACTCACTTATCTTCCAAGCCTTCGCTGTTATCATTAGATGGCCTTAAGCCATATTATTGTAATAAGTTCCCTTGTGGACAACGATGTAATAAGTGTGTGATTGCTACTCTGCTATAAATCCTTGAAATCTTGTGTGGTGTCGGCATTCTTGATCCGGGGATGACAAAAGCACGAGACTTGATCCATTCGGTCTGGTCGCTCTGAGAGAATGGTATCGAGCACCCGATGTTGTGTAGAGACACGACCACTAAGTTAAAGCCATAGATCACTACTCTCTTCCCATTTTCTAACTCCTCATCTTTTCTACTCTTTAGGATGGCGGACACGAAGATCAAGTACACCCAACCAGATGAAGGCACACCTTTTGGATTTCACTTGAAGAAAGTCACCAAGTACTGAACATTGGACTACCAAGCTTCACGGGACTTTCAGCGCCACTCTGCACGAAGAGGAGCGCTGGAAGATTCACGCTCACGTTCGGGAAGGACATTAGCCCCAATCACCAAGCCTATAGATAGTGTTTTCAGTGCACCAACTTGGAGTCTGGGAAAGAGCATGGCAGCTCACATCACCATGGGGCGCATTGGAGAAGTTTATCAAGAAGACCTCAAGGACACCATCTACCAGATTTGCGGACGCCGAGATGACAACTGGGATGTCGTCAGCACCAAGAAGGATAGATCCATTGCAGTGTTCATCTAGGAGTTAAATCAGCACATTCAACGCCAGGAGAACCAAATGTGCAACGACATGTTGGAGTTGCAGAAGACAAAGGGAAGGATCCTAGAACTGGAAGGAGAACTAAAGACTACACGCAAGGACTACATGGGCGAGATCGTAGCTCGGCAAGACACAATAACGATCTTAAGTATGAGATCGAAGAACTCAAGAAGAAGTTGGCGCTCGGGAATGAAGACCGGTATGTTGAATACCCAGCGACTACATTAACATCGACGACACCGATTCGGATCCAAGTGAACCCGACTTTGAAGGCGAAGTGGAGCGGACATCATGGAGTCTTCCACGGTTCAAATTAGTAGAAGTCCCCCACATATTAGTAGTATTTCCCTCCATGTAAACATTATAGTACACGCACTTTCGCGATAGTTAGATCGTTGTAAGCCCTTGTTTGATTGAATGAAGTGATTTTGTGTGCTTTTGCTCATGTGCATTTGGGTAGTGATTCCCCTTAGACCTCATTCTATTCTAAATTTCTCTTCTTTTCTAAACCCCATCAGATGCCTCCGAGACGCGACCCCGGATTCGTTTTCCCGCCAGAGATCACCCAATTGATCCAGCAGCAGAATACCCTGATTCAAACATTGGTGCGAGAACCGGGCAACAACCAACAACAACAACAACAACAACAACCACCACCACCACCACCTGCGGATCATCGACTCGTTTCCTTAGATGAACCGCGGTGTATTCGATAACACCGAGCCGATTGTAGCGAGATGGTGGCTCCGCAAGATAGGAAGGGAGCTGACCACTGCGGGATGCACGAGATGGTGAAAGAGTGAAGTTTGCAGCACATCAGCTTGAAGGACCCGCAGCTGAGCATGGTGGGAGAATTTCACAGACCACTTACCCGTGAACAACATCACATGGGATCGGTTTGACAAGCTTTTCGCCTTGCCCATGTATCGGCGAGGAGCCATGGCCATGAAGAAGCGTGAGTTTAAACTTCGCCAAGGAGGAAGGACTGTTGGCGATCGTGGATGACTTTAGCAAATTAGCACGTTATGCCCCGGATAGCGTTACTCTGAGGCGCTGCCAGCAGGAGAAGTTTCTAGAAGGACTGAATGATGAGTTCACATGCCGTTGATGGTAGCAAGTTTCAACAACTACCGGGAGTTAGTAGACCGAGCCCTCATGATTGAAGGAAAGCAGCACAAATTGAGAACCATAGCGGAAGTATGGACAGGGAAGTATAACTCTGGAGCCCATCGAAGCCTCGTTATACCCTAAATCAGAATTCAGTTTCAGCATACCCATGGAGGAGGTAATTCGCATAACCATAATGGCGCCAAGAATGGGAGCAGGAATGGAGGAAGCAATGGACAGAACCGCACCAACCCGTCAACACCATCCAAGGTAGACTGAGCCACATTACTTGCTTTAAGTGCCGCAAGGCGGGCACTATGCAAATGACTGTCGAAGGCGAATGGAAATGGCAATGGAAGCTCGGAAAGAAGCCAAACCCTTTCAACAGGGGACGGGTGAACCACATTGATGTGGAGGAGGTTGAAGATCAGCCCGATCACGATGTCGGTAAGTTTTTGGTTAAGTCATTTACTACGGTTGTTCTTTTCGATCTTGGTGCATCGCATCTCATATATATCAAGGGATTTGTGGATAAGTACAAGTTACCGACCCAAGCCCTTAGGTCACCCATGCTAGTAACCTCACCCGAGCGAGTACATGGCTAGTAAATGGTGTGATCGATTGCCACTAAGGATTGGACACTATGTTTTCCCCTCGAGACCTAATAGTTATGGAATCCCAAGGATTGGATGTGATATTAGGAATGGATTGGTTATCAAAGTATGGAGGAAACATAGATTGTACCACAAGGTCAATTTTGCTCACCACACCAAAAGGAAGAAGGATTAAGTATGTATCACGGCACGAGCGAGGAGAGCACAAGTTAATTGCTTATCGAGGTGAGTGCAGGAAGAAGTACCGATGGTGAAGGATTATCTGATGTATTTCGGAAGAATTGCGGGAATGCCACGGATAGAGACATTGAGTTTTTGATCGAGCTGTTGCCAGGAACAGGCCCGATATCGAAGCGACCGTACAAGATGCCCACAAAAGATTTGGCGGAAATCAAGAAGCAGATTAAGGAACTATTGGATAAAGGTTTTATTCGCCCAAGTTCTTCACCTTGGGGATCACCCGTTTTGTTAGTAGAGAAGAAGGATGGATCTTTGAGAATGGTTGTTGATTATCGTGGATTGAATGAAGTAACAATCAAGAACAAGTACCCACTACCTATGATAAATGATCTGTTTGATAAACTTGCAAGGAGCCAAAGTGTTTTCCAAGATTGACTTGCGATCGGGTACCATCGATTGAAGATTAGGGAGCAAGACATACCCAAGACAGCATTTACCACGAGATATGGACTGTATGAGTATACCGTTATGTCATTTGGACTGACTAACGCGCCAGACCTATTTCATGAACCGATGAACAAAGTGTTTATGGAGTTTTTGGATAAATTAAATCGTGGTGTTCATTGATGATATTTTGATTTTCTCGAAGAATGAAGAGGAACACAAGGAACATTTGAGATTGGTTTTGGGCGAGGAACACCAGTTGTATGCCAAGTTCAGCAAATGTGAGTTTTGGCTAAAGGAAGTTGGATTTCTCGGACATGTTATATCCGGAGAAGGGATAGCAGTTGACCCACAAAAGTTGAGACCGTAACCAAATGGGAAGCACCAACAACAGTTGGAGAGATTCGGAGTTTCCTTGGACTCGCGAGGATACTACCGAAGATTCATTGAGAATTTCTCAAGGATTGCAAAGCCTATGACTGAATTGTTGAAAAAGGAAAACAAATTCATATGGGTGAGGACTGTGAGGCTAGTTTTCAGGAGTTGAAGAAAAGATTGGTTACCTCACCAGTTTGATATTGCGGATCGGACTAAGGATTATGAGGTGTATTGCGGCGCTTCACGTCGAGGACTTGGAGCCGTGCTTATGCAGGAAGGAAGAGTTGTTTCGTATGCTTCACGACAACTTAAGCCCCATGAGTTGAATTATGCCACTCATGATTTGGAGTTAGCAGCCGTTGTGCATGCCTTGAAGGCGTGGAGACATTTTCTCATTGGAAATCATTGTGAAGTATATCACGGATCACAAGAGTTTGAAGTACATCTTCACACGAAGAATTGAATCTCGGACAAAGGAGATGGTTAGAACTTATCAAGGATTATGATATGAGATTGCATTATCACCCGGAAAGGCTAATGTCGTAGGCGGCGCATTGAGCCGTAAAAGCCACGTCAATACCCTAATGATGGGAGGAATACCCAATGAGTTAGCGAGGACCTTGAGAACTATGTTTGGAAATAGTTCCGAGAGGCTATGTAGCAACATTGGAGATTCGATCGACACTAATGGACAAAATCGAGAAGCCCAAAAGGCGGATAAGGAAGTTGCCTCCATAAAGGAGAAAATGGGCAAAGGAAAAGCTAAAGGATTTCGTGAGGATGAGCACGATACCCTATGGTTTGAAGACCGTGTTTATGTGCCCAATGACCCGGAGATCGGAAGTTGATTTTGCAAGAAGCCCATGATTCACCCTATTCGATTCACCGGAAATACCAAGATGTATTTGGATTTGAAGAATATTTTACGGTGGACGGAATGAAGAAGGATATTGTGGAGTATGTAGCAATTTGCGGCGTATGTCGAAAAGTAAAGCGAGCATCGAAGCCAGCAGGATTATTACAACCGTTGCGATACCGAATGGAAGTGGGATAAACTAGGCATGGATTTCATCACAGGTTTGCCAAAGACTCGTTCGGGATATGACTCGATTTGGGTCATAGTCGACCGTTTGACCAAGGTAGCTCATTTCATTCGATCAAGACTACCTATAGCAGTGCTAAGTTGGCAAAGATATACATGACCAGAATTGTGTGCTTACGGAGTTCAAGGAGCATCGTATCGGATAGAGGAACCCGGTTTACTTGAAATTTTGGAACCGGTTACACGAAACGTTGGAAACCAGACTAGAATTGATCAGACTTTCCACCCACGACCGATGGACAGACCGAGAGAGTCAATCAGATTTTGGAGGACATCTTTGAGAGCTTGTGCACTAGATTATGGATCTAGTTGGGATGATAATTTGCCGTATGCAGAATTTTCCTACAACAACAGTTACCAAACCAGCTTAAAGATGGCACCTTCGAGGCGCTGTATGGAAGAAGGTGCAGGACACCGTTGTCATGGGACTGGCGGAGATCGTCGATTGTTTGGACCAGAGTTGATTAAGGAGTGCGAACGAAAGTTAAGTTAATTGAGACAGGCTCAAGGTAGCCCGTCCTGAACGGAAGAGCTATGCCGATTCAAAGCGCCAGCGATTGAGTATGAGGTTGGAGCAGTATATCTTAAGTATCCCGCTTGAGGAGTTAAGCGTTTTGGAGTTAAAGGAAGTTAGCACCCGTTTCGTTGGACCATATAAGATTTTGCAGCATGGGAGAAGTTAGCGTATAAGTTGGAATTTCGGAAGGACTGTCGGGAGTTCATGGCGTATTCCATGTTTCTCGATTGAAGAAATGTCACCCGAGATGGCGGAGGTACCGTTAAGAGATCTGAGTACCCTTTGGAAGCAATTCATTGAAGGATGACTTGACATATGAGGAAAAACCGGTTAAGATTCTCGATTTTGCCGGTGAGTTACCCGACAAGGTTATCAAGTTTTGCAAAGTGCAGTGGAGCCACCACACTGAGGATGAAGCCACCTGGGAAAGAGAGGAAGTTTTGCTCAGGGACCACCCTCACCTATTTTCTAGCCAACCCGAATCTCGAGGGCGAGATTCATCTTAAGGGGGTAGGTTTGTAACATCCCAAATTTTCAATTTGGAATGTTATACATTAGGTCATCATGCATATCATAATTTTTCTCGCATTTTTCCGATCCTAGAAAATTTCACGCAACTCAAGGACCCTCGGAGAGAGTTGGAAGTTTCATAATTTTCATATTTGGGATTTCTCAAATTTCGAAAATAGGATCATTTGGATTTATTTAAATTATCTTCATAAAGTTTCTCCTATAAAAATTTTAAGAGAGGGAATAATATGACTTTCCCAACATTTAGGAAAAACGAAGGTATTATAAATAAATCAAATTTGGCTTTTGGAAGATTTATTTTGCTTAGGCAAAAAAATGAGCATTTTAAAAATATATGCATGTTCACCGTTTTTAAAGTTCATTTTGTTCGACTCATTTTTAGGAGTCGGGGAAAATTATTTTTATTAAAATCGGAGTTCATTTGGTATTTTTTTTAATTCGTTTGGTTTAATTTTTTTAAAAAAATCGCCCCCGTCTGAGGCCCCCCAGTAGCCCAGCCCCCGCCCACCTCCTCTCCCTCCCTGGACTCCGCTCGCCGCCGCCCTGAGTCCCGCTCGGGGCAGCGCCCCGCCGCCGCCGCCCCCAGCTTGCCCCCCCAAGCCACCCGCCACCCCCCCTCTTAAATACCCCGCAGCCCCTCTCTCTCTCCTCCCTTGCCCGCCTCACCCGACCAGCGCCACCCGCCCGCCCGTCGCCAGACCTTGCCGCCGTCTCCCGCCTGCCCTTGCCGCCACCTCGCCGCCCCTCGCCGACCCGCCGCCCTCGCCCCGAGCCCCGCCCCCCCGCGGCGAAGACCACCGGAGGTAGCCGCCGCCCGATCCGGTTTCCCGATCCGGTTTTTAGAAAACCCGATCCGGTTTTCTCGTGATATTCAGTTTTTTCTTCAAAACCCTAGATGGTTTTTTTTTGGTTTTCTTATTTAACGAACGTTCATCGAACCGTTCGTTTCAATGAACGTGTTCGTTGGATTAGTTCTGTTAACGAACGTCCGTTATTTAATCCGTTCGTCGTTTTTTTTAAATCGGAATTAATCCGTTATTTTTCTGATTCGATTTCCGATCCGATTTTCAAATCTGTTTTATTTCTTGCTCGTTTATCGGAATCAGGTGATTCAAGCGCCTGGAGTTTCATTACGAAACCGCCGTTCCGACTAACCTACTTACACAGAGTTTTGCTACTGTAAAATTTTGACCTAGTTTCAGATTGCTAAACCGAGTCGTTCTCTCTCGAGTTTCGACTTTCGATGCTTTATTGACTCGATTCTTTTTGCAACCAGGGTTCTTAAGTTGAACTCTCTGGTTAGATCTTTTATTCGAGATTTCCCCGTGCATTAGATGAGTACTTATTGTATGCTTGTTGTTTGTCTGCGTTAGATCACCGGTCGCCGCTTGTTACTTGAATCTCTAGGTCTCGCGGATCATCAGCAAGGCAAGTAACACTTGATCATACCTTTTCTACTACCCAGTTTTATTGCATTAAATCAAACCCTCAAACACTTGCATGTTTAGGGCCTAATTAAATTGTGGGATTGGGAAGTAGATTGAGGTAGTACCTATTACTGTTTTACTTATGAAACCTTGGGAGTTACTTCTCGTTTGCTATTATGCCATGCTATGCTAGTAGGCGTGGATTGGGTGAGTGAATATCCATGACTGATGTGAGATTGTTAATTAATGGTTTATCTAAGGTGGCAACCTAAACACACATCTGGGTGGATTGAGGCACTGGTTTCCATCGAGACTTGCTGTATTTCTTGGACCGCCACCCGGGCTCTAAGGGATCATAAGATTATTCAAGCTGGAAACTTCCGTGTGCAGCCACAAGCCAATTATGGGCTCTGGCGTAGTTGACTAAGTTGTGTGAACTCTTACGGGTAGGCTAGCTGATGTAGGGGATGTAGGTTGATGCGGTCTACCCACATGTAAGGTGCTAAGCGCTTACGAAAGACTATGTCTCGGTCATCCATTTCTCAAACACCACAAAAGTCACGAGAACCAAGCGGAGGCGATCGAGTCTTGTGGGGAAAAGTCATAAACCTCTGCGAGTGTATAAACTAATCATGATTAGCCGTGTCCCCGGTTATGGACAATTTGAGTATCTGGTAATTGAATATCATGTGAATCTCAACATGTTACTTCTAAATAAAAGTTATTGGGTTTTGATGAGTACCTTTTAATTGGGATTGAGGATGCTGTCAACCATTCTCAATGTTTAACAACCACCATGATAGTTAAATAAAGTTATTCCTTTGATGTAGGGAAAAATCAGCTTTATGCAAATGTAACCGTAGAGCCTTACCACCAGCCATATATGCATGTAGTATAGGCTTATTTCTTCATTGCTCTTATGTGTTACATTGCGGCATATTCCATGTCTTGACCCGTTTTTGGCTGCAACTTTCACGTTGCGAGACTTTTCGAACGACAGTAAGGTGTTAGGTCGTGGTTCTATACTCGATGATGCCGTTGGAGTTGATGGACTCGCTTATCTTCCAAGCCTTCGCTGTTATCATTAGATGGCCTTAAGCCATATTATTGTAATAAGTTCCCTTGTGGACAACGATGTAATAAGTGTGTGATTGCTACTCTGCTATAAATCCTTCGAAGTACTGTGTGGTGTCAGCATTACTGATCCAGGGATGACACTGAGCACAGAGACTTGATCCATTCGGGTCTGGTCGCTACACGTCATCAGCTGAACGTGCAGATCGCGGAGGTGTCGTGGTGATTGGTTGGATCGTGAAGATGTTTGACTAC
Source organism: Aegilops longissima (assembly GCA_021605205.1). Taxonomy (NCBI): domain Eukaryota; kingdom Viridiplantae; phylum Streptophyta; class Magnoliopsida; order Poales; family Poaceae; genus Aegilops; species Aegilops longissima. Next base: position 389,141,736 of record CM038679.1, read on the forward strand.
ATCAACCACGTTACTAAACGCTTCCGCTTTCGGTCTACGAGGGTACGTGGACACACTCTTCCCGCTCGTAGCTATGCTTCTCCTAGATAGATCTTGCGTGATCGTAGGATTTTTTTGAAATACTACGTTCCCCAACACCTTGGGGAGGTTCAATAGATTGATTGGAAAGACAACTTTCACGTGGTTTGCTACCTATGCGATTCCATCCTACTTTCTCCGATAGAATAGAAACTTTGGAGTGATTCTTTGTTGCAGTTTGAGGGATTATCATGTGGTTCATGAAGGAAATATGCCCTAGAGGCAATAATAAAGTTGTTATTTCTATTTCCTTATATCATGATAAATGGTTATTATTCATGTTAGAATTGTATTAACCGGAAACTTGATACATGTGTGGATACATAGACAAAACACAGTGTCCCTAGTAAGCCTCTACTAGACTAGCTCGTTAATCAAAGATGGTTAAGTTTCCTAACCATAGACATGTGTTGTCATTTGATGAACGGGATCACATCATTAGGAGAATGATGTGATGGACAAGACCCATTCATTAGCTTATTAGCATAGTGATCGTTCAGTTTTATTGCTATAGCTTTCTTCATGTCATATACATATTCCTTTAACTATGAGATTATTCAACTCCCAGATACCGGAGGAATGCCTTTTGTGCTATCAAACATCACAACGTAACTGGGTGATTATAAAGATGCTCTATAGGTATCTCCGAAGGTGTTTGTTGGGTTGGCATAAATCGAGATTAGGATTTGTCACTCCGAGTATCGGAGAGGTATCTCTGGGCCCTCTCGGTAATACACATCAAGAAGCCTTGCAAGCAATGTGACTAATGAGTTAGTTACAGGATGATGTATTATGAAACGAGTAAAGAGACTTGCCGGTAACAAGATTGAACTAGGTATGAAGATACCGATGATAGAATCTCGGGCAAGTAACATACCGATAGACAAAGGTAACTATATATGTATGTTGTCATAAGGTTCAACCGATAAAGATCTTCATAGAATATGTAGTTGCCAATATGGGCATCCAGGTTCTGCTATTGGTTATTAACCAGAGAGGTGTCTTGGTCATATCTACATAGTTCTTGAACCTGTAGGGTCCGCACACTTAACGTTCGTTGACGATATAGTACTATATGAGTTATGTATGTTGGTGACTGAATGTTGTTCGGAATCCCGGATGAGATCATGGACATGAAAAGGAGATCCGGAATGGTCCGGAGGTAAAGATTGATATATAGGATGATATGGTTCGACCAAGGGGTGAAGCCCACGGGGCTTTAGGTCGGTGCTAAAGGAGTTTTGTGGAGGCCAAGGGGCCAAACGCCGGAGACCCCAGGCCAGACGCCGAGGCCCATGGCGCGTGGGCCAGACATCAAGGACCGTGGCGTCTGGTCCTGGAAGTCCGAAAAGGTCTCTTACTTGCGGGCAAAACCGACGTTGAGGAGGCTTTTACTCCAAGTTTCGACCCCAGGGCTCAACATATAAATAGAGGGGCAGGGCTAGCACCTGGAACACATCAAGAAACACCAAGCCGTGTGCCGGCAACCCAGGCCCGGTAGTTTATCCTCCGTCATAGTTTCCGTTTGCTTGGCGAAGCACTGCGGAGATTGTTCTTCACCAACACCGTCACCACACCGTCGTGCTGCCGGAACTCATCTACTACTTCGCCCCTCTTGCTGGATCAAGAAGGCGAGGACGTCATCGAGCTGAACGTGTGCTGAACGCGGAGGTGCCGTACTTTCAGTACTTGATCGGGACAGATCGTGAAGGTGTATGACTACATCAACCGTGTTGATGCTTCCGCATTGTGATCTTCAAGGGTATGAAGATTCCCTCCCCCTCTCGTTGCTATGCATCTCCTAGATAGATCTTGCGTGAGCCTAGGAAATTTTTGAAATTGCATGCTACGTTTCCCAACACTGGTATTAGAGCCAAGTCTATGCGTAGATGATATGCACGAGAAGAACACAAGGAGTTGTGGGCGGTGATCGTCATACTTCTTACCACCAATTTCTTGTTTTGATTCGGCGGTATTGTTGGATGAAGCGGCCCGGACCAATCTTACATGACCACGTTCATGAGACAGGTTCCACCGATAGACATGCAACTAGTTTTGCATAAAGGTGGCTGGCGCGTGTCTGTTGATACGTCTCCAACGTATCTATAATTTATGAAGTATTCATGCTGTTATTTTATCATTCTTGGATGTTTTAAAATCGTTTTATAGCAACTTTATATCATTTTATGGGACAAACCTATTGACCCAGTGCCCAGTGCGAGTTGCTGTTTTTTTGCATGTTTTTTACATCGCATGAAATCAATATCAAACGGAGTCCAAACACCGCGAAACTTGCTGGAGATTTTTTAAGGACTAGAACACCCAAGTGGGCCAGAGCAGCACCTGGAGGTGCCCCGAGGGGGCACAACCCACCAGAACACGCCAGGGGCCCAGCGCGCCAGTGGGTTGTGCCCACCTCGATGGCCTCCCCACCCCCTCTTTACCCTATAAATCTCAAATATTCCAAAACCCTTCGGGGTTAACCTAGATCGGAAGTTCGGCCGCCGCAAGGCTCTGTAGCCACCAAAAACCAATCTAGACCCGTTCCGGCACCCTACCGGAGGGGGGAATCATCTCCGGTGGCCATCTTCATCATCCCGGCGGCCACCATGATGAGGAGGGAGTAGTCCACCCTCGGCGTTGAGGATTTGTACCAGTAGCTATGTGTTTAATCTCTCTATCTCGTGATCTATATCATGGGCTTTGTTAATATAGATGGATCATATGATGTTTCTCCCCTCTATACTCTTGTTGTGATGAATTGAATCTTTACCCTTCGATGTTTTGTCTTGTCAGATTGAATATTCAGATATGAGAACACATGATGTACGTCTTGCGGTATGAATACTTGAGGTGACAATGGGGTATCGTATTGATTCCCTTGATATATGTTTTGGTACTCAACTCGCAGATTCCCGAGGTGACATTGGGGTAATCTATGCATAGGGGTTGATGCACATTTTTATTATCTTTTCTCCGATAGAAACTTTGGGGTCTCTCTGTAGTCTTTGTGTGGATTGAGTATTATGAATATGAATTTGCTTTGGTGTTATTTTAGTACGAACTCTTGATTAGATCTATCGGAAAGAATAGCTTGCGTTATTTTAGTATGAACTCTAGGATAGATCGATCGGAAAGAATAGCTTTGAGGTGGTTTCGTAGCCTACAAACAATTTCTATCTTTTGTTCTCGGCTAATAGGAACTCGGGAGTGATTCTTTATTGCACTTTGAGGGATAATCATATGATCCAACTATGTTAGCATTGTTGAGAGGTTGCACTAGTGAAAGTATGGACCCTAGGTCTCATTTTCAAGCATTGAAATACCATTTTTGTGCCCGTTTACTATTTGCTAGCTTGCTGTTTTTATTTATTCAGATTACAAAAATATATTTCTACCATCAATATTACACTTTTATCACCATCTCTTCGCCGAACTAGTGCACCTATACAATTTGCCATTGTATTGGGTGTGTTGGGGACACAAGAGATTTCTTGTATTTGGTTGCAGGATCGTTTGAGAGAGACCATCTTCATCCTACACCTCTCACGGATTGATAAACCTTAGGTCATCCACTTGAGGGGAAATTGCTACTGTCCTACAAAAATCTGCGCTTGGAGGCCCAACACGTGTCTACAAGAATAAAGTTGTGTAGTAGACATCAAGCTCTTTTCTGGCACCGTTGCCGGGGAGGTGAGTGCATGAAGGTATATCTTTAGATCTTGCAATTGAATATTTTAGTTTCTTGTTTTATCACTAGTTTGGTTTATAAAAATAAAAACTACAAAAAATGGAATTGAGGTTGCATCATATTAATGATCATCTTTATAATATCTTTCTTGAAAATGATGGTTCGGAAAATTGTGCTAAATTTTTAGAAGAATAAGTCAATAAAATGTTTGGCACAAAATATTTGAATGATGAGCATGATTGCAATGTTGTTAGTATGAATTCTTTGAATATCCATGATGCTAAAGATATGCAAAGCTACAAGCATGGGGATGCTATGTCTGATGAAGATGATATTTTTAGTCCCCCAAGTTTTGATGAGAAAATTTATTATGATGCAAGCATGCCTCCTATATATGATGATTATGGTGATGACATGTATGGTATATTGAATAATGATAACCATGAAACTTGTCATCGTGATTTTAATTTTCAATCAGATGATAGTTATTTTGTTGAGTTTGCTCCCACTACTATTCATGAGAATAAATTTGCTTATGTGGAGAGTAATAAAATTTCTATGCTTGTGGATCATGAAAAGAATGCTTTATGTGATATTTATATTGTTGAATTAATTCATGATGCTACTGAAAATTATTATGAGAGAGGAGCATATGCTTTTACATATTGCAATAATATCAAGTTTCCTCTCTACGTGTTGAAAATCTTGAAGTTATGATTGTTTCGCCTTCCTATGCTAGTTGATTCTTTTTCCCATAAGTTGTTTTCTCACAAAATCCCTATGCATAGGAAGTGGGTTAGACTTAAATGTGCTAGTCATATGCGTCATGATGCTCTCTTTATGTTTCAATTCTTATCTTTTATGCGAGCATCATTGAAATCATCATGCCTAGCTTAAAAGGCATTAAAGAAAAGCGCTTGTTGGGAGACAACCCAGCACTTTTACCTACTGTATTGATCATGTTTTATTGCTTTTGTTTCAATAAAGTGCCAAGTAAAGCTTTTGGCATCATGTTGGGTGATAGTTGATTTCACCCTGCTGAAAAACATAACCTTTTACGCTCACGAAAATAATTCTAATTTTTAACATAAGAGTGCTTTTGAGTTGATTATTTTTGCATAAGTTTAATATACAAATTGCTCACGTGTTCATAATTTGTTCATAATTTTTGGAGTAGCATAAGTATGGTTTGAGTAGAGATTACTACAGACTGTTCTGTTTTTAACAGATTCTGTTTTCAATGCATAGTTTGCTTGTTTTCTAGTTTCTATGGCTTATATTGCTCAATATAAATTGTGGAAATGATATGCTAAAGTAGGCATTGTGTGGAAACAATTATGAATCTTTTCTTTGACAGTACCAAAGTGAAATGGTTTGCTCTTTATCATACTAACCTATCTCACGAAGTTCCGTCAAGTTTTGTGTGATTGAAGTTTTCAAGTTTTGGGTGAGATGTCGATATGAGGAGAATAAGGAGTGACAAGAACCTAATCTTGGGGATGCCCAAATAACCTCAAGTTAATATCCAAGGAAGATCCAAGCAACTAAGCTTGGGGATGCCCCGGAAGGCATCCCCTCTTTCGTCTCCAACATTAGTGGTAACCTTACTTGGAGCTATATTTTTATTCATCACATGATATGAGTTTTACTTGGAGCGTCATTTTATTTTGTTAGGATTTTCTTGATTTTATTTATAATAATGTTTTGCATCTTTTATTTCAATAAAAGTGGCATTGATAGGCTTTGCCATGCTTATCTTGCAAGTATACATGTTGCTGTTTGAAAACAAAAAGTTTATCGATGTTGCAAAAAATCCCGATGAAAGTCGGAATGTGATAAAATGTTGATTTTTTTGAATAATAAGCTATGATAAATTTTATACAGTGTGATAGAATTTCATAATTTTTGGAGTTGAATAAGTATTGATACTCTTGCATTCTTTACAGACTGTACTGTTTTGGCAGATTGCTGTTATGTTTGCATTGTTTGCATATGTTTTCTTGTTTAATGATTCTATTTGAGGATAGGGGTATTAAATATGCAGATGCATTTAGTATGCAATGTTGAATAATAATTTTAGTGGTTTTCTACAGTAGAGAATGATAAGGTTTTTGCATTGGTTTATACTAACTTACCTCACGAGTTCTTGTTGAGTTTTGTGTGGATGAAGCTTTTGAGATTTAGGAAAACCGTGATATGGAGGAATTAAGGAGACAAAAAAGCTCAAGCTTGGGGATGCCCAAGGCATCCCAAGATAATATTCAAGAAGTGTCAAGCATCTAAGCTTGGGGATGCCCCGGTAGGCATCCCACCTTTCTTCATCAACAATTATCGGTTACTATCGGTTGATCCTAAGTTTTTGCTTCTTCACATGATGTGTGCTATCCTTGGAATGTCATTTTATTTTGTTTTTACTTCTATTTTAATAAAAATACTTAGATCTGAAAGTTTTTAAATAAAATAGAGTCCTCAAATAGTTGCCAAGGAAGCTAAGTACTAAGCATTCATCCCGTCACTTAGCTCTTTTATTTGGAATTGCTCTTGTGCTTCACTTATATCCTATGAGTAAATTGTTGAATAAATTGAATGTCATGAAGTTGATATCTTATCATGCCTAGTGGTAGCTTCACATTGGGTTTAGAAAGTGAAATCTTTTGAGGCTTGACAATCACAATTTTGGTCATACATGCAATTCACGAATAATTAGTATAAGGAAGAGAACTTTCACATGCAAATACACTATCCTGGAAATCTTTTGTGATTGTGAGCCCCCATCAAAATATTATATGCCAAAATTGTTGACGTTGGACAAGGAAGACAACGTAATGATTTATGTTTGTTCATATTCACATAGAAGTTATATTGTCATAGATCCTTCAATGTGGTGCTTGCCCCCCATCTTTGCTAGCCAAAAGTTCCGCACCAAGTAGAGATACTACTTGTGCATCCAAAAACCCTTGAACCCAAATATTATTTTCAAGAGTCCACCATACCTACCTAAGGATTGAGCAAGATCCTTCAAGTAAGTTGTCATTGGTGCAATAAGGCAATAAAAATTGCTTCTAAAAGTGTAAGATCATTTAGTGTAAGAGAAAATTGAGCGTTGTACAAACTTGTGATGGTAAAGCAATAAAAGCGACAGACTGCATAATAAAGGTTTCCATCACAAGGGCATAACGTGACGTTCTTTTGCACTAAGGGGTTGAGCATACAAACAAATAAGCGCATGGCAACCTCTGCTTCCCTCTGCGAAGGGCCTATCTTTTACTTTTCAGTATTTACTTTTATGCAAAGAGTCAAAGTTTTTCTCCCTATTCCTTTTTATTTTTCTCTTTTGGCAAGCATCATGTGGTGAGGAAATATCTAGGCACATATGTCCAGTTGAATATGGGTAGCATGAGTTATTATTGTTGACATCACCCTTGAGGTGAATACGTTGGGAGGCAAGACTATAAGCCCCTATCTTTCTATGTGTCTGGTTGAAATGTTTTGCTCATGTGTATGTGGTGAGTGTTAGCAATCATAGAAGACTACAAGATGGTTGAGTATGTGGAGCTCTTACTTAAACTCTGTTGAATAAGTTGAATTGCAATTGCTTGGTGACTAAGAACATAAGTTGTTGAGTTTCAAGAGAGTTCATTGTTTGAACCTTAAAATGTGAATTGGTTGCTACTATAACATGAGAAGTTTTATAAGAAAGAATTGCTGTTATGATGCTAGGAAAAGTGATTGAAATTGTCATTGATCAAACTTATGCACTTTGCTAGCATTCACACTTCATAAATTATTTCTTTTATCATTTACCTAGTCGAGGACGAGTAGGAGTTAAGCTTGGGGATGCTGATATGTCTCCAACATATCTATAATTTATGAAGTATTCATGCTGTTAGCTTATCATTCTTGGATGTTTTACAATCATTTTATAGCAACTTTATGTCATTTTTTGGTACTAACCTATTGACCTAGTGCCCAGTGCCAGTTGCTATTTTTTGCTTGTTTTTTACATCGCAGGAAATCAATATCAAACGGAGTCCAAACACTGCGAAACTTGCTGGAGATTTTTTATGGGCCAGAACACCCAAGATGGGCCAGAGCAGCACCTGGGGGGTGCCCCGAGGGGGCACAACCCACCAGGGCGCGCCCAGGTGGTTGTGCCCACCTCAATGGCCTCCCGCACCCCATCTTTACCCTATAAATTCACCAGTATTCCAAAACCCTTCGGGGTTAACCTAGATCGGAAGTACCGCTGCCGCAAGGCTCTGTAGCCACCGAAAATCAATCTAGACCCGTTCCGACACCCTGCCGGAGTGGGGAATCATCTTCGGTGGCCATCTTCATCATCCCGGCGGCTAACACGATGAGGAGGGAGTAGTCCACCCTCGGGGCTGAGAGTTTGTACCAATGGCTATGTGTTTAATCTCTCTATCTCGTGATCTATATCATGGGCTTTGTTAATATAGATGGATCATATGATGTTTCTTCCCTCTATACTCTTGTTGTGATGAATTGAATCTTTACCCTTTGAAGTTTTGTCTTATCGGATTGAATATTCAGATATGAGAACACATGATGTATGTCTTGCGGTATGAATACTTGAGGTGACAATGGGGTATCGCATTGATTCACTTGATATATGTTTTGGTACTCAACTCGCGGATTCCCGAGGTGACATTGGGGTAATCTATGCATAGAGGTTGATGCATGTTTTTATTATCTTTTCTCTGATAGAAACTTTGGGGTCTCTCTATAGTTCTTTGTGTGGATTGAGTATTATGAATATGAATTTCCTTTGGTGTTATTTTAGTACGAACTCTTGATTAGATCGATCGGAAAGAATAGTTTGCGTTATTTTAGTACAAACTCTAGGATAGATCGATCGGAAAGAATAGCTTTGAGGTGGTTTTGTACCCTACAAACAATTTCTATCTTTTGTTTTCCGCTAATAGGAACTCGGGAGTGATTCTTTATTGCACTTTGAGGGATAATCATATGATCCAACTATGTTAGCATTGTTGAGAGGTTGCACTAGTGAAAGTACGGACCCTAGGCCTCATTTTCAAGCATTGCAATACAGTTTTTGTGCCCGTTTACTATTTGCTACCTTGCTGTTTTTATTTATTCAGATTATAAAAATATATTTCTACCATCAATATTACACTTTTATCACCATCTCTTCGCTGAACTAGTGCACCTATACAATTTTCCATTCTATTGGATGTGTTGGGGACACAAGAGATTTCTTGTATTTGGTTGCAGGATCATTTGAGAGAGACCATCTTCATCCTACACCTCTCACAGATTGATAAACCTTAGGTCGTCCACTTGAGGGAACATTGCGACTGTCCTACAAAACTCTGCGCTTGGAGGCCCAACATGTGTCTATAAGAATAAAGTTGCATAGTAGACATCATCTATCTCCCCAACTTTAGTTGAATCGAATTTGACTGCGACCGGTCCTTGTTGAAGGTTAAAACAGCAAACTTGATAAATCACCGTTGTGGTTTTGATGCGTAGGTAAGAATGGTTCTTGCTAGAAGCTTGTAGCAGCCACGTAAAACTTGCAACAACAAAGTAGAGGACGTCTAACTTGTTTTTGCAGGGCATGTTGTGATGTGATATGGTCAAGACATGATGTGATATACGTTACTATATGAGATGATTATGTTTTCTAAAAGTTATCGGCAACTGGCAGGAGCCTTATGGTTGTCGCTTTATTGTATGAAATTCAAACGCCATGTAATTGCTTTACTTTGTCACTATGCGTTAGCGATAGTTGTAGAAGCAATAGTTGGCGAGACGACAACGACGCTACGATGCAGATCAAGGTGTCAAGCCAGTGATGATGGAGATCATGAAGGTGCTTTTGAAGGAAATATGCCCTAGAGGCAATAATAAAGTTGTTATTTATATTTCCTTATATCATCATAAATGTTTATTATTCATGCTAGAATTGTATTAACCGGAAACTTCGTACATGTGTGAATACATAGACAAACAGAGTGTCCCTAGTGCCTCTACTTGACTAGCTCGTTAATCAAAGATGGTTAAGTTTTCTGACCATAGACATGTGTTTTCATTTGATGAACGGGATCACATCATTAGAGAATAATGTGATGGAAAAGACCCATCCGTTAGCTTAGCATCATGATCGTGTAGTTTTATTGCTATTGCTTTCTTCATGACTTATACATAATCCTCTGACTATGAGATTATGCAACTCCCTATTACCGAAGGAACACTTTGTGTGCTATCAAACATCACAACATAACTGGGTGATTATAAAGATACTCTACATGTGTCTCTGATGGTGTTTGTTGAGTTGGCATAGATTGAGATTAGGATTTGACACTCCGAGTATCGGAGAGGTATCTCTGGGCCCTCTCGGTAATGCACATCACTATAAGCCTTGCAAGCAATGTGACTAATGAGTTAGTTACGGGATGATGCATTACGGAATGAGTAAAGAGACTTGCCGATAATGAGATTGAAGTAGGTATGAGGATACCGACGATCGAATCTCGAGCAAGTAACATATCGATGACAAAGGGAATGACGTATGTTGTTATGCGGTTTGACCGATAAAGATCTTTGTAGAATATGTAGCAGCCGATATGAGCATCCAGGTTACGCTATTGGTTATTGACCAGAGATGTGTCTCGGTCATGTCTACAAAGTTCTCGAATCCGTAGGGTCCGCACGCTTAACGTTCGATGATGATTTGTATTATGAGTAATGTGTGTTTGGTGACTGAAGTTTGTTCGGAGTCCTAGATGAGATTACGGACATGACGAGGAGTCTCGAAATGGTTGAGAGGTAAAGATTGATATATTGGAAGGTTATATATGGACACCGGAATGGTTCCGAAGAAGATCGGGGATTTTTCGGAGTACCGAGAGGTTACCGGACCCCCCCGGGAAACTTAATGGGCCTATTGGGCCATAGTGGAGGAGAGGAGGCAGGCCACGTGAGGAGGCGCGCGCCCCCCCTTGCCCAAACCGAATTGGACTAGGGGAGGGGGCGCGGGCCCCCTCTTTCCTTCTCCCTCTCTCTCCCTTCCCCTTTCCCTCTCCGTTGGAAGGAAGGAGGTGGGGCCGAATCCTACTTGGACTAGGTGTCCAAGTAGGACTCCCGCCTTGGCGCGCCCTCCTTGGCCGCCGACCTCCTCCCCCCCTCCTTTATATACGTGGCCAGGGGGCACCCCAAAGCACAACAGTTGTTTCTTAGCTGTGTGCGGTGCCCCCCTCCACAGTTTACCACCTCAGTCATATTGTCGTAGTGCTTAGGCAAAGCCCTGCGTGGATCACATCACCAACACCGTTGCCACACCGTCGTGCTGACGGAACTCTCCCTCGACCCTCTACTGGATCAAGACCTCGAGGGACGTCATCTGCTGAATGTGTGCTGAACACGGAGGTGTCGTACGTTTGATACTTGGATCGGTTGGATCGTGAAGACCTTCGAATACATCAACCACGTTACTAAACGCTTCCGCTTTCGGTCTACAAGGGTACGTGGACACACTCTCCCCTCTCGTTTCTATGCATCTCCTAGATTGATCTTGCGTGATCGTAGGATTTTTTTTGAAATACTGCGTTCCATAACAGTGGCATCCAAGACAGGTCTATGCGTAGATGATATATGCACGAGTAGAACACAAAGAGTTTTGGGCGATACTAGTCATACTGCTTAACACCAACGTCTTACTTTGATTCGGCGGTATTGTTGGATAAAGCGGCCTGGACCAACATTACATGACCGCGTTCATGAGACTGGTTCTACCGACGTGCTTCGCACACAGGTTGCTGGCGGATGTCTATTTCTCCAACTTTAGTTGAATCGAGTTTGACCACAGCCGGTCCTTGTTGAAGGTTAAAAACGGACACTTACGAAAAATCGTTGTGGTTTTGATGCGTAGGTAAGAACGGTTCTTGATAGAAGCCCGTAGCAGCCACGTAAAACTTGCAACAACAAAGTAGAGGATCTCTAACTTGTTTTTGCAGGGCATGTTGTGATGTGATATGGTCAAGACGTGATGAGATATAAATTGTTTTATGAGATGATCATGTTTTGTAAAAGTTATCAGCAACTGGCAGGAGCCTTATGGTTGCCGCTCTATTGTATGAAATGCAATCACCATGTAATTGCTTTACTTTATCACTAAGCAGTAGCGATAGTCGTAGAAGCAATAGTGGGCGAGACGACAACGATGCTACGATGGAGATCAAGGTGTCAAGCTGGTGACGATGGAGATCATGACGGTGCTTTGGAGATGGAGATCAAAGGCACAAGATGATGATGGCCATATCATGTCACATATTTAGATTCATGTGATGTTTATCCTTTATGCATCTTATTTTGCTTAGTACGGCGGTAGCATTATAAGATGATCCCTCACTAAGTTTCAAGGTATAAGTGTTCTTCCTGAATATGCACCGTTGCTACAGTTCGTCGTGCCGAGACACCACGTGATGATCAGGTGTGATAAGCTCTACGTTCACATACAACGGGTGCAAGCCAGTTTTGCACATGCAGAATACTCGGGTTAAACTTGATGAGCCTAGCATATGTAGATATGGCCTCAGAACACTGAGACCGAAAGGTCGAACGTGAATCATATAGTAGATATGATCAACATAGTGATGTTCATCATTGAAAACTACTCCATCTCACGTTATCATTGGACATGGTTTAGTTGATATGGACCACGTGATCATTTAGATGACTAGAGGGATGTCTACCTAAGTGGGAGTTCTTAAGTAATATGATTAATTGAACTTTAATTTATCATGAACTTAGTACCTGATAGTTTTTGCATGTCTATGTTGTTGTAGATCAATGGCCCGTGCTACCGTTCCTTTGAATTTTAATGTGTTTCTAGAGAAAGCTAAGTTGAAAGATGATGGTAGAACCTACACGGACTGGGTCCGTAACTTGAGGATTATCCTCATTGCTGCACAGAAGAATTACATCCTGGAAGCACCGCTAGGTGCAAGGCCCGCTGCAGGAGCAATTGTGGACGTTATTGAATGTCTGGCAGAGCAAACATGATGACTACTCGATAGTTCAGTGTGCCATGCATTACGGCTTGGAATGGGACTTCAAAGACGTTTTGAACGTCATGAAGCATATGAGATGTTCCAGGAGTTGAAGTTAATATTTCAAGCAAATGCCCGAGTTGAGAGATATGAATTATCCAACAAGTTTTATAGCTGCAAGATGGAGGAGAATAGTTCTGTCAGTGAACATATACTCAAAATATCTGGGTATCATTACCACTTGACTTGGTTGGGAGTTAATCTTCCTGATGATAGTGTCACTGACAAATTTCTTCAATCACTGCCACCAAGCTATAAAGGCTTCGTGATGAACTATAATATGCAAGGGATGGTGTTTGTTGAGTTGGCATAGATCGAGATTAGGATTTGTCACTCCGAGTATCAGAGAGGTATCTCCGGGCCCCCTAGGTAATGCACATCACTATAAGCCTTGCAAGCAATGTGACTAATGAGTTAGTTACGGGATGATGCATTACGGAACGAGTAAAGATACTTGTTGGTAACGAGATTGAACTAGGTATGACGATACCGACGATCGAATCTCGGGCAAGTAACATACCGAAGACAAAGGGAATGACGTATGTTGTTATGCGGTTTGACCGATAATGATCTTCGTAGAATATGTAGGAGCCAATATGAGCATCCAGGTTCCGCTATTGTTTGTTGACCGGAGATGTGTCTCAGTCATGTCTACATAGTTCTCGAACCCATAGGGTCCGCACGCTTAACGTTCAATGACAATTTGTATTATGAGTTATGTGTTTTTGCTGATCAAAGTTTGTTCGGAGTCCCGGATGAGATCACGGACATGAAGAGGAGTCTCGAAATAGTTGAGAGGTAAATATTGATATATTGGAAGGTTATATACGGACACTGGAATGGTTCCGAAGAAGATCGGGGATTTTTCGGAGTACCGGGAGGTTACCGGAACCCCGTGAGAAAGTTAATGGGCCTATTGGGCCATAGTGGAGGAGAGGAGGCAGGCCACGTGAGGAGGCGCGCCCCCTGCCCTAACCGAATTGTACTAGGGGAGGGGGCGCGGCCTCCCTCTTTCCTTCTCCCTCTCTCTCCCTCCCCCTTTCCCTCTCCGTTGGAAGGAAGGAGGTGGGGCCGAATCCTACCTGGACTAGGAGTCCAAGTAGGACTCCCCCTTGGCGCGCCCTCCTTGGCCGCTGGCCTCCTCCTCCCCCTCCTTTATATACATGGCCAGGGGGCACCCCAAAGCACAATAGTTGTTTCTTAGCCGTGTGCGGTGCCCCCCTCCACAGTTTACCACCTCGGTCATGTTGTCGTAGTGCTTAGGCGAAGCCCTGTGCGGATCACATCACCAATACCGTCGCCACACCGTCATGCTAATGAAACTCTCCCTCGACCCTCTACTGGATCATGAGCTCGAGGGACGTCATCATGCTGAACGTCTGCTGAACACGGAGGTGCCGTACGTTCGGTACTTGGATCGGCTGGATCGTGAAGACATTTGACTACATCAACCGCATTACTAAACGCTTTTGCTTTCGGTCTACGAGGGTACGTGGAAAACACTCTCCCCTCTCGTTGCTATGCATCACCTAGATGGATCTTGAGTGTGTCCACGTACCCTCATAGACCGAAAGCGGAAGCATTATGACAACGCGGTTGATGTATTCGTACGTATTCACGATCCGACCGATCCTAGTACGGAAAGTACATCACCTCCGCGATCTGCACACGTTCAGCTCGATCCAGCTGAGTGTCAAGGGAGAGCTTCGTCAGCACGACGGCATGATGACGGTGATGATGAAGCTACCGGCACAGGGCTTCACCTAAGCACTACGACGATATGATCGAGGTGGATTATGGTGGAGGGGGCACCGCAAACGGCTAACACAATGATCAACTTGTGTGTCTATGGGGTGCCCCCCTCCCCCGTATATAAAGGAGTGGAGGAGGGGGAGGGCCGGCCCTCTCTATGGCGTGCCCAAGGGGAGTCCTAATCCCACCGGGAGTAGGATTCCCCCCTTCCAAGTAGGAGTAGGAGAGGAAGGAAGGAGGAGAGAGGGAGGAAGGAAAGGGGGGCCGGACCCCCTCCCATTTTGGATTGGGCTTGGGGGGGGGGGGCGCCCCCTCCTAGGCCGCCTCCTCCTGTCTCCCACTAAGGCCCAATAAGGCCCATACACTCCCCGGGGGGTTCCGGTAACCTCCCGGTACTCGGTAAATGTCCGAACTCACCTGGAACCATTCTGATGTCCAAACATAGCCATCCATTATATCGATCTTTATGTCTCGACCATTTCGAGACTCCTCGTCATGTTTGTGATCACATTCGGGACTCTGAACAACCTTAGGTACATCAAAACACATAAACTCATAATACTGATCATCACAGAATGTTAAGCATGCGGACCCTACGGGTTCGAGAACTATGTAGACATGACCGAGACTCTTCTCTGGTCAATAACCAATAGCGGAACCTGGATGCTCATATTGGTTCCTACATATTCTACGAAGATCTTTATCGGTCAAACCGCATAACAACATACATTGTTCCCTTTGTCATCGGTATGTTACTTGCCCGAGATTCGATCGTCGGTATCTCAATACCTAATTCAATCTCGTTATTGGCAGGTCTCTTTACTCGTTCCGTAATGCATCATCCCGTAACTAACTCATTAGTCACATTGCTTGCAAGGCTTATAGTGATATGCATTACCGAGAGGGCCCAGAGATACCTCTCCGACAATCGGAGTGACAAATCCTAATCTCGATCTATGCCAACTCAACAAACACCATCGGAGACACCTATCGACACTACAAAAAAAATACACTTCCGTGATGATACGTGTTTGTCACAGTAGGTCGCGTTTTTTGTCATGCATGTACATCCATGACAAATTTATGATGTAATCAAGATAGTCATACACGTGTCTTTGTCGTAGAAGTGTTCCATGACATTATGAAAATTATCATCGCGGAAGTGTCCACTTCCATGACGATAAATCGTGCGTCATAGAAGTGCTTTCGTCAAGGGTGACCGACACGTGGCTTCCACCGTAACGGAACGCCGTTAAGCTATCAGGTCAGGTTTTGGATCCGATAACCTGTTAACAGCCCCGACCAATGGGGATTTTCCACATGTAAAATCATCATTGGCTGGAGGAAACACGTGTCGGCTCACCGCTGGGACAGATGTCATCCACTCATCGGACGAAGGCGCCTATGATACGTCGACCGTGTACGGCCCAACAAGTTTAATGGGCGGCCCAATTAAAAACCCACAAGTTTTGCGGACCATAATGGGCGGCCCAGCTAAAGGCCCACAAGATTTTGCGAACCATAATGGGCGGCCCAGCTAAAACCCACGAGATTTTGCGGGCCATAATGGGCGGCCTGTAAAACCCACAAGATTTTGCGGGCCATAATGGGCGGCCCAACTAAAACCCACAAGATTTTGTGTGCTATAATGGGCGGCCGGTAAAGGCCCACAAGATTCTTGCAGATCATAATGGGCGGCCCGACTAAAGGCCCACGAGATTTCGCTGACATTAATGGGCCGGCCTAGCTGTAGGCCCACAAGATTTTGAGGACCCTAGTAGGCCGGCCCATTAACTGTCTGCCATGTTTTGGGCCAAATGCCGGCCCATATCTGATCCGGTCCATTAATGGCCTGCCACGTTCCAGGCCTAAAAGTGGCCCATATGAGATC
Source organism: Aegilops longissima (assembly GCA_021605205.1). Taxonomy (NCBI): domain Eukaryota; kingdom Viridiplantae; phylum Streptophyta; class Magnoliopsida; order Poales; family Poaceae; genus Aegilops; species Aegilops longissima. The sequence continues at coordinate 389,158,243 of CM038679.1, forward strand.
CGGCCCGTTATAAGCCTACCACGTTCTGGGCCAAATTACGGCCCAGATTAGGTCCGGCCCTTTAAGAGGCTTTGGGCTCAATTATGGCCCATATCAAATTCGCCCAAGAATGGACACTATGCTTTTGGGTCCACTTGCTAAAGGCCCACTTAGTGATTCGACCGATATTAGTTTTGGCCTGTTAAGGCCCGTTTAACATTCGGCCCTATATTAATTTCGTTGTTAAAAGCCCGTCATATAGTTGGGCCTAACTACGGCCCGATTTGCATCTGGCCTACTCGCAGCCGATATCTTATTGGACCAAACAAGGACCGAGACAATTTTGGCCTATTAAATACCCGTGATTTGATTCGCACAATCATGGGCCGAGGTTCATTTCGGGCTGCTGCCGGCCCGTGAGCTGTTCGGCACGTTTCAGGCCCAACCTACACCGTGATTGCATGATGGCCCGATTATGTACCGTAATTTTACGGTTTGGCCGGTTTACTACGAAGACAGGATATATATACGATAAAATAACTGCAGCATCGTGAATAAGAAAAACCTAGACTATACAATAAAGAAATTACGGCATATTACATCCATTTGGGCATCAAAGTTCGCCACTATGATAATAAAGCACAAGCGCACGATAGATTACATACACCGGGCATCAAAGATCGCCACCGAAGGAAAATAAACACGCCGACAAAATAATATACAAAACCGACAACACTTCAATAGAGTTCAAGAAAGGTTAGCCCGGTGAGGAGCTGCAGCATAGCAGCTGAGCAAGATGATGAGATCAGCTTGTTCAACACTTATATCTTCCTCACTCACGAAAGATAAACAAGCGAGATGGATGACAGGTTTTGCACGTAAAAGTATCAAGTCTTGACAATTCATCACATTTCTTACTGGCGAATAAAGTGACACAGTTTAAAATTGCATTAACACAATATGGTATTGTTCAGGTCAAGACATGGCAGGAAATGACATTGTGAAGCGGTTAGCAGCTTCACGACAACACCGGATTACGATCAAGAACTCATAAGTATCAATGGTTAGTGTCTTGTCAATTTATACCATTTCAAAATGGCAAATAAAGAGACGGTTTAAATAATAGTAGAATGATATGACATTGTTCATAGTTAACACATTGCAGAATATGACATTATCTTTGTAGTGGGTAGGTTCACCACACCACCGGATTAGGATGAAGAATGAAGCATACATGCAATGCAAAAGAAGATCACTTGCTCAGTATAGTTTAATTTACATGGTATGAAGAAGGAACTTGGTTGTACAACTGAAAACTTAAATTGAGGAAGGACAAACTTTTGTTTATGAACTACATAATAAACTTTAAATAAGCAATTTGATGCAAACACCAAAATAAACAGCTATTGCAGTCATGCCTAACCAAATATATACAACAAAGTTTGAAGGCTTGAGATGGACAAACTTACATTATTGGTGAAGACAGGCTCTATAAAGGCCTTGTCCATGCTGATGGGGGGGCAATTCAAGAATTTTACCACGAATCTTCTTCAAAAGCATTGCCTTTATTCTACATTTTGTTAAGAGTAAATATAGATGTGATAATATACGAAAAAATGGAGAATATTTAAGATAAAATGAAGAGTGATGCTACATAACCAAGTAGCTATAAATGTAAGTGCAGCGATACAGGCAAAAGGTACATCCAAGAGCAATGCACAGCTAAACTTCTTGAAGACCAACCTTATGGTAAGAGTAAATATAGATCGATGTGTAGAAAATGGAGGGCAAAGGAAAATAAGCTGCAGAATGATGGTACATGAACAACTACTGTCATTATAAGTACACTAATAAAAGACAGCATGTACTTACAAGAACAATGCGAGCTAAAAAACATTGGCATTGGATATATTCTACACTAATGTAACCATTCATACAGATCGATAATTTGGGCGAACAATTGATAAGCAAGCTATCATGCATCTGCTGTCACATAATGAACCAGGTATGTATGCAAATACGGTGATACTGAGGACAACAGTACCAACAAGAGCAAAGCAGCGGGCAACATATTTGCGATATCACGTCGTTCTTTTCAAACCGAATTCTTCTTGAGCAGATTTCACAAAAAAAGATCCGTAAGGCACATGCGGAAAAGTAGAAGTTCAAATTGTCATGTGTTTTCATAGACGATACCTCATCACAGGAGCGAGACCATTGCATAACAAGGTTTTTCCATTCAATGTCTTCTAAATTTAGCACGGAGACTTCACCAAAATTCGTTTATAGACTTGCCACCAAAGTGTGATTTCCTCGGGTAACACCGATCTTTGCTGCAATGCTTCCTTGAAAAGCACGAGCAAGCTTTTCTCGTCATGACTATCCAGATTGACCCTCGCCTAGTTACAACAATGTAATGTAAATCATTGATGTGTTCAATCAGCGAAAACAGGAAAATAATAACCATGAATAATAGCACTTACACGTAAGTTGGACGGGAAGATGTGAAAATGGTGTTTGTCTTCACAATAATCTTCCCATGATGGGAATATATGCACGTAGTCCCTAACAACATTGAAAGCATTGTCTTTTAACTGGGAATAAATGGAATGGGGTTCCAATCTCGAGGAATTGGCCGTCTCTGCGGTTGGGATAGGACTTGACGGTGGACTTGCTGTACTTTTTTCTTTGGAGTGGGATTTTTCTATGGTACAGCTGGTGCTATGGCAAATGAAATCGGTATACCTTTTCTTTGGAGTGCAGGTCCTGTGTGGTGGGGCTAGTGGTGTGGCGGTGAAGTATGGGTGCAGTCTGCTGGAGTTGGTCCCTACGTTTTGTGTCCTTTGGTTGTACAACCAATATAAGTGGGGTGTTGTCTGATTTCTCGGCACCACCATGTTTTTCAAGGACTTTCTTTGGTGCTCCTTGAGGTTCGGCAATCACCCTCTTCCTTTTGATGTCGATGCACACGAACATCATTTGAGTGGAAAAACATGGTATGATGACAGATGGAATATGATTGATAATGGATGGGCATGGCATCTCGACATATATGATGAGTAAACTAAGCAGATGGCGGTGCAACAAAGTAGAAGAAATGCAAGACAACATATGCAAGATACCCGCAATCAATAAAACATTGCCAAATTAGAACAGGCACCTTGATGGGTGAACAGGACAGGCCATCGCCTTTGACTCCTCGAGGTTAGAATAGTCATTAGGATCATATTCGAACAAGAGTCAACAGTGGGGGCGTATGAGTTTCATTGCATCCAAAATGGCACTCAATGCCTTGGTGCCAATTTTGTAAGTCATTGCAGTGTTTAGCTTCAAGAGTGGACTGCTACTAGTGCGACACAAAGCAGCTACACAGATCATAGTGTAGATATCACGGGAAAACCTTAAGCATCAGAGTAAAATCAGCAAAGTGGAACTTGCTGGAATATATGTGCTAGTATTGCCGGTACGGCTAGAAAGGCTTCGGATACCAGCTCTCTTCAAGTGAAGGTGCGGTCTTCATTAATATCGATGTAACTCTCAAAGGCGACACAGCTCCGCGCATTTCCTTGCTATTCTTATAGGATTCAAGTGGGCAGGCCACTACAAATCCTATTCCTATGTTTACAAGATCCTACGAATCAAAGAGGCTCAAAGTGTCCATCACAACCGACCGTATAGACCTCTACACTGCAAATGTCCCTGCTCATCTTTAGTACAAGGAGCATATTGTACTACTAGCATACTCCCTCCGTTCCAAAACATAAGTCTTGGTAGAGATTTCCACTATGGATCACCTACAGATGTATCCAGATACATTTTAGAGTGTAGATTCACTCATTTTGCTCCATATGTAGTCCATGGTGGAATCTATACAAAGACTTGTATTTAGGAACGGAGAGAGTACATATTAAAGAAGAACGGAAGAGGAACATGGTAAAGAAGAGCAAGCAGATTTTGGATAATAAGATGTTGGTTGCGCAGTGCCCACACAAGACGAACCAGAGCGCATTAAGAATGCAACTCCCAGCTGTCTCTCGACCATTTTAGGCGGTTGGATGAAGATCCTACGTCCCCTAACCCTTCTTCTTCCTCGTCTCTTAATTCTTCCCATACAGAACACCGCAGACGGGCCAGCCGGCCGGACCACCCCCCCACTTTGTGTTCCTCCGCCAACCCCAACCCCCACCAGCGTCGAGTTTTCTTAGTTCGTGAGGCCCCACAACCACCCGAGCCCTTGGATCGCACCGATGAACTCCGTGAGCTCTGAAAATCAATGACCCAATTTTGAAATTTAGTCTCTGTGATTGAACTAGTGTGGAATATAAAGGGAAAACCATAAGCATTGGGAGTATAGTGTTGAGCGTGCCATGGAGGATCTGAAGGTGCAAACCGGACAAAGGCAACCGCAACCAAGACAAGAAATCAGAGTAAAGCGGTGGCGATCTATTTTCTTGCTGCGATAAATAAGTTGAGCGAATCTGAAAAAAGTACCGCCTGCAGTGCGGCGCCGATGTCTTGATCTGCTGAGAATTTGAAGGTGCTGCGATAGCGATGGCTGTCGGCAGCGTGGAAGCAGATCTAGGAGGGTAGAGCGGTGGCGGCGGGCGCGATGGGCGAGACAATCGTGAGGAGCAGCGCCCGGCAAGGTGGACAATGGCGGGGATGAAGCGAGAGGGCGGGATGCAAGGATCCCATCCAAGGCGTGGATGAGAGAGTCGATCTCTTGTAATGGACGGCAGCGTCGGGTATCAGCTCGGCATGGTGGAGGAGGACGGCGGTGGATGGGGTGGCGGACGGCGGCGGACGGAGGAGGGTGGGGTGGAGAGGGTGTTTTGGCGCCCATGGAGTACGAATGGGGAAAAGGGAGGCGAAGAGGAAGGGGGGAACCAAAAAAGGGAGGTAGATATTACTGAACCAAAATTGATCTATGTTATATATTAAATAACATAGATGTGCGTGAATTCATATGAGTATGCATGTTTGATAGATCAATTTTGGTTCGAGTATGGACTACATGTATCATCATCTCGAATTCAAATATTTGAATCCCTTTTTTGTTCACTCCTTTCACGCCCATCTCTCTCGCATGCATGCTCCTTCAGGTAGCTATCACTCTCTTTTCTCCAGCTCACCCGCACGCTCACTCCATGTTTCTCCTATCCTCGCAAACATGGTCTCTCGACATCTCCCTTGAGAAGTGTCACACTCTCCCTATCATTATACATTACACGGTTTTCATTATCTCTCACGTCTCTACTGTTCTCTAGTATCACTCGGTACCTAAGCTTTCTTTTTCACCGCCACACACACAGTCTCCACTCGTCTTTCACTTTGTCTTTCTCTCTATGGGATTCTCTCACACAACCTATATGTCTCTACATATGACTCATACCACTAAAATTACTCACTTTCTCTCTTGTAGACACAACATTCGTTGCGGTCTCCTTTTCGTCTCCATCCCAGACTGACATTATTCATTTGTTTACCGATCAGACAACCCCGACTACCGTCTCCTCTCTCTCTCACACACACACACACACACACAACTCCTGCTTCCACTCCCCTTCCCGACTACCGCCTCTCTCTCTCACACACAAAACTCTCGCTTTCGCACCCCGACTCGTATTTCTCTCACAAACATTTATCGACTGGCTAGCCTCTAGATAGGTTTATACACCCGCATACTCGTGCTTCCACCATCGCATACATGTCTCTCTCCCGCTCCTTGTATCTATGTAGCTTTTCTTCCCTTCTTGAGACACGCCCTCTCGATCGTGCACACACACACTATCGCCTCATTTAAGCTGATACCTATCGCACACACACTACTTGTGTCTTTGTCACACATGCACTCCGTCCTCCTCCACTCTCCTCTCTCACACACACACATGGGCTTTTTGCAACAACTAGCAAGATGCCCATGCGTTACCTGGAACATCAAGATGCATTTGTATGAGTAGTTTATCTTGTGGGGAAAAGGATGAGCGAGGAAGGCCTTATTTGCAAATGTGGAGAGGGGTGTGGGTATCTTTTGCAAAATTGCCATAGTTTCCTTCCTATCCATCGATATAGATCGGACGGCCTATATTGCAGGATGGCAGGCACACGATCATCAACGACAATGCTTTTTATAAGAGTAGGGATAAAAATAGAGTTGGTGATGATGGTGGGCCTGCCATCCTGCAATGTAGGTCGTCCGATTTATATCTGATGGATAGGAAGGAAAATATGGCAATTTACCTCTCTTCACCACATTTGCGAGATAAGGCCTTCCCTCGTTCATACTTTTCTCCCACAAGATCTTGATGTTCCGTGCAACGCACGGGCATCTTGCTAGTAAGAGTAGAAATTAGACATATACCACTTCTCGAATCTTGAAACCAACAACATTCCTCCCTTATCTCATCAAAACTGCCAAAGGAATATATTTTGAGTGAAACATAACATATATTTAGTGATATACGTATTTCAAAACTAGACTTTTTTTCTATCAAATCGGTGAATATGTATTAATCTACTTTGATCGTGTGGCAACGCATTGGCACATTGCTAGTAGTTATTATAATTTTTTGGACACCAGACAAACGGTGGAGTACATATACAAAGAGAAGAGGCGCACACACGCAGTCAGGCTCTCGCTGTCTCGCACACATGAGTGTTACGTAAAGGCGACGTTAACAAATAAACCCTAAAACCCTAGGCGCACGATTGCTGCATTCGCGGGTACCGGGTACGTGGTGGAGCACCTTTGTGGGAGTTGATGGTCGGGACCACAGGTGAACGACTTTGAGCACGGTGGCTCGCCAGTTGCCACAGATCGAGTAGCCACGTTTAAAATATCGTTTTTTAGCGGGGTTAAGAGTTCCGATTTTTAATGGCACGTTATAAGTAGTAAGTAGTTTTTAGAATGATTGGTATGGAGCGAAAATGGAATTGATAGTACTACGTACCTCCTTGGCGTATGGTTGTATGGGTTTATGTTGCGAGATGTTGAACCTGGTAGTTCTAGGGCAGATACTATGGTTTAGATTTAGATGCTGGTTTTCGATGAATCGGAAGGGGAACCCTTCTTTGATTAAAAAACTACTACCTCCATTCTGGTTTACTAGTCCCCATCGTACTTTGGGTCAAAGTTTGTCCATGAATTTTACTTGTAAAATGTGAATGGAAAACGAGATTTTGTTATACCAAAACAAAAAAGGGCTGGAGGGAGTGATTGCTCTGACACGGACGCGACCTCTCATAGCGCAGGCATTGAACCGGCACGCCGGCCAAGAGGGCCGCACTCGCTGCAGGCCCGGATGAGCAAGCCTCCTCGCCGCGTGCAACCAGCTTAAGACTGCCCCGCCTGCCTTCATTAAATCCGCGCGTGTGCCGGCAACACGTCCTTCCGCGAGCCGCCAGGCATTTTAGAACAGAAAACATGACTAAAATATACTCCCTCCGTCTCATAATGTAAGACGTTTTTTGACACTATACTAGTGCCAAAAAGCGTCTTATATTATGGGACGGAGGGAGTAATTAATTTACGCATGGTCTTGACTTGTTGTGCTCGCATTGGTAGCAGGAACTAGTAGAGGTTTTCTTTATTTATAACTCTCCTCACATTTTTTTTGGCTTTGAAGTGAATCATGGTTGTGGACATTATGTATGAATGTGCAGATATCTGTGAACATGAGTTTGATGTGGAAGTTGAACTTGGAATGTCGGGCTTGCGCGTGAACTATACCATGTCCAATGCTTCGTCATTATTGTTTGGAAAGTAATTGCTGTTATTACATGACCCGAAAAAACATTTTGTGCCACATCAGTAGATGCACAGACATCACAACAGGCATGTTGACTGGATAAACATTTGAACCTAGCTATTATGAAGGAAATTTTGTATTGACAACAGTTTTAGATAGCAGGAGACGCCTAGCCTGCTCTGCCTCTGCTAGCTTATTTCTGGCTTCTTCCATCTCTTCTTTGGCTTGGGTGAAGAGAGCATCTGATTGCTCTTTTCACTTCTTCAGGAACTCAGCTACATTCTTAAGGGCTGCTGCATGCTTTGTTTCAGCCTTTACTAATGCCACGAGGACACGAACAGCCGACGACTCCACCTGGCTTGTGTGTAATCCAGCATCATCTGGGAATTTTCACCTTGTGTCTAATCCAGCATCATTAGGGAACTGGCACCTTGTGTGTAATCCAGCCTCATTTTGGAAACATGATCTCGAGGTTGACCATACTTCCTCCTCGCAGAACTGCATCCCGACATGAAGTTACTTCTTTTTAGATCAATACTCGGAGAAACCTAGATCCATTTAGTAGAAGCCATATAAATGAACTCGAGAAGTGAATTCAAAAGGAAAAGAAATATAAAATAGACTAAAAGGTGAGAACACCCACTTCCTACATCAAGTTAAAACGAAAGCATTAGGACGATTAAGACTCTTCTTATTACACATCGAAGAACACCACGCTTAAGAAAATGAAACTACAACATATACACATCGAAGAACACGAGGCTAAACGAAAGTAATTGAAAGGGTGTTACTTACCAAAGCTCGTTTTACAGGTTCGCTGCAGCTCCTCTTTAACTTGCCACGCTCCTTGAAGATGTCCCGAATATCCCGTGTTTGGTCTTCATTGCTCCTCTGCATGTTCACACTCGTGGTTTTAAAATCTCAACATGGAAAGAAAAATACTACTAGTAATACTCGCGCATCTTGTGGGCAACATTAAAGCACTCATTTGCCATGTTAGAGCATCTCCAACAGAATCATAGCGCGGCGCTTTAAAAAGCGTTCTGATCTGAGATAGAGAAGTAGATACTAGAGAGTAGAGGATAGTTCTCAGCATAGATAGATAAAAAAGATAATTCAACTACTCCTCGTCGTCGACTCCTCCTCGGTGATGTCCTCCTCCGGCGCCCGATGTAGGCGTGAAGATACCGATCGTCGTCGGTTCCTGAGGCGACGCTGCTCCTAGCCTCATGTTGAATTGAGCGTCCGCTTTTCGCCTACGCTTGTCCTTGCGATAGGCGGCTCGCTCCGCCCTCCTCTTATCCCTCTCCGCCCTCCTTTGCGCATAGAACTCGCGCTCGTTGATGATGTCCTGCGGGAAGTGTTGGCGCCACAGCGCCATGGCTTCCTCGTCCATCTCGGCGATGCCGAGACGGTGCTCCTGCCTCCGGTTGTCGCGACGATCCTCGTCGGTGCTAAGCCGGGCAGAGGCGCGAGCTCCTGCGCCCGCTCCCGCGTCGGCACGTTGGGGATGTTCAATGTTCTATGAGGCCACCGAAGGCACCACGCCGCCGCGTCGTATGCGCGGGCGGCCTCGTTGGCGGTGTCGAAATTGCCCAGGCCGAGGCGCATCCCGCGGAACCGGATCTCGGCGGAGAAGTCGCCGGAGGGGCGCGTGCGGACGCTGCAGTATCCCCAAGTTTCCCGGCGACGCGGCGGCATGGTGGCGCGGCGGCGACGAGGCGAAAAAGAGTGGGGAGAGAGCGGTGGCGAGGCACTGAGCGGTGGCAAGGAACACAGCGGTGGGAGGGCATTGGATTTTATAAAGCGCGCCGGACGCCGCGCGCCAAAACTAGAGCACGCCCGGCCGCTTTTTCCCGCACGCGCGATCCTTTCCCGACGTCTCTGCTATCTCTACTCTCTTCTCTACGGTTATATTTATTTAATATTTAATATTTAATATTTATCTCTACTTCCTTTACTGTCTACTTTTTTTCTCTATACTTTTTTTCTTGCAATATAGGCCGTCCGATTTATATCTGACAGATAGGAAGGAAACAAATGGGAATTTTGCAAAAAGATACCCATACCCCTCTCCAGATTTGCAAATAAGGCCTTCCCTCGTTCATCCTTTTCTCCCACAAGATAAACTACTCATACAAATGCATCTTGATGCGTGCAACGCATGGGCATCTTGCTAGTTCTAAAAACCTTTCCATCATTTGCCACACTACAGGTTGCAGATGAAAAGCCTACCCAAGCACAACGCCATACAAGAGCGACGCACGATTACCAGCTGATATTTTGTTGGACAATGGAGGCTATAACCAATTACTTTTACGGGAACAATAGCACCCAGGAAAATTGAAGGGTAGGTATGAACAAAATTGGAACTGCACATGTACTGCTAAGTGATTCAATACACACATTACCAATCGAGGAGGAGAACGATGGTCGCGGCGGCCTCTGTGAGTCATGGTCGGCAACGGGAGTCAGTTCATTGTCCACGACGGTGGTACTTCTGCGCTTGGCGTCGGCTTCCGGGAAGCAGATCCGAGACCGTGGAAGACGATGTCGGGGAAGAGGCTCCGTCTATGACGACGACGGTGGACCGGCTCCAGTCTGGCGTCGAGGTCGTCGATGAGGCGAGATCTTGCTGCGGTGGATGAGTGCGCCGATGTAAAGGGAGGAGCACGAAGGCTGCGGTGCCGTGGAGAAGTCTATTTTGAGGTGGGGATAGAAAATGGGAGTATTCAGGTGTACTACTCTGGGTGCCGGGGTGGGGTTGGCTGGGTAGGGTGAACCTGAAGTTACGAAAACAGCCCCCTACCAAGCGTCGTCCGTAGGCCTGTTCCGAAGGCTATGATGGTAACTTCCCACTGCTCGAATCAGGGTCGTGGGAGATTTTCCCACGACCTCAAAATTTTGTGACACTTGGACTCCCGTGTGGCGTGTTGAGTGATTCGCTAAGCAACTAGCGAGTAGTAGTAGTAAACTCTGCATATTAGGTTTGACCAAGTCAAACTTCCTAAAGTTTGACCAAGTTTATATAAAATATAAACATTTACCATAACAAATATGTATGATGTGGAAGTACATTCAATAATGAATCTAATGGTATTTATTTGTTATTGTATATGTTAATATTTTTTGTTATAAGCTTTACGAGAGTTTACAAAACTTGACTTTGACCAATGCTAATACGGCGGACTTAAATAAAAACGGAGGAGTACACATTTGTTTTCTTAGTTTGTAGTGAACTAATCATTTGTTGAAATTGTGAAATAAATATATTAGGCTATTGACTTGAATGTAATGGTCTATACAATTCAATAGTTACAATCATTGTCGAATCCCAAGATGTATACAAGGTCTATAGTACTTCACAACATGCTCAAACTCACATAATCCTAGTCAAATGAGAATCTAAATGCATTTCATAGTTATTACTTTGTAGGATGCAACAAAAACAACCAAAACTCTACATCAGCCATTATAGAAGCAACATTTTGACATATCCCATTGTGTGAATGAAACGTGCAGAGAGAGCTTTTGAAGATGGAGCAGATAGGGCGGGAAAGATTGTATGTAACGAGAGAGTTGGAGACAAACCTAACGAGAGAGAGAGAGAGAGAGAGAGAGAGAGAAAGAGAGAGGAAGAAGTTAGGTCTGTGAGAAAGATGGAGACATGTAATATACGTGAGATGCGTGTGCATCCGGATTCTGTATACGTGGAAGGAGAAGAGACAACATGTTTGATGAGAGAGCTGGAAAAACATGGACGAGAGGGAGGATCTCATGGGTTGAGGATTGACAATTTTGTGCGGGGAGAGAGGATTGGTAATTTTGTGCAAGAGAGAGAGAGGGTGGGGGGAGGAGTCAGTCAGCCGTCGTCACATCACCCTGCTTCCAAATGACCCCACATTCTCTAGCGCAGTGTGGTCGCCGTCTTCGATATGCTCGATACCCTCTTTGAAGATTGAGGTGTTGTGCATGTTGGGGTGCAAAGAAGCACAAGCGAGAGTGGTCGTCGTATAACCTTGGATGGGGATGAATTGTGTGCTCGGGGGAGTGTGTGTGTGTGTGTGTGTGTGTGTGTGTGTGTGTGTGTGTGTGTGTGTGTGTGTGTGTGTGTGTGTGTGTGTATTGATATTGGCGAAACAAACCTAAGGAGAGAAATGGGTATTCACGAAGAGATTGTGCGGGCCTTGAGGTGGGCAGGGGCCGAGTGAGGGTGTCAAAATGTGTGCGTTGATGCATGTGTTGCATGCGATCATGCGAGGGACAGACGAATCGAGAGAGATGGTTGTTGTGTTACGGATGCTCCTCTCTCTCTCTCTCTCACACACACACACACACAAGTAAACTAGAAGACCGTTCTCTCATGTATACACAACGTATCGGCATCTGTCTATGTCTCACTCATGCATGATCATTTGCACATTCACACCTCTCTATGTCTCAGATCACACGCACACCGCTCCACATTGCCCTTCCGCCACAACACACATATGGACACATACACACGTTCTCTCTCAGTCACACACACAAAATAAGTATTAAAAAAAACTAGGGCGCACCTAAAACGTCCAAATCCAAATAAACACAAACTAGAGCTAAATTCAAATATATGGAAATATTGCAGCATCAAGAACTTTCCCAGGAAAAAAACTTGAGTAATATTTGAGGATTGTTTTCACACACACAAAAAGGTTCGGTGGATGTCCTTCGAGCGCGACACGATGACACACCATTCGATCGACCGCGCGGCCGTGGTTCACGCGCTTGCACATGATTCCGTATCATGGCTGTGGTACTAACTTCAAAAAAAATTAATAAAAGCGCTGCCTAAGTCTAATGTTTACGTGTACTAGTACGGTTTTCTTTTAAGTTTGACCAACCTTATATAAAACTAAAGTAAGCTCCCATACGCGCACTCATCAATATGCCGCCGCCGCCGTTGCGCATGCCGGTGCCCGCCTGCTCCGGCCAACAATTTCTCGCCCATCACCGCCGTGTCACCGCCATCCCTGTGCCATGAAGCCGAAGGCTCGCCCACTCACGTCGTCTGCAGTCCCTCCTCGCCATGCCGCCGCGCTGCCAAGCACGCGAGCAGCTGGTGGAGCCGCGTCTATGCACGCAGCGTACGAAGAGGAGGACGAGCGCGTGCTCCAGCACGCCGGCGAGGAGGAACTAGCGTGTCATTGTCGTCTCCGCCGCGAGGAGGCGCGCATGGTGGCTGTCGCGGCGGAAGCCGGTCGCTACAAGACGAGCCCGCAAACCGGTGCGGACGCGAATCTACCTTTTGAGACCTTGAATGCCACGTGGATCCTGCAATCAAGGAGCAATTTGGGTCGATCGACTCATGTGAGCCGTTTGATGCAACATGGATGGCTAGAAGGGCTTCTTCCACCTCTTCGCCATCTTCTTCCTTCGCTCGTCGAACTTCTTTCACAAATCGATGACCCAAATTATACTACTAGTACGAACGTATTAAGTACAGTAGGAACACGAAGATACGACAGAGTACCAACTGCAAGAAGAACAGTAGTAAGACATAGTACTAGTACTACTCTACGTACTAAAGAGTTCAAATAATGAGAAAGAACATAAACATAGTTCTGCTGGGGCCTCAGCACAACACACCCTTGAAAATAAACTAAGCAACTAGTCCGCTTGACACTGCAGTAGAACCAGCATGAGCGACGGCACTGCCACCTACTCGGAGTCCGAGTCCACGTCCTCGACTTCGTCCTCGTCCCTCTTCCTCTTCCTCTTCCTCTTCCTCTTCGCCGACGCTTCTTTGCTTGAACCGGACACTGGGATCTGCTTCTTCATCCAACCCATATAGATATTTAAACAAAGGTAGGCATCCATTGTTGCGTACAGGATGTGATCTTCATCTAATGTCTTCGACTCCCATGCATGATGAAACTCGTGATGAGGTTTCTTCAGTTTAGCGTACGAAGGATCAATCATGGCTGCTGCCGGGGTCAGCATTGAAGGTTGAGAGGAGGACACCAGCTTGCCTTACGGAGATCGAAGGGCTGGCCTACAACGAGACCTATCCGATGCAAGACATCTCTGTCGTTCTTAAAGCCTACAATGTAATTTCACTCTTTTGTCCTTGAGGAAGTTCTTAAAATCCGGCACTCAACGTCGGCATGGCATATGTGGTAGACCAAGCAAACGTTATGTACGCAAACCCTGGATCACGGCGGGCTTCTTCCTCTCTTCGTCCTTTAGATCCTTCTCTCGTCCCAGACTGTGGTGTACTCAACATCTAGCCCAAAGAACCCACTCATCCGTTGAACTGTTGAACATGTGTAGGAAGCGAGCAAGCCATGCTTTCACCGTCATGATCCACGTGTGTAGATGACGATGAACTGATCGCCGGTGATGGCTCTAACCTGGTACTCAATGGCGACCATGGAGATTTGGGAGGCCATGGATTTTGGAGGAGGGTTAGGAGAAGTTGAACTGTTGTACCCATAAAAACTGGGAGCGAACTAATGTGAAAGGACGGACGACGGGGGAGCGAACTGTTGTGAGGTAGAAGACGGGACGAGTAGGGCGTCGAACGGCGTGGGGTTGCTGGCTTGCCCGGTGGATAAACGGTTGCAAGCCCCAAAGAGTTCTCGAGAACTATGCGGGACCCACTAGATGTCATGTCTACTAGACCCATATCGTAGGCCTGACGGTAGAGCTTCTGCCTGTTCGCACGCCATGCCGGCGTGTGGATGTAACTTCACTTAATTCCGTCAATCGTCGCGCCTCCCACGACCTTCGCCTCCCTCGCGCGGTCGCGCCCTTTGAGACTTCGACCGGCTATAAATGAGCAATTTTTTTGCCTACTCCGCATGCATGATACTCCCTCTGGTCCTTTTACTCCGTCAACCGTTTGCAAAGTGTTTGACCAAATATATACTTTTTTGAACACCACCTTATATTAATTAACCAGCCACACCAAGACACTCATTCGATACAATATTCACCACACAGTATGGTATGTTATTTACAAGAATACCATCTAATCTATTGTCAAAGCTATACTTAGCGATTAAGTGTGCCACCTTATTGGCCGAACGGCTAATCTTTGACAATTGAAGATTGTTGATCAACTTCGAGATGCTCAACGCTTTCATCTTCAGGTCACGCATAGCAGACCTGTCATAGTCCCCCGATGCAAGAGACGCTACCACAAAAGCGCAATCAGTCTCTAAAATTACAGGATTATGAAGAGAAATACCTATGTAGAGACCGGCAATGCAAGCCCTAAGCTCCGGTTCCTCCACGCTTTGACAGGCATCAATGAAATCCCACGACCAAATTTATACTAAAAATATCAATATCTACAATACTGATTATAATGAGTATAAGAACTACGTTTTATAATGAGTGTAAAAATATTGATTTGACATTGTGAATGTTGATACTCCCTCCGTCTAGGTGAGTAAGTCATCTTAGGTTGTGCACCGTGACCAAGGAGGAGGGGAAAACGAGAGACATTAATGTTTATTTGCTAATTAAATAGTATTGCATGCAATGAACTAACCATTGCATGTCATGTTTGATAGTCTCGTGTCATTAAAAGCATGCACACCTCATCTCTTATTGGTTGATATGTAAGAAACAAGAAACGAGGTAGAAGTTAATGCATCGCGCCTCGTGTTTTGGGATTATTTGGTTTTCGTAAGATGACTTACACACCTAGCTATTAGAGTACCACTACCTCCCTTCTAGTTTAAAGGGCTCGACTCGAAAATTTCACCTACTCTTAGCAAGATAGTAGAGGCGGTGGAATAGTTTTTGAAGTCTGCAAAAGTACTCAACTAATGCTGTCGTTCTTCACAAAAAAATGTGTTTACCAATGCATGCATGAACACTAGTTACTCTAACCCCCCTCTCTTTTTTAATTCTTTGCCACATCAGCATGTTTGCTATTCCCGTGTGCATGATACCAGCTAAGATACCACCATTATGGCCAGCCTTAATCATCGCATGCAATAATTTAGTGCACCTTGAAATATGAACATGTGTGGGGCGTGTATGTTTTTAATGACTTGAGACTATACCTAGCCCGACATGCAAGATGACTTATTATGCACCGTTCCCCATACCTGCAGGAAGCCCGTTCGTCTCCAAATCTTTTCCTCTCCATGTGTGGAAACAATATGCCTGCCAAACTCTCCTTCTCCCTCCGACGGTCCCACCACTCCACCCCGTGTGAAAAAATCTGCATGCATGACCCTCCTCCCCCCACGCTCGTCCAATCCGTTGTGACCAGCAATATTTCCACCCCTTCGCTCCCCCGTAATTTACTCCAACAAATATGCCCACGTAGCTTTTACTTAACTTCAGGTGCATTGGGTCACTGACATACGGGCCCAGCAGTGTACTGGCCCACATGTCAGTGACGCAACTGGACCTGCAGTTAAGTCAGTGCAGCTCAGTCCATATCTTACGTAGGTGTGCCATTGCTCGCTATAAATACCACGCCTCCCACGAAATCGCTATCTCCTCCCCCTCACGTTCACGTTCATCACTATCTCCTCGCCCTCCCACTCACGTCGACCACCATGGCATCGCCCCTCCCAAGCCCTAGGAGCCCCTCGCTGCAACGCGTGGACGGTCACGCGTCGCCGTTCCGTTCCTCGCCGCCACTAGTCGAGGAGGACGCGTCGACGTCCGCTCCTCGCCGCTATGCGACGCGTCGCAGTTCCTTTCCTCGCTGCCACTAGTCGAGGAGGACGCGTCGGTGTTCTGCTCCTCGCCGCGACGTGTCGAGGTGGACGCGTCGGCGTTCCCAATCTCCCCAGTACGCGCGTCGGAGGATGCGTCGGCTCCCCGCTACGAGGAGAACGCTGCGCCGCCCGCCGATCCCCCAACCTTGAGGAGCTTTGGCAAGAAATCGATGTCGCCTTGTGGGAGGCTTTGCCTCCAGCAGAGCGCGCCAAAATAGAGGCAGAGAAGAAGGCCGGGGAAGAGAAGCGCACCACGCAACAAGCTTTCTGGGAGATCTATGTCGCGTCCGAGAGAGTCAAGCAATTGGTTCTTTGGCAGAAGGCTCGTGCGAGGGTCGTGAGGGTGGCGGAGGACGCCCGTGCCGATGCCCTGAGTGCAGTCGGGCCCAAGCGCCTCATCTACGCTTGGCGGTACGTGGACCGGGTGCACGCTTCCAGCCAGGAGGAGTACCTGTTGGCGCCGGATCACCACACCGGTGAGATCGCGCTCGCCCGCCGGCAAGCCGCCAATCAACACCTCGCGAGTTGCGAGGCTGAGGAAGAGGCATTGTGTCGGCGCGCTGGGAAACGGCCACGCACCAGGGCACTCGTGGCGCGCCGCAAGCGCTCCTGCGAGCGCCGTGGCTTTTAGGAGGAGTATAATTTTTGTTTCGTAAGGCGATCTCATTAGTTTTGGGACGCAAATGATAAATCCCGAACGTTCAGGAACTTTTAGCGTCCTTAATTAAATATGTAAAAGGGAAAGTTTGGTAATGTTGTGTATTATTACGCATTTTGCAAGTACGTGCATATAGCACAAACTTTACTATATACTATCGGGCTACACGTCTCTCTCGATATATGCTTGCAGACTTTAAACTCCCTCCATCCAGGTCAATAAGTCATCTTTGGTTGTGCACGTTGACCAAGAAGGAGGGAAGATTTGTACACCTAGACGGAGGGAGTACTACTATTACTTATGTACGTGCAAATGCACGTTTTAACATTACGATGCGGTTTTTGTAAAAGTAGAAAAACAACACTAGTCAAGCTTGTGAAACGATTCCAGCGTGAGTACTACTACTAGTAGGAGTACCAAGGGCCAGTTCTTTTAGGCTTCTAGATTAGTAATCCCATAACTACTACCTCCGTCCTGGTTTATTGGTCCCCATTGTAATCTGTGTCAAATTTTGATCATAAATTTAACTAATGAAATGTTAGTGCATGTCACATGCACTACTCCATCCGTCTAGGTGAGTAAGTCATCTTAGGTTATGCACCGTGACCAAGGAGGAGGAGAAAACGAGAAACGTTGATGTTTATTTGCTAATTAATAGTATTGCATGCAATGAACTAACCACTGCATGTCGTGTTTGATATCTCAAGTCATTAAAAGCATGCACACACTTTATCTCTTATTGGTTGATATGTCAAGAAACAAGAAACGAGGTAGAAGTTAATGCACCGCCTAAGTGTTTTGGGATTATTTGGTTTTCAGAAGATGACTTACACACCTAGATGCACCGCGCCTAAGTGTTTTGAGTAACATTTTATCGCTTAAATCTTTGGTCAAAATTTAGCACAAATTACAATGGTGAGGAATAAACCAGGACGGAGTAGTAGTTTAGAAGCCCAAATAAATGAGTGAGGCGCCTTATTGTTACTCTCCACTGTGACTAGTCTTGTGGGAAAAGCTGGGGAAGCCGCCAAAAGAACTGGCCCTAGGAGTAGTAGCTAGGGATCGAGTGTGGGAGATGAACCGGAGAAAGTAAATGTAGAGAGATGAAATGCAAAAAATACGGAGGGATGTGATGGTTGCTTGTCCGTTTATTTTATCGGGCCACTTATTACTGGGAGTGGTTGGGTTTTGTGATATGACGGCTTTACTGTCGCGCCACGAGTGAGAGGTGAGACTCCTGTGCAGCGTCGCCCTCTACACTTGTACTACATCGGTCATGGTTTATTAGTCCCCCATTGAATTTGACTGAAGATTTAACTGACAAAATGTTAGTGCATGTCAACAAAAACTATATCGTTGGATTCGTATTTGAACATAGTTTTGAATGATATAATTTTAGGTGACATGCATAAGTATTTATCGTACTATATATAATGTTAGTTCAATTTTTGGTCGTACTAATCTATAGTAGTAAGGTGCCCGTGCGTTGCAATCAAGAGTGAAATGCATTGATCGGGAGTTGTTTATTTTGACAAAGGATGTGGGGTCATCTCATGTGTAACGGGTATCGATAGGTTTCTTCGGATATTATCTCATCTCTAGAGCTCACAAACATCCGGGTGAAATAGATAAAAGGTATCTTTTGCAAACAAAAGCGCTCAACTGTTCAACCTGCATCCAAAACTTGTGAAGAAATAACACTTATTGTGCTTTGCAAGAAATGATCTTTAAGAATTAGTTTTGAGTATCGATTGTTATACATGTTGGCTACAGATGACATGGCACTTTCTTATAGTCAACAGTTGGCTATACTATTAAGTAATATTAACCATGCCCTTATACACCTAGACGGAGGATTAAATCAGGATGACTTGCAAGGGGCGGAGGAGATGTAAGAAATGGTTCATCGTAAGTCTTTCACCATCTTGTAGTAAAATTCATACATGGAATATTCTAGACTAAACCATAAACGGATACACTTTTATTCATGCGCGATACTCCAATAGAGCAAGATCCTGCATGGAAGTCTCCACATGCTTAGACAACGGATTACATTGAGCGAAGACTAATGATCAACATTGAACTTGATAATGCGTATTTTTTTATAAGAACAGGGAGGCTCCTCCCCGGTTCCATTATCAAATGAAACCCAAAGTGTCTTACATCAGCTCACTGAGAGGAGCAGTTCAAAGGAAGGACTACGGCGAAAGCCACTCAAGTTTAACGACAAGCTTACAGAATCAAAAGCGGCAAAGACACGGGCAATAAGCGCCCACACACACACTATTTGTTTTCTAAGTGCACTTGATAATGCGTATGTCCAGGTGAACCTCCTTGGAGTCCCCGTGCACCGAGTCGACGGGTAAAGGAAGGAACGGATGCCATGGGTTTTCCAAGTCCACATTGGCGGGATAGTCCCAGCTCCTCAGAGTCCAAGTCTGTCCGATGAGGCGAGTTTCGCCGCACGCGACCGGAGGGTAGTAACATTGACCATGCACCCGTACATCTGCCTCGTGTCAGTGTCAGCGTCAGCGGCGACGCCCCTGACGCACGTTACAAAGACGGGGCGGCGGCATGCACGGGCCTCGCCGGTGCCCACGATCAAGAGGAAGACACTGCCGTCCTCCTCCGAGACTAGCAGGCGGCGGTGATCCTCCAGCGACTCCGGCATGGTGAACCGGTATCACGTGTCGTACTTGATGTTCTCCGCCAAGGGCCAGCGTTGACCGCTGCACGCATCCGTGAGGTGATGCACCATGTCCGCCGGCGAGCCACAAAACGGCATCGGGCACTCATAGCAGTGGACGAAGGGATCCTTAGAGGCATCGACCAGGCCGTCCATGAAACGGGAGTGGCTGTAGGGGCGTTATGCCAGATTGAATATGTGAGCAAGTTACTACGAGATTTAATCCGAATAAGCACAAAATAAATCATGACGGCTATAACAGAGATGAAACTAATCATGTGGACTAGCATAGTAGTAGGATACAGAGTAGAAACATGAATTCTACCACGATTTCGAACAGGAAGGACAGAAACACATACGGTGCAACGGGAGCAGCACCGTTGGCGTTGAGGTTGTCGCCCATGTCGTTGAGGAAGAGGTTGCCGAGGTCGGGGAAGAAGTCGTCGTCGGTGAAGTCTTGGCTGCCAGCAGTCGCGAGAGTGCGCTCCCCAGATTTCAACAGCGCCCGCCGAATGGAGCGCAGGAGGGATTGGTTGTAGGGGACGTTGCGGCTGCCAAATGGAGCGCAGGAGTAGCACACAAAGCAGTAGATGGTGTCCTTACTAGTACTCCCTAGTCTCTATCTATCTATATCTATATATATCTACTCTTATAGAAAACCGAGTTGGTGATGATGGTATGCCTGCCATCTTGTAATATAGACCGTCCGATCTATATCGGCGGATAGAAAGCCAACTATGACAATTTTACAAAAGATACCCGCACCTCTCTCCACATTTACAGATAAGGCCTTGCCTCGTTCATCCTTATCTCCCACAACCTCGTGCTCCTCCCTATGTCTCTATCTCTACTACTATTTTTTATAACAAATCGAATAGTGCTGCGCCGTCCGCTGCACGCCCGGCTGAACATGCCTCCTTGCCTCCATCATCACCAACTGAGTCTTTTATAGGAGTAGGAGTAGACAAAAAACCGAGTTGGTGATGATGGTGTGCCGTGCAATGCACGGGCATCTTGCTATTTTTTGCATATAAGTCCAAACACCACGTAGACACGGTCTTTGAGCACGGTTCATAGTCGTTCCACGCTCGGGCATTGAAGTTTGTAACTATTTTAGATTAGAATATACTACTCCTCCGGTGCTAGTAGTAGAGCAGAGTCCTACTCTACTACTCTACTCTAGCAAGCTAGGGCATAGTACTGTAGTAGATACTGTAGGGAGTACCAGTACTGTGATCACTAAAGCAAGTTGTTTGGCATCGATATGACCCTACGCTGCTGGTATGTGTCTCGTAAGTCAAGTGGCGTGCTGTAGTCATCATCACCTATCCACTTCCCGCAGCACATATTCGCTTCTCCATCTTTGTCTGCACATAATCTCGTCCAAGCTTCCATCCCCGCTAAGGCGCCTCCCCCCCTCGTCCGAAACCCAAGCACTAACAATGGCAGAACCGAGCAGGGTCCGCCGAAAGAGTGGCTAGAATTCGCTCCCCACAGAAGTAATCAAGCTCATTGTTTCGCGTGTGGACAATCTCAGTACCATGCCGCTCCCCGCGTGCTCATCGGGGCTATACCGTTTACTCAAAGCCCTCAGCCCGGAGCTTTTTAAGCCAGCTCCTTGCTTGCTGATGCCGCCTGATCTTCAGAAACGGCGTGTCACGCAGCATAACGATCGTAGGGTGGCGAGCATCAACCCCCTTCACTGCGATCCGATCCCCATCAGCCTCAGCTACATTAACGATATGTACTGGGTCGGCATGAACACGTATTGGATGGTGCTCGTCGACGGTCGCGGCAGATGGATGCTCGTGGAGGTCTACACCCGGCGATTGACCCCCCTTCCTTCGATTAACACTGCACTGCTTTGGCACCGCGGCCCAGAATACTCGAAATCTTATAGTAGCCAACATGATACCAAGTTTGATTTGCTCAAGGTTGTAATCTGCAAAGTGCCCACAAGATCTGCGAATTATAAAGATTTCAGGCTAATTGCGTTCTTCAACCGCGGTCTCGCCTATCTGACAGGTCACTGCGGTAAGTGGATAAATCTACACGTCCATCGCAGGATCATACATCCTCCATGGTTCTCTGATGCCATTGAACACAAGGGCTTCATTTACGCTGTCGACTCCTTCTATGGCTGGACGTATTGCTGGCCTACTCGATCATCGCTACAAACGGCTATTACAGCGGTATGTTACTTTCCTATGATATCATGATGGCTTGCTTATATTACTGTCAACATTTACTGAAAAAATATTCATGCTCATAACATGCTGTTCTTAAGATTAACTAAATCAAGAGCCATTTTTTATTTGACTCCAACTTGATATAATGTTGTAGGCCGCCTGGTGTCCCTACTCTTCCTAATTCCAGAACCTTTCAAAGAAAAGTTGCATGGCAGTTGCAGGTGGTTCCTGGCTCGATCAGACGACGGCGAAAGATTGATGATCTTTCGCACGTACCGGACGTGTTGTTTCACGGAATACAATCACATGCACTGCAGGGTCTTTGAGCAGGATCCCAACTTCTCTGGGCCTTCAGGAATTTTTGACTGGAGGCTGGTAAGTAGCCTTGGTACACGCTCTCTGTTTGTCGGACTGAATTATCTGATTAACCAGTAGATAACCGACGGCAAGGATCATGAAGGCAGTGCAGTTTCGTTCATCAGGCAAAACTGTGTGTACACAGCGTACCATGCGTCTCTGCATGCACCATACCCTGATATGTGCCGCCACGCTCTGCAGCCCAAAGTAGGAGAGAGGGTCGCAAGTATCGACTTCGACCTCTGGCTGGAGTTTCCCCGTCAGCACCCATCTGGTTCAAGCCGTCACCAATCTCCACAGCTTAATAAATAGTAACGTCTAACTGAGCCAGCTAGTTAGATGCGTACACTTGGTGTAGTAGGATCTTTATTTAGTTTGATGCATACACTTGTTCTTTTTTGGTAGCCCTTTTGTAATGATGGCTGATGTTTGGTTTAGAAGAGAGAGCTGCATCTTCACTCTTCTGGCCTGCTTACTGCTTCTGTTGCACCCCCAGCCCTGGTTGTTGCTGCTGCTGTTTTCAATGTACAATTAGTAGTATATTTCGTCTCTTGGTTGAATAAATGTGTTGTTTTGGAAGTCGTTGCACGATTCGATCCTTTAGTGCCCCGTACCGTACGTAGCTCATACTATTTTTCATACGGAACACATTTTCCACTTGTTGATAACATGCAGCCCACTGATGAAGGCCCAATAGAGAAGCCCATAATTAATTGGAAGGGAGGCTCTCACATGAATCCGGCCCAGGTACATTCTCATGGTCCCCTAAACATAAATAAGTAAATAAATAAATAAAGCTAAATGCTCATGCACCAGTTCTTTGGGAAAATAGGTAGCCCAGATTTTCTTTTGAAGAATACCCAAGCTAGGCCTATTTGTTTTCTCCAATTACTGGGCTGCAAATCTTTCAAGACGAGGAGGATGCATTCCGTCTGGCCAAAGAGTATGGTCAATGTCTGTTAAAAGTAATATCAAAGGGTTGAAAATTCCAAAAAATTATAGCAAATGGGATATTAGTTTTTTTTGAATTTTGTTCTTCATTGATATCTTATACGTATTTCATTGGATTTAACATGACATAATACTAATTTATTTTTAAATTTTTTTAGTATGGCTATTAATTTTGGATTAAGAATGTTTGCTTCTCAAAGAAAATTTGCGAATTTTCAAAATTTACCACATATTTAGTTAATTTTTTGACCTTGGTACTGACCAGAAAATGGCTGGCAATTCTAAAACTGGAAAACGAAAAAATTTATAGCAAATGGGATATTAGTTTTTTTTTAATTTTGTTCTTCACTGATATCTCATATGTATTTCATTGGATTTAACATGACATAATACTAATTTATTTTTAAATTTGTTTTAGTATGGCTATTAATTTTTGGATTAAGAATGTTTCGTTCCCCAGCAAAAATTTGCGAATTTTCAAAATTTATCACATATTTAGTTGATTTTTTTACCTTGGTACTGACCAGAAAATGGCCGGCAATTCTAAAAATGGAAAACGGGCTGCAATAAATTCCATATGAATTAGAAAATGAGTAAAAATTATAAAAATAATAGCAAATGGGTTGTACACGCCACAGATTTCGAGGCTGACTTGTTTACGCAAGGCTTTGTCAGTGAACACACGATTCTAGCAGCAGTGATTGTTGGATGTCCATCCAACAGCCGACGTGCTTCTTCAATCTCTGATCTTCCTGCTCCAGCCGCCTAAACTAGCGCCGGCAGGACTGCCTGCTCCCTCCTCTTGTGGCCTACTGTGATACCGCTCAGGCTTCCCCGGCCCACCCTACTCCCTCCGCTGGCCTGGCCGCATGCAATCAACTGCCTGCTTATTAGGCGAAAAAATGATTCCTCCCACTGACATCTGGGGTGCACCAGTTGGGAGGCTGGCCTGTGGGCCTACTACGTTGACGCGTACGCAGGGCTTGTCAACTTAGTCAACAAACGATTCTAGCAGCAGTAACCGTTGGATTTGAACCGAACGGTCCTGCTGCTTCTTCAATCGCTGCTCTTCTTGCACCAGCCGCCCAAACCAGTGCCGGGGAGACCGCCTGCTCCTGCCTCCGGTGGCTGGCTGTGCTGCTCGCCCCCTACTACTCCCACCGCTAGCCAGGCCCTGCGGCGATGGCAGCCTCACACCGCAGCCGAACCAGTGAACCCTCGTACTCCTCTACGCGTGGGCATCCATCGCCGCGTCTTCCCGGCTCCGCGTCGTCCCTTCCTAGGCCTCGCCGTCGTCCACCGCCTTGGTGCTCTCGGCGGCGTGGTCAATGTGGTCAACGACATTCCATCGGAAGAGTATCAGACGTGGAGAGGCCGATAGCTGGGTCCACGGCCACAACCCAGTTTTTTGTGATTTGCCAAGTAAGTCGCTTTGTCGTGCCTGTTGGGCTGCAAATATTTCAAGACGAGGAGAGCTTTCATTGGTGGCGAGAAAATGGCCCATCAAGAATGAGAAATGGGCTGTACATTTTAAACACATCAAACCGGCAATTAGTTTCAAATATCTTTTTTTCATTTTGAGATTTTAAATTACATTAATTTTCATGCGTGGAGAATTTGTTGGATTTTATATTGATATACATTTATTTTTAAAATCAGTTTGAATGTGAGTCAAAATTTCGGGATTAAAAACAGTTCGGACCGCACCGAAATATGCAAAATTTCAGATAATTTTTTAACCGTGGCCACAGATGGGCTGTAATGCTAACAAAAAGAATATGGTCTTCAAAAAAACCTTAAGAATTAGCAAATGGGCTGTAAATTATTAGAAATAATGGCAGATGGGCTGTATGCTGTTTTCCACAGATTTGAGGCTTTCCTAAAAAAGGTTGACGACAGCAAAGGATTGTTGGATGTCCATCCAACGACCGTCGTCTTCTTCAATCTCTGCTCTTCCTGCTCCACCGCCAAACAAGCGCCGGTGGACTGCTGCTCCCTCCTCCCTCAGCGTCCGGCCAGTGCCGCCAAGCAGGTCTCACCGCCCCACCGACTCCCATCTATGGCCTAGCCATCCTCTACTCACTCACACTGCTGTTATTCTCCGGCGACGGCAGACGAACCAAGAACCCTCAGACAACAGACTCCCGTCCGCATGGGAAACAACTGCCGAGTCTTCCCTGCCTCCATGTCGTTCTCTTCCTAGGCCTCGCTGTCGTCCACCGCCCTGGTGCTCTCGGCGCGGCCTGGTCAATGTGGACAACGACCGACATGCATCTGAAGTGGACTGTACGTGGAGAGGCCGACAGCTGGGTCCACGGCCGCACGCAAGGAAATGCCTCCTTATTACGCGCAAAATAATGATTCCTCCAGCTGACATCAGGGACCCACCGAAAGGGCCTCCGTATTTCGCGAAAAAATGTTGCCACCGCTGACAGCTCGGACCCATCAGCTATATCTTCGCACGCAAGGAAGTGCCTTCTTATTACGCAGAAAAAAAATGAATACTCCCCCTGTTAGCTGGGACCTAGTATAGTGGAAGGCTGACTTGTGGGCCTACTAAGTTGACGGGGACGGAGGGCTTTGTCAACTTAGTCAATATGCACGATTCTAGCTCCAAAGGACCGCTCGATGTCCATCCAACGGCCAGAGTGCTTCTTCAACCTCTGGTCTTCTTGCTCCACCGCCCAAACCAGCGCCGGTCGTGCCTCGTGCTCCTGCCTCCCATGGCGGGCTGTGATGCGGCGGAGGCCTCACCGCCTACTACTCCCACCGCTGGCCGACCATCCTCTACTCACACACACCCCTCGTTATTCTCATGGCGACGGCAGCCTCACACCGCAGCGAACCAAAGTGAACCTCGTAATCCTCTCACGCATGGGCATCCATCGCCGCGTCTTCCCGGCTCCGCCGTCCCCTTCCTAGGCCTCGCTGCCGCCCACCGCCTGGTGCTCTCGCCGCGTGGTCAACATGGTCAAGAAACGGCTTCCATTGGACGTGGACTGTACCGTGGAGAGGCTGGCAGCTGGGTCCACGGCCACAGCAAGGAAGTGCCTCCTTATTACGCGCAAGATAATCATTCCTCCACCGACAGCAGGGACCCACCGGACGGGCCACCATATTTCGCGAAAAAACGCTTTCCCCGATCGCTGGGACCCACCAGCTACACCTTCGCACGCAAGGAAGTGCGTCCGAGCAAAAAAAAAAAACAAAACGATTCGCCCCCCTGACTGCTGGGACCCACCAGCTACATCTTCGCACACAAGAAAGTGCGTCCGGCAAAAACGATTCGCCCCGACTGCTGGGACCCACCAGCTACATCTTCGCAGTAAGGAAGTGCACGATACCGGGACCCACCTGGTCAAGCGCATTAGCGTTGTCATTCTGGTCGCTGACGTATGCGTATATATATATATATATATATATATATATATATATATATATATATATATATATATATATATATATATATATATATATATATATATATATATATATATATATATATATATATATATATGGTGGATGTAGAGGCGCGCACGTGTCGTAGTAGAGGCGCGCACGTAGCATGTACACGTACGTACAGCGGCGAGGGTGCAAGAAAGAAAATACGGCCACGTACGTACATACGGGTAAGGTCTCGAACGCCTACTCACGCATACATACATGGCTGGGTCGGAACGGAGAAACAGCGTCATCGTCGTGTTCATGGGGAGGCAACGGAATGCGTCGTGTTCGTGCGGAGGCAACGGAATGCGTCCTGTTCATCGGGAGGCAACGGAACGCGTGGGAGCCAACCGGCTGGGTCGGAACGGAACGCGTGGTCGTGTTCATCGGGAGGACTTGGACGAAACAGGCGATGGAAACGAGGCCTGGCGTACCGCACAACGGAGGAAACGGCCTTGTGTTCGACCGGCCACGTTCAAAACGGGATCCTGTTCATCGGGAGGGGTCTGGCGTACCGCAAAACGGAGGAAACGGACCTCCTACAGTCGAAACAGGGGTCCCGTTGATCGAGAGGGGTGTGGCATATCGCAAAACGGAGGAAATGGACCTCCTACGGTCGAAACGGGGGTCCTGTTGATCGGGAGGGCTGTGGCGTACCGCAAAACGGACGAAACGGACTTGTGTTGGAGCGCCACTGGTGAAACGGGGTCCTGTTCATCGGAGGGTGTGGCGATCGCAAAAGGGACTCCACGGGATACTGTTCATCTCCACCGTCGACCTCCTCCAGCCTTGACGGGCTACCGTCGACCTCCTCCAGCCTCCACGGGCTCCTGTTCATCCAACCTCCACCACGCGCTAATCCACCGCCATCGCTCAACCACCCTCCAAGGGCACCCTCCACCATCTACTGCTCATCCAGCCCTCCACACCACGGGTCCTGCTCAACCACCCTCCACGGCCACCCTCCACCATCTACTGCTCATCCAGCCCTCCACACCACGGGTTCCTGCTCATCCAGAGGCAACGCCACCGCCACGCTCATCCAAACTCCCCGCAACGCCACTTTGCTCATCCAATCGGTCGGCTTCGCTAGCAGCAGAGGAAGGAATCGCCGATCAGCTTCGCTAACAGCCATCGATCGATCGCCAGTTCGTGAACGCGAGCTCGCAGTCTGTCCTCGCCGGGTTCGCGAGAGCCCAACGCCTCGCTTCGGTTCGCTTAGAGCGAACGCCGCGACACGCTGCAGCGTATGTACGAGAAACGCGATCGCCGCCCCGACCTCCCACCGTAACCGCAACTCCCGAAATTTTCCTCCCCTCGCTTCTACCACGGTTTTTTTTCATGGACGGCCCAAAGAATGTCATGCAGCTGCGCTCCGCCCGCCCAGACAAAAATCCCATTTTCTGTCATGATTTTTTGTCATAGAAGTAGGAGCCCACCACATCTAATATGATACCGGGTTTGTCACAATTATCTCATAGAAGTGTCATATGTATGACAGAAAAAAATTTCGTTCGGCCCAAAATGTCACGGATGTGTCTTTTTTTTGTAGTGCGAGCATCTTTATAATCACCCAGTTACGTTGTGACATTTGATAGCACACAAAGTGTTCCTCCGGTATTCGGGAGTTGCATAATCTCATAGTCATAGGAACATGTATAAGTCATGAAGAAAGCAATAGCAACATACTAAACGATCAAGTGCTAAGCTAACGGAATGGGTCAAGTAAATCACATCATTCTGTAATGATGTGATCTTGTTAATCAAATGACAACTCATGTCTATGGCTAGGAAACTTAACCATCTTTGATTCAACGAGCTAGTCAAGTAGAAGCAAGCTAGTGACACTCTGTTTGTCTATGTATTCACACATTTACTAAGTTTCCGGTTAATACAATTCTAGCATGAATAATAAACATTTATCATGATATAAGGAAATATAAATAACAACTTTATTATTGCCTCTAGGGTATATTTCCTTCAGTCTCCCACTTGCACTAGATTCAATAATCTAGATTACACAGTAATGATTCTAACACCCATGGAGTCTTGGTGCTGATTATGTTTTGCTCATGAGAGAGGCTTAGTCAACGGGTCTGCAACATTCAGATCCGTATGTATCTTGAAAATCTTTATGTCTCCCTCCTTGACTTGATCGCAGATGGAATTGAAGCGTCTCTTGATGTGCTTGGTTCTCTTGTGAAATCTGGATTCCTTTGCCAAGGCAATTGCACCAGTATTGTCACGAAAGATTTTCATTGAACCCGATGCACTAGGTATGACACCTAGATCGGATATGAACTCCTTCATCCAGACTCCTTCATTTGCTGCTTCCGAAGCAGCTATGTACTCCGCTTCACATGTAGATCCTGCCATGACGCTTTGCTTAGAACTGCACCAACTGATAGCTTCACTGTTCAATATAAATACGTATCTGGTTTGTGACTTAGAGTCATCCGGATCAGTGTCAAAGCTTGCAATGACATAACCATTTACGACAAGCTCTTTGTCACCTCCATTAACGAGAAACATATCCTTAGTCCTTTTCAGGTATTTCAGGATGTTTTTTACCGTTGTCCAGTGATCCACTCCTGGATTACTTTGGTACCTCCCTCTTAAACTAATAGTAAGGCACACATCAGGTCTGGTACACAACATTGCATACATGATATAACCTATGGCTAAAGCATAGGGAATGACCTTCATTTTCTCTCTATCTTCTGAAGTGGTCGGGCATTGAGTCTGACTCAACTTTCACACCTTGTAACACAGGCAAGAACCCTTTCTTTGCTTGATCCATTTTGAACTTCTTCAAAACTTTATCAAGGTATGTGCTTTGTGAAAGTCCAATTAAGCGTCTTGATCTATCTCTATAGATCTTGATGCCCAATATATAAGCAGCTTCACCGAGGTCTTTCATTGAAAAACTCTTGTTCAAGTATCCTTTTATGCTATCTAGAAATTCCATATCATTTCCAATAAAAAATATGTCATCCACATATAATATTAGAAATGCTACAGAGCTCCCACTCACTTTCTTGTATATACAGGCTTCTCCAAAAGTCTGTATAAAACCATATGCTTTGATCAAACTATCAAAAGTTTATTCCAACTCCGAGATGCTTGCACCAGTCCATAAATGGATCGCTGGAGCTTGCACACTTTGTTAGCATCCTTTGGATTGATAAAACCTTCGGGTTGCATCATATACAACTCTTCTTCCAGAAATCCATTCAGGAATGTAGTCTTTACATCAATTTGCCAAATTTCATAATCATAAAATGCAACAATAGCATGATTTGGACAGACTTAAGCATCGCTACGGGTGAGAAGGTCTCATCGTAGTCAACTCCTTGAACTTGTCGAAAACCTTTTGCAACAAGTCGAGCTTTGTAGACAGTAACATTACCATCAGCGTCAGTCTTCTTCTTGAAGATCCACTTATTCTCGATGGCTCGCCGATCATCGAGCAAGTCAACCAAAGTCCACACTTTGTTCACATACATGGATCCTATCTCAGGTTTCATGGCCTCAAGCCATTTTGCGGAATCTAGGCTCATCATCGCTTTCTCATAGTTCGTAGGTTCGTCATGGTCAAGTAACATGACCTCCAGAACCGGATTACCGTATCACTCTGGTGCAGATCTTACTCTAGTTGACCTACGAGGTTCAGTAGTAACTGATCTGAAGTTATATGATCATCATCATTAGCTTCCTCACTGATTGGTGTAGGAGTCACAGGAACTGATTTCTGTGATGAACTACTTTCCAATAAGGGAGCAGGTACAGTTACCTCATCAAGTGCTACTTTCCTCCCACTCACCTCTTTCGAGCGAAACTCCTTCTCTAGAAAGGATCCATTCTTAGCAACGAATGTCTTGCCTTCGGATCTATGATAGAAGGTGTACCCAACAGTCTCCTTTGGATATCCTATGAAGACACATTTCTCTGATTTGGGTTCAAGCTTATCAGGTTGAAGTTTTTTCACATAAGCATCACATCCCCAAACTTTCAAAAATGACAACTTGGGTTTCTTGCCAAACCACAGTTCATAAGGTGTCGTCTCAACGGATTTAGATGGTGCCCTATTTAACGTGAATGCAGCCGTCTCTAAAGCATAACCCCAAAACGATAGCGGTAAATCAGTAAGAGACATCATAGATCGCACCATATCTAATAAAGTGCGGTTACGACATTCGGACACACCATTACGCTGTGGTGTTCCGGGTGGCATGAGTTGCGAAACTATTCCACTTTGTTTCAAATGAATACAAAACTCGTAACTCAAATATTCTCCTCCACGATCAGATCGTAGAAACTTTATTTTCTTGTTATGATGATTTTCCACTTCACTCTGAAATTCTTTGAACTTTTCAAATGTTTCAGACTTATGCTTCATCAAGTAGATATACCCATATCTGCTCAAATCATCTGTGAAGGTGAGAAAATAATGATACCCGCCGCGAGCCTCAACATTCATCGGACCACATACATCAGTATGTATGATTTCTAACAAATCTGTTGCTCGCTCCATTGTTCCGGAGAACGACGTTTTAGTCATCTTCCCATGAGGCATGGTTCGCAAGTTCCAAGTGATTCATAATCAAGTGATTCCAAAAGTCCATCAGAATAGAGTTTCTTCATGCTCTTTATACCAATAGTGGAACCTGGATGCTCATATTGGTTCCTACATATTCTACGAAGATCTTCATCGGTCAAACCGCATAACAATATACGTTGTTCCCTTTGTCATCAGTATGTTACTTGCCCGAGATTCGATCATCGGTATCTCAATACCTAGTTCAATCTCGTTACCGGCAAGTCTCTTTACTCGTTCCGTAATGCATCATCCCGTAACTAACTCATTAGTCACATTTCTTGCAAGGCTTATAGGGATGTGCATTACCGAGAGGGCCGAGAGATACCTCTCCGACATTCGGAGTGACAAATCCTAATCTCGATCTATGCCAACTCAACAAACGCCATCGGAGACACCTGTAGAGCATCTTTATAATCACCCAGTTATCTTGTGACGTTTGATAGAACACAAAGTATTCCTCCGGCATTTGGGAGTTGCATAATCTCATAGTCATAGGAACATGTATAAGTCATGAAGAAAGCAATAGCAACATACTAAACGATCAAGTGCTAAGCTAACGGAATGGGTCAAGTCAATCGCGTCATTCTCTAATGATGTGATCACGTTAATCAAATGACAACTCATGTCTATGGCTAGGAAACTTAACCATCTTTGATTCAACGAGCTAGTATGGTAGAGGCATACTAGTGACACTCTGTTTGTCTCTGTATTCACACATGTACTAAGTTTCCGGTTAATACAATTCTAGCATGAATAATAAACATTCATCATGATATAAGGAAATATAAATAACAACTTTATTATTGCCTCTAGGGCATATTTCCTTCACTACATTCATGTTAAATAGGGCACCATCTAAATCCGTTAAGGGTGTGTTTGGTTCGGGAATGAAGTGGAATGGAATGTCATGGTTCCCTTCCATTAGAATGGGCCAGTTCCGTCCTTATGTTTGGTTGATGCAATGCGAAGGAATGGAATGGTTACATTTTGGTGTTTGGTTGAGAGATGGAATGGAATGGATTTGTTCATCGCACATCTTTTCTTTTAGGAATTTCACAATGATTTATATCAATTAAAATTAAATTTCACAATGATTTATCATCCACATATAATCTAATGTCTATGTAAAATTTATTATTCGCAACAACTTCTCTAAGAATAAACAATAAATATTACTTAA
This sequence comes from Aegilops longissima, assembly GCA_021605205.1. NCBI lineage: Eukaryota > Viridiplantae > Streptophyta > Magnoliopsida > Poales > Poaceae > Aegilops > Aegilops longissima. Next base: position 389,190,758 of record CM038679.1, read on the forward strand.
GAACAAATTAGAACGCTTAAGTACTGATGACAACAAAATTTTCATCAACCTCAACAGCACACAAATCTAACACTAACCTAGCAATGCCAAGCTAGAAAAAACCAATCGCTTCACTCGGTCAAACTTGCTGCTTGCCGGCGTTGATGCTTGCTCTCTGCTACTCCCGTTGCTTGCCGCCCAGCCGCTCCCTGCTCGCCGCTGGTGCCCAGGTGTGGCAGTGGCTACCACCGGTCGGGCTGGCCAATGCTTCTTCCGCCAACATCGAAGGACAGATGGGGAGACGAGCCGTATCCCACGCGATCTGCTGCTGATCCATTCCTGGTTGTCGCTGGTGAAGAAGAGCCAGATCCGCGACATCTCGGTCGCCGCTGTTGGTGCAGATGCCTTCAGGAGGAGGGGCCGCACCTAGGTGCTAACCCCCACCGGTCCTCCTATACCTGTCCCGCCGCCGCCTATGGCCTGTGGTGCGATGTCAACAGACAAACGAAGCGGGCGAGAGAGACGCAATGAGAGAGAAGGGGGGTGAGAGCGACGCGTTCCATGTCGTTCCGCCGATTTGGAGGAGCCCCCGCATTCCGCATCTGAGGGGTATATTCCCTTTTGAGGAACCGGTGGGTTCTGGTTCTCTTGCCTAGCCAAACGCAGGAATAGGTGCTAAGAACGGGACCGACCCGTTATATTCCACTTGATTCCATGAAGCAAACACACCCTAAGACGACACCGTATGAACTGTGGTTTGGCAATAAACCTAAACTGTCGTTTCTTAAAGTTTGGGGTTGCGATGCTTATGTGAAAAAGTTTCAGCCTGATCAACTCGAACCCAATCGGAGAAGTGCGTCTTCATAGGATACCCAAAAGAACCTATTGGGTACACCTTCTATCACAGATCCGAAGGCAAGATCTTTGTTGCTAAGAATGGATCCTTTCTAGAGAAGGAGTTTCTCTTGAAAGAAGTGAGTGGGAGGAAAGTAGAACTTGATGAGGTAATTGTACCTTCTCTCGAATTGGAAAGTAGCGCATCAGAGAATCCGTTCTTGTGATGCCTACACCAACTAGAGAGGAAGCTAATGATAATGATCATGAAACTTCAGATCAAGTTACTACCGAACCTTGTAGGTCAACTAGAGCACGATCCGTACCAGAATGGTATGGTAATCCTGTTCTAGAAGTCATGTTACTAGACCATGATGAACCTACGAACTATGAGGAAGCGATGATGAGCCCAGATTCCGTTAAATGGATTGAGGCCATGAAATCTGAGATATGATCCATGTATGAGAACAAAGTGTGGACTTTGGTGGACTTGCCCGATGATCGGCAAGCCATTGAGAATAAATGTATGTTCAATAGGAAGACGGATGCTGATGGTAGTGTTACTATCTACGAAGCCTGACTTGTCGCAAAAGGTTTTCGACAAGTTCAAGGTGTTGACTACGATGAGATTTTCTCACTCGTGGCGATGCTTAAGTCTGTCCGAATCATGTTAGCAATTGCCACATTTTATGAAATCTAACAAATGGATGTCAAAGATGCATTCCTTAATGGATTTCTTAAAGAAGAGTTGTATATGATGCAACCAGAAGGTTTTGTCGATCCCAAAGGTGCTAACAAAGTGTGCAAACTCTGGCGATCCATCTATGGACTGGTGCAAGCATCTCGGAGTTGGAATATACGCTTTGAAAAGGTGATCAAAGCATATGGTTTTATACAGACTTATGGTGAAGCTTGTATTTACAAGAAAGTGAGTGGGAGCTCTGTAGCATTTCTGATATTATATGTGGATGACATATCATTGATTGGAAATGATATAGAACTTCTGGATAGCATAAAAGGATACTTGAATAAGATTTTTTTGAATAAATGACCTCGGTGAAGCTACTTATATATTGGGCATCAAGATCTATAGGGATAGATCGATACGCTTAATAGGAATTTCACAAAGCACATACCTTGACAAGATTTTGAAGAAGTTCAAATTGGATCAGTCAAGGAAAGGGTTCTTGCATGTGTTGCAAGGTGTGAAGTTGTGTAAGACTCAAAGCCTGACCACGTCAGAAGATAGAGAGAGAATGATAGTCATTCCCTATGCCTCAGCCATAGGTTCTATAAAGTATGCCATGATGTGTACCAGACCTATTGTATACCTTGCCATGAGTTTGGCAAGGGAGTACAATAGTGATCTAGGAGTAGATCGCTGGACAATGGTCAAAATTATCCTTAGAGGACTAAGGAAATATATCTCGGTTATGGAGGTGATAAAGAGTTTGTCATAAAGAGTTACGTCGATGCAAGCTTTTACGCTGATCCAGATGACTCTGAGTCTCAATCTGGATATATATTGAAAGTTGGAGCAATTATCTAGAGTAGCTCCATACAGAGCATTGTAGATATAGAAAATTTGCAAAATACATACGGCTCTGGATGTGGCAGACCCGTTGACTAAACTTCTCTCACAAGCAAAACATGATCACACCTTAGTACTCTTTTGGTGTTAATCACATAGCGATGTGAACTAGATAATTGACTCTACTAAACCCTTTGGGTGTTAGTCACATGGCGATGTGAACTAATCACATAAAGATGTGAACTATTGGTGTTAAATCACATGACGATGTGAACTAGATTATTGACTCTAGTGCAAGTGGGAGACTGAAGAAAATATGCCCTAGAGGAAATAATAAAGTTGTTATTTATATTTCCTTATATCATAATAAATGTTTATTATTCATGCTAGAATTGTATTAACCGACAACTTGATACATGGGTGGATACATAGACAAAACACAGTGTCTCTAGTAAGCCTCTACTAGACTAGCTCATTAATCAAACATGGTTAAGTTTCCTAACCATAGACATGTGTTGTCATTTTATGAACAGGATCACATCATTAGGAGAATGATGTGATGGAAAAGACCCATTCGTTAGCTTAGCATAATGATCGTTCAATTTTATTGCTATAGCTTTCTTCATATCATATACATATTCCTTTGACTATGAGATTATGCAACTCCTGTATACCAGAGGAATGCCTTGTGTGCTATCAAACATCACAACGTAACTGGGTGATTATAAAGATGCTCTACAGGTATCTCCGAAGGTGTTTGTTGGGTTGGCATAGATCGAGATTAGGATTTGTCACTCCGAGTATCGGAGAGGTATCTCCGGGCCCTCTCGGTAATACACATCGTAAGAAGCCTTGCAAGCAATGTGACTAATGAGTTAGTTGCAGGATGATGTATTACGGAACGAGTAAAGAGACTTGCCGTTAATGAGATTGAACTAGGTATGAAGATACCGACGATCGAATCTCGGGCAAGTAACATACCGATAGATAAAGGGAATTACGTATGTTGTCATAAGGTTCGACCGATAAAGATCTTCGTAGAATATGTAGGAGACAATATGGGCATCTAGGTTCCGCTATTGGTTATTGACCAGAGAGGTGTCTCGGTCATGTGTACATAGTTCTCGAACCCGTAGGGTTCGCACGCTTAACGTTCATTGAGGATATAGTACTATATGAGTTATGTATGTTGGTGACCGAATATTGTTTGGAGTCCCGGATGAGATCACGGACATGACGAGGAGCTCCGGAATGGTCCGGAGGTGAAGATTGATATACAGGATGATATGGTTCGGCCATGGGGTGAAGCCCACGGGGCTTTAGGTCGATGCAAAAGGAGTTTTGCGGAGGCCAAGGGGCCAAATGCCGGAGACCCTGGCGTCTGGCCCTAGGCCAGACGCTGAGGCCCATGGCGTCTGGGCCAGACACCAAGGACCGTGGCGTCTAGTCCTGGAAGTCCGAGAAGGACTCTTCCTTGCGGGCAAACCCGACTTTGAGGAGGCTTTTACTCCAAGTTTCGACCCCAGGGCTCAACATATAAATAGAGGGGCAAGGCTAGCACCTGGAACACATCAAGAAACACCAAGTCGTGTGCCGGCAACCCCGTCCCTCTAGTTTATCCTCCGTCATAGTTTCCGTTGTGCTTGGCGAAGCCCTGCGGAGATTGTTCTTCACCAACACTGTCACCACGCTGTCGTGCTGCCAGAACTCATCTACTACTTCGCCCCTCTTGCTGGATCAAGAAGGCGAGGACGTCATCGAGCTGAAGTGTGCTGAACGCGGAGGTGCTGTACTTTCGGTACTTGATCGGGACGGATCGTGAAGGTGTATGACTACATCAACCGCGTTGATAAACGCTTCTGCTTTGTGATCTTCAAAGGTATGAAGATGCTCCCCCCCCTCTCGTTGCTATGCATCTCCTAGATAGATCTTGTGTGAGTGTAGGAAATATTTAAAATTGCATGCTACGTTTCCCAACAGTTCAATCTACTATATATATATATAACTCTCTCTCTCTCTCTCTCTCTCTCTCTCTCTCTCTATATATATATATATATATATATATATATATATATATATATATATATATATATATATATATATACTCCTATAGAAATTGAGTTGGTGATGATGGCGTTCGCCATCCGTCGCCACGATCACGGATCTCGAACGCATACGAAGCAACCTGTGCAATTTTGCAAAAAGACGTCCGCTGCTCATTTGCAGATAACCCCCTCTTAGCCCCATCTTTCCCGTTCAACCCTCTCTCTTACAAATCCTGGAACCATATAGAAACAAATCGCCCTACGAACCAGTGGCGACAGTGCTGGAATCGATCTGGCCGCGTGGTCGCTGCCGGTGATGTCCTTCCCCAGTTCCTCTCAGCCCTACCACCCACCAACATGACGGCCCTCCAGCACGACATCCTCTCCACCCCCTTGCCCGTCTCCTCCGACGCCACCTAGGCAAGCACGCGCCGATGTCGTTAGCCCGCTGATGCCTCTCCTGCATCCTCTACTGATGCTACAGCTCCAGCCCCCACCTCCACCTCCCCGTCCTCATCTTCATCCCCTCTACCCCCTCCACCGCCCCCTATATTACCAGCCACCGCAAGTACGTTGCGGGCGCCGTCCGTGCCCGAACGCCTCCGCTGTCTCCACCCTTTCTTACAGCAGCAGCCGACAACGACCTCTACAAGTATGCCACCGGCTACGCGCTGCTCATCCTCGGTGTTGGTGGCGTCATCTACTGCATAACTGTAACATGCTTCATACTTCACGGTGTTTGACATGTTGTCAATGTATTTTATTTTTCCACTACTAGCTACTACAAGTTTTGAACCTTGTTATTAGGCCTGCTTGTTGTGACAGGCACTTGGTAAATGCTCTGAAATGCTTTTGTATTTTAAGATTTTGATTCTTTTTTCGCTAACCTTCTCTTTTGTTTTTGGGCGAAAGCACGCAGGTCTTCCAAAATGTTACAACCCTGAATGTGAGTCGATCATCTCTTTCACTTGATAAGTGTGTTTTTTGATCATTTTTGTGTTAATACTGAAGTGATTTAGTGGCTGGTTTGCAAGATAGTTTAATTTGCGAGAAAGTATTATCTTTGCAATGTGTTTTTTTTGAAGCGGCTGGCATTGCCGGCATTTCATTGATTTAAGCAGAAGAGAGAGTGAGAATGGGTGATCAAGTGATCAAAGAGCTGGAAACCGAAAAGGGAGTTACAACTGCTCCGCAGCTAGGGTAAGACTGCGGGATTAAGATCTAGAGGGAATATTTTCATGTCACCTCCCCGAAGGGTAGGCACTTTGCACCGGCCATCCTCCACTACTCCATGTCGCGCTTGCAAGCTTCGATGATGTGCCCTGCGTTTGCATGCTATCCTCTGAAGGTACAAGCGTTCCGCTCTAACCATATATGGCAGGAGATTAGCGCCACAACGGTCTTGACGCCCTTCCTGTGACCAGGTGCAGCTGCAGCCACAATCTTCTGAACTCGGTCCATTGTTTTTGTCCACAAGTGGTTTTCAATGCATATTAAGGTTGCTTCATACTTCAAACATTTACATGTGCATAAAAATTGTGCATTCTGGCTACGAGGTAAAACTATAAATTATTCCTTCCTTTACGCGCATGCTGTGATGGTCCGGAGGCTTGATGTTTCATTTCACAAAGAAACCGACCAAATACTTAGTTCCATGTATGATTTAGAACTAACCAAATGGAGCTTGCCACCTTTTAAAGAGTAGTGGAAATTGTTTGTCTAGCAAAATTTTGCTAGGTGGTTTACTTATACAAAGCTAGACTTTTGGTTAGGATTAATGGTAACCTTTGAGCAACTTGATGTGTCTGATGGTAATTGCAATTTGCAAACTACTGCATAAGAGCGTTCCATCAATTCTGATGTGTGTAGGGCAATTGTACTTCTGAATTTTCTCAAAGAAATTTGCATTGTAGGGTTCAACTACTTCTAAATTATGGTGTGGCGACAACAAGGGCGAGGGGCATGATCCTGACACACAGATGGGCGATCACAAGGAATGTAGGAATCAGCAAGGTGTTGCGTTGCGGTTACCGCTGCAGGGTTGACTATGGAGGTTAGGGGGATTGGATGATTTGCCCCACTTTACAAGGGGTTGGATGATTTGCCCTTTGATTGTCTATATGACAATGGCCCCGGGCCCCACCCGGTAGCCTCTCGGGGGGGGGGGGCAAATGATCCAATGGAGAAGTAAAGTGGGGCAAAAGATCCAATTTCTCATGAAGGTTACTACTCCTAACTTAATTCATTTTGCTCGGCCATAGAAGCTTTACTTGCTTTCTGAATCTTCCATCCACATTCGTTGACATGTAGAAATGGGTGCAACATTATAATATCCATCTGATATGTGGTCTAGGAAGGATGAATGATAACCAGTGCATGGTTGCTTTCTCATGATTTCAACACGTGCTCTCCATCTATTTAATGTTTTTATGCCCAGATTCTTGTATATTTACAACCTACAGACTAATCTATTTTAATTACATTCTTGTGCAAAAGTTAAATGCACGCATGTCATTGTAAGGTTGTATCTGTAATCTGTTGAGAAACTATTTTTGGAGCCTTTCGGAATAGAGGAATGGGTTCAGTAAACAGGAATTTCAAGGAATGTATGTCTATTGTGCCGCTGGCAGAGAATCTCATCTGTATTTGGAATTTTGGATGCATATTAAGTTATTAACCATATGTTTCTGAAACAATAATTTGTACTAATTCACATAGTAGCCTCTCAGAGCATGTATCTATGATTAGTGGGATGGGACAGCACAACCTGCAGGGGAGGCAAGACAAGGTCAGTAGAAAACGCCGTCGGAGTAGGGCCCGCACTGTGTTCTAGAAAATAACCAAAATTGATACTACTGGAAAAGCTTTTCTGAAACTTTTTGTGTATTATCTTTTCGAAGCACGACGAGTGTTATTTCTTCATGAAGTTTTGCATGCAGGTTGAACAACATGTTTGTTTGCAAAATATATTTATTTTTGTTTGCTATTTGTCCGCATTTACTATTCACCAGGTTACTTGTGAGCAGAATGAATATCTGAAGAATTGAATCCTATCAATATTTGTTACACATGAGTGAGCCCAACATGAAACTATTCCTGGACCAATTCATTTTGGTGTTCCGTGCAACGCACGGGCATCTTACTAGTTATGTTAATGATGTTGAGAGTAGGTACTAGCGAAAGTATGAACCCTAGGCCTTGTTTCCTAGCATTGAGACACCATTTTTACTCATTTTTGTTACTTACTACCTTGCTATTTTTATTTTTTAGAATATAAAAGGGTATTTCTACCATCTGTATTAAACATCTATCATTATCTCTTTACCGAACTAGTGCACCTATATAACTGAAAATTGTATTAGGTGTGTTGGAGACACAAGAGACTCTATATTTTGATTTCAGGGTTGTTTGAGAGAGAGCCACCTTCCTACTACACCTCTCGCGGATTGATAAATCTTAGGTCATCCACTTGAGGTAAATGATGGTGATATGATGTATAAAACAGACTGTACATCATTGGCCTATTGTTTTGATATGCTTAAATCACTGGATGTGGTTAAATCTAATGAGGACAATGATATGAAGTGGATAAGCTGCTTCCTAAAATCGTGTAAATGTTGAATATGGGAAATTGCAAAAGATCACCCTGATGCCTCTTGAGGATGTGTCTGACAAGAAGCTTCAAACCGATGTTGGTGTTTCCCATAACAAGTGGGGCCCTATGTTGATTTAGAAGCCTAACACTAGGACTCATGGCAATATCAACATTATGGCCAAAGCTACTGCCTACCAGAGGAAGAAAAATCTTGAGGCCCCAACTACCTTTAGAGGTAACTCCGTTACTATTGTTAGTAATGATATTCTTATGAAACAAATTAAACAAGTTGATTTATCTGTTGGTGATAATGATCATACTAAACAACATATTATTTCTGGTATTATTGAAGAAGAAAAAGAGCTCTGTTTAGCTTTTACTAATGTTAATCCTGAAGTTGCCTTACCTGATAATTTAGATTCTACTCTATGTCAGAATTTGAACACTCCTGCTAGATCTTTTCCCTTCAATCGAGTTGGCACTGCTGGTCTTTTAGAGAAATCACCTCCTATTTTAACTAAACTAAACCTTGTGGTTTGTCTCACCCATTTAGGATATCATGATATGTCTTATATGGAATATTAGAGGTTTGGGTCAACTTGGCAAAGTGTAGTGCTTAATTAGGTCATATTATTCTTCAAAACTAGACGTGATTTCTTAGGTTTTCAAGAAACTAAGAGATATATTGTTTCTATGGTTTCCTCAAGGCTATCCAAATGAAGCTTTGTTGTTGCTGTTGTTGTAGGAGAAGGGTTTAGCGGAGTCTTCCCAACCTGCGTTGGATCCGCAGCTTGTGAACCGGGGTCAAGGGTATATAGAGAATTCTTGTTATGTTATGTGCAATTTGAACCACGGATCCCGATTCAGAAGATTCTGAGAAAGGCGAGTTAGTTAAATGCATCTTGGGTCGGGTGAGCCCTCTGCTGCATCAGTTGAAAGTTCTCTACATCGATGCTCAGGGTGCCCTTCTCCGGATGATAGGTTGGTCATGATCCCTCCTGGAGCGACGATGGGTGATCAGACGACGCCAACTATGTTGAGAAATGTATTCCAGGCGATCTAGTCCTATGCTAGTGGATCTTTCCTTCTCACCGCTATGTTGCTTGCTCTACCTATTTTGGTAAAAAGATTGTGCCATATTTGAAGGTGTGATCGAGTCCTATGTAAGGATGCATTTTCCTAGTTGTTCCTCTCATTAATAAAAGGAGGGGGGGGGGGGGGCGAATTCTATTGTTCAAATAAAATACACGCTAAACATTTAAAAAATATAAGATGCACATTTTTAAAATATATGTTTTTCAACATTTTTCTTAATACATGTTAAAAGTTCAAATACACGTTGAACATATTTTTAGTTACACAAAGCTTTTTAAAACGTAGTGAACATTTTGTACACCGTGCTAAATTTTTTTAAATGTCATGAGCATGTTTTTGAAATGCGTGAATATTTTTTTTTGAAGTGTCATGTACATTTAGTGTTGGTACAAAACATTGTTAAATATCACGTACATGCGTGCTAAACATTGTTTTTTATTACCTGAACATTTGTTTTACATTATATAAATATATTTGATAAATATCATGAACATTTTTCTGGAACATGCGAATATTTTTAATGTATATTTATTTGAATGCCCATCAACGACTTCTAATAGTTGGGCGAATATTCTTTTGACACTGCATAAACATTTTAAATATAAATGTTCATACCTTAGAATATTTCAGAATACAAATAAAATTAAAAAGAAAGAAATCAAAACAAACAGCGATCAAAGGGAAGGGAAGGAAGCAGCGTCACATACCGCTAAGGCCATGTTTGGTTCGGCTGTGGATTTTTAAAAGCAGCTGTGGAAAATCTGTTGTGGAAAAACAGTTGTGGAAAATCTGATGTGAAAAAGATGTAGGTCATTTGGCAAACCAGCTGATACAACTTTTTAGACTTTGGCCCGCAGTGGAATCAGATTTTGGAAAACACGTCCTGGGCTGCTTCCGCTTTTGGCTTAGATTTTGGCAGTGGATTTCTGGAATCGGATTCTGCTGGGTTCACCCTTTGGTTCAGATTCTGCTGCGCGACAGCGGAATCCGTTGATAAAAGTTAAACCAAACAGGGCCTAAGTTTCACCTCACATTAAGCGAGACACAGTCCTTGCAAAAAAAAAGCAAGACACAGTCGCTCCCGGCAATCCTATCCACACACTCACTACTGAAAAAGGCTTTCGCCCCGCTTTATATTATAAAACAAATGCTCAAGTCAACATCCAACAAGGTTCAAGCATACAAACACACACACGGTTCAGACAGATAAGTAGTCAAAGGGTTAATGCTGAGGGCACAGCTCAACAAGCCCTGAAAAACACAAAAAGGCACACGCGCCGGGAGTGACACAACATCTAGTCGGACTCTGGGGGTGACGGAGGGAGCGGAGGCGCCAAGCGAAAGGCCATCGATCAAAGGTCGGCGAGGAGGGTGCTGATGACGTCCCGGTCCTGGGGACGGCTAAGCTGCCGCCAGAGCTGCAAGTAACCACACATTTTAGAGATGGAGTCAGTAGCACGCCGAAGAGGCACCTTCTATATACAAGCTTATTGCGAACAGTCCACAGCTTTCAGGCAAGGACCCCAACACAAAGCCATCTAATATGTCTCAGAGCGAGGGGGGGCTGAATTTCCACAAGCAGGTCAGGGAAGTTGGTGTTGCACCACTGGCCCCCAACCGTTTCACGGAAACAGGACCAAAGGAATTGTGCCGTGTAGCACGAGAAGAAGATGTGGTTGGCATCCTCTACCGTGCCGCACATGGAGCACATCCCATCTTCAGGTCCATGACGCTTTAGGACCTCAACGCCGGACGGGAGGCGGCCGCGGATCCAATGCCATAGGAAGTCCTGATCTTCAGGGGCAAGGGGAGGCCTGAATTTTCACAAGCAGGTCAGGGAAGTTGGCGTTGCACACACTCACTACTATCGTACCATCCACAAGGCAACAGTAGAAGCCCATGGAAGCAGCTCAGCGACGCGTCGCCTCCCCCCGGAGGCACGTGTCCGCTTCAAACGCATGTGTCAGCAAGCCCTGTCTTCCAACACGAGGCACACGCGTCCACCTCCCAGACCTACGTGGCACCCTCGCATTACTCGCCGAGGAGTATATACACACTTGCACAAACGCTAGCTCAGTCACTTGTGTACTGCAAAACTACAGCCAACACTACAGCACTAGCACGAACGAGCAAGTTCCAGAGAAGTTCAGCTTTAACCACAGCGCGCGACCATGTCATCGAGGCAAGACCAGCGTGAGGCGAGGGCCGAGGCCGACGCTCGCCGAGCGGCGGACGAGATCGCGCGCGCGCGGGACGAGCGGGTGATGCAGGCGGAGATGGACGCGCGACGCGCGGCGGACGAGATCGCGCGCGCCCGCGCGGACCGCGAGCACGGCGCACTGGGCGGCGGTGCCTACTCCGAGCACCCGAGCGGCGGCGGCGGCATCCTGGGGAGCATGCAGGAGGGCGCCAAGTCCCTAGCCAGCGCGGTTGGCCGCACGTTCGGCGGCGCCAAGGACACCGCCGCAGACAAGACGTACCAGGCGGCGGACGCCACCGGGAACAAGCTGGGCGAGTATAAGGACTACACCGCCGAGAAGGCCAAGGAGACCAACGACAGCGTCGCGCACAAGACGAGCGAGACGGCGGAGGCCACCAGGAACAAGCTCGGCGAGGCCAAGGACTACACCGTCGAGAAGGCGGCGGAGGCCAAGGACACCGTGGCGCAGAAGACGAGCGAGACCGCTGAGGCTACCAAGAACAAGCTGGGAGAGTACAAGGACGCCTTGGCCGGGAAGACGCAGGAGGCCAAGGACACCACCATGCAGAAGGCCCAGCAGACGAAGGACGCCACCGCCGAGAAGGCGAGGCAGGCCAAGGACGTGACACAGCAGAAGGCCGGCGAGTACACGGACGCCACCAAGGGGACCGCGCAGGAAGCCAGGGACAGGTCCATGGCGACCACGCAGACCCACGATGCCGATAGGTATGCCACTCTCAAGTCTCAACTTCATTAACTTGCACACAAGTCAAACTAGGACTTGCATACACATTTTTCGTGTCGATGCGCACGCAGGGGTCAGCAAGGGACCGGTCTGTTCGGGGCGCTGGGCAACATGACGGGCGCGATCAAGGAGAAGCTGACGGTTGGCTCGGGCACGCAGCAGCACGACGCCGGAGGGCACGGCCTCCGGCTGGGCGACGAGGACGAGCGCGCGGTGAAGGAGCGCGCGGCGGAGAAGGCGGCGTCCGTCTACTTCGAGGAGAAGGACCGGCTGGCCAAGGAGCGCGCGGCGGAGCGGGTGGACAAATGCGTCGAGAAGTGTGTGGAAGGGTGCGCCGGCTCCTCCTGCGCCCACCGCAAGGGCAAGATGTGAGCGGCCGGGCGTCCCACGTGACCGACCGCGGGCGCGTCCTCGGTGCGACGTGCACACGTATCGCGTTCTCGTGCCATCCATGCCGTCACTCCGAGCATGGCGACGACAATAAACTTTAACTCCTAGTGGAGGTCCAGTAGAGCCTTCGTTTTCTAGTTTATTTTACTACCACCTTTTCTCTAAGTAGTGTAGTGTGTGTGCGTCCCTTAGTTTGAATCCATAAATGTCCTTCGGTTTCAAGTTTCTTTTACTACCACCTTTTGTCTAATGTGGTGTGTGTGCGTCCCTTAGTTTGGTGAATCCGTAAATGCTCTACTGCTTTGTTTTAGAATCTCCGGTGTCTTCGTACACCTTTTGCATGACCTGTGCGTACTGTCTGCGTGAGTCTGGCGTCTCGTATTGGTGTCTGTCTACCTCAGGACTAGTCTACGTGTGTGTGTTGTGTGCACGGAGGCGTACACGATCCATATTTTCCCTTTAGCGAGGGGATGCCGTCATGGCTACTGTACATCCTTCACAAAAGGAGCTTACAAAGAAAATCAGTGAATTCCCCCCTGCAAAAAAAAAAAAACCTCAGAGAATTCATCGACCCAACTAGAAAAGACATCATGATCATAAGCTTATTTAAACCAGGAAAGTAGTCTAACAGAATAAAACCACGTTTGGGTACTCCAATAAATCTGTGGATATGAAAAACTTGGAAAGAAGTCCACATAACCCCCGGGGTTTTCACAAACTGGTCACTTTACTACCCCTGAGATCTAAAACCGGGTATTTAACCTCGGGCAATGCTAGACTTACGCCCTGAAAATCTGGGGATGTTTAGATTAGTTTAGAAGGTTACGTACGTATGGTGTTCGTAGGTGTAGGATTATTGATTTAACCTCTGAGCTTTCATGTGAATCATCCCTAACTCTGATTAGAGCGGATTTTGCAAGCGGTTTTGGCTACGTGGCAAGATGCACCTCCTTCCTGACTTGCAGTTCCGTTCTTCATTATTCTACGTGGCAAGATGCACCTCCTTCCTGACTTGCAGCCGGCCTCGTCCGTTGTTCGTTATTCTACAAGTCTGAGCATTTTTATTTAGAAAAGGAGATTACCCGGTCTATGGATGATGCATGCAGCCATTTTATTAATTATTTATCGGATTTTGGGTTCCGGTAAAACCTTTGAGGTTCGAATACTAGGGTACGAACGAAGATTTCCCCTACCTAATCACGTCCTCAACCTCGCTGCAATCTCAAAGCTTAGCTCGACGAACCCGCAGCACAAGACACACGAGATTTATACTGGTTCAGCCACCGTTACGGTGTAATACCCTACTCTAGTGTGGTGTGATGAATTGCCTCTCGGGCTGAGGATGAACAGTACATGAGGAAGAACAGCCTCCTGAGGTGAGCTGTTCTTCTGCTTGGTGAGTGTGGGGATGATCTGAATCAGTTCAAGCTAAGTTTGGTTCGAGATCGGTTGTCTTCTACTGTGGTGGCTAGTCCTATTTATAGAGGTCCTGATCCTTTCCCCAAATATTGAGCGGGAAGGGAGCCAACCACCGGTCAATTTGAAAGGGGACAACTAGTACAAGCTATCCCAACTAAAGGTGGTCTTCGCCTGCCAAAGGCTCTGGTGGTGACGCAGTCTTGGGCTCCACGGTGGCCTCCGTCCTGCCGTCCTGCTGGTCTTGTCTTGTTGCACCGATATGGAAACCTTTGTGTGATGCCTCGGTACTCATCGCTTGCGCTTGCCTCCTTAGCACCAAAGAGGAAATGAGGACACCAGGCGCCACCGGCGCCCACCGGCCTTGGTCGTTATGGCTTATGCTATTGGAACCTCGCGAGGTTCGCCTTGCCTTGATCTCTCCGCCCCTCGCGAGCCAGCCTGATGAGGCCACTTCCGAGGAGGTCTTGTGTCATCCGCCTCGCAAGGCTTGGCCCCCTCGCGAGGGCCTTGGGTGTTTGCTGGTGAGGCAAGTCTAGGGACCCCTGCTCCTGCATGCCGACAGAGCCCCGGCCCAAGGCGCGCCGAGGCTTCGAGGCGGCCAAAGGGCAAGTGCGGAGCGCCATGGCCCCAACAGCTCGCGGCCTTGGTCGACGCGGGCGATTGATTGACGTATGCCTCCGCTTCCCGCTACCTCGCAACTGCCTGTCGACAAAAGGCTGGCGCTGCTACGCTTGTTTTCATCGCTTCCGCCTTGCTCCAGATCCCCTTTCTTGCCCTCGCTTCCGAAATCTCCACATCTGCTTCCATCCCCTTCCGAATCAGCGACCAATGATGCCCCGGAAGGTCAAGGTTTCTTCGCCGCCCGCCTGGTACGAGCCGGCTCTGGATGCGCCCAATGTCTCAGAGAAGAACCTCGCCGCCACGTGCCTACGGACGGCGGGAGAGAGCAACGAGAGGGGAAAGACCTAGCTCCGGGCTGGCTCTGCCGTGCCGGAGCCCGTGGGAAGCACCTTCTTCCCCTACTTCATGAGCAGCGTCGTCGCGGGGCTGGTTCCCCCCTTCTTCGACTTCTTCTATGAGGTCCTTGGCCATTACGGGCTACAGGCGCTGTGTCTTCATCCAACTCTGTTCTCCTTCTGTCGATCTTCGCCTTCTACTGCAAGGCGTACGTCGGCGTGATGCCGTCCATGGCTTTGCTACGCCACTTCTTGTTTCTTCACATCAACGATGGTCGCACCTCCGGGTGTACCAACTTCATCGCGGCCGGCAAGGCCAACTCGATCTCGAAGGCTGGGAAGAAGGCCGACAGCTTTAGGAGCAAGTGGGTCATGATGGACGCAAAGTGCGTCCACCCACGCTTGGTGCTGCCAACGAAGATGCCCTAGTCTGACGCGGGGTGGTCTCGTGCGAAGATCACTGATGACCAGGCGACGCCGGTGCTGTAGAAGATGAACGCCGACCTGAAGCCGGGCAACGCGAAGGCGGCGAAGGTGACAGGGGCCATGCTCCTGAGGGAATTCCTGATGATGCGCGTGGCCCCGCTTCAGGCGCGTACGCGCCCTTATGGAAGCTTGGAGGCGAAGAAGACAAGCTTCGCTTGAGCTCGGAGGCCTTGCCTGACGAAGAGTTGGCCGCGGCTTCCGCCTCCTGGTCGGTGACGACCAAGAATACCCGCTGAGTGCCTTCGTTCCCTTGTTCCGCCGCAAGGACGGGGCGCGGGTTGTGGCTGGCAGGCCAACCTTTGATGGGCGCGGGCTGGTGCCGCCAGCGCCTCCTGCTGTCCCGGCTGCGACGACGCCGGTGGACGTGCCCTCTGACGACTCTCGCCAGGAGGAGGAAGAGGAGGAAGACGAGGAGCGCGACTCGGAGGCGACCCCCAAGGGGATGGGGGAAACATCCCCCTTGCGCAAGGCTAACATCCTCCGCACCCTTCCTGACGATGACGACGAGTCCGATGCCCTCCAAAGGGGGGAGCCGCCTGCGATCCCGACGAGGGGCAGGTCGGCTCTGATCTCCTGAAGTGCTGCTCCTGCTCCGACGCCACCTTAGGCTGCTTCTGGTCCATCTGTTGCCCCTTCCTCTGCCCTTGGAGCCAGTGCGCCCGCACCCCAGGCTGGGAGGCTCTCGGGCTTCAAGCTTAACAAGAGGAGGGTGGACTACACCGCGGTGGACCAGTAAGTGCTCTTGCCTTGTTTCGTTCTTGCTTCAGCTGCTTGACCTTGACGCTTCTCCGCTGTGGCGATAGGGCCGACGCCAAGGGCGAAGAAGAGGAAGGAGGAGGCGGTGGTGCTGCCCGGGACCAGCCTGCTCGCCTCGCCAAGGCCTCCTCAAGGTGGAGAAGGGCAGCGCTGGCGCTCATGTTTCTCCGGCTCGGTCGTCCTCACGAGGTCTGGGGGGAATCTTCGGGAGGAGTCAGCCCCCGTGGCCCCGCTGGCTCCGGAGGCACCAGTGTCCGGCTCGGCTGCTGAAGTCTCCAAGGCTCAGGAGCCCCCAGTCTCCCAGGCTATGGTGACGATACCTTCTCCTCCTCCTCCTGCTGCACCGCCGATTCCAGGTCCTTCCGCCTCCCCTGATGTCTTGGAGCGCGTTCTTTCTGAGATGACCCGACTGCGAGAAGATCTTCAGGGCGCCGACCCCCTCCTTGTGGCTGGGCGCCTGGAGCTAGTCTCTGGCTGGCTTCATTCTGAAGTGTCCGTTCGGGCGGCGCTGAGCCAGGCCACGGCAACCTCCGAGAAGGAGAGGCAGGCCGCTGCCCAAGCAGCGGTTGCTCGCGAGGCGGCGCTGAAGGACGTCGAGGCCGCCCAGGATCGCTGTCGGGCGGTTGAAGCCGAGCTGAAGACCCTGCGCAACGAGCGTGCAGAAGAAGCCCGTAGCTGCAAGGCGGAGGAGGAGAAGATGAAGGCCCAGGAGGACGCCATCAAGGGTCGCGATGCCGAGCTGGAGCATTCGGCGAAGGCGCAGGCCGCTGAGCACGGACGGCTGGAGGAGCTGGAGCGGAAGGTGAAGGCGGAGAAGGCCGAACTTGACGCTAAGGCGAAGGTTCTAGCCGAGGACCGCGCGGCCTTCGCGCTCCTCGAGGAGAGGTCTCGTGTGGTACTGAAGACACTCTATGAGAAGGGCTTGGAGAAGCCGCTGACCACCGACGAGGATGGCCCCGCCCAGCTGCTTCCCTACTTGGTCGAGGCGCTTGAGGAAGTCGTGAGCGGCCTCGGCTCCATGGCGGAGGAAGAGGCTCGCGTCCTTTCTTCAGCTGCACTGACGCGCGTCTTCAGCCACCTCCATCTTCGCGATCCTACCGCCCGCCTTGACGAGCTGCTGGAGCCTGTGGACGACGAACACTACGCAGCCGCTGTCGCAGCCATGAAGGGTCAGGTGGAGGCCCTGCTGGAGAATTTCCGCGCCTTCGCCCCCGCACCTTCGACCGGCGGTGCCACTAATCCTGCAGCTCCGGCCGGTGGCATGGGTGAAGGCGACGCCACCAAGGAAGGAGCGCTTTGTCAAGCGCCAAGCGGTGTCCATGGATGACTTGTTTATGCTCCTTTCCTGTTTAGACTCCTGCAACATGTACCGTGCCTCGTGGAGGCATTTAAACTTGTGTTTGATATTCGGAGAACAATATGTCCTGTAATATTTGCTTTGAGATTTTGCGATTTCCTTCCCATTTACTTTACATTCTACGTCGGCAGAGCCCGACCCCGCGCATACCTCAGCCGCTGTTGGGTCGTCCGGATCACCAGGACGAGTCCAAGGAGTGAGGGCTACGTGGCCAGTAAGGCTACTGAGTCGCGATGCTCAGGAGTCCCCCTTGACGTGCAGACAGCTTATAAGAAGGAGACGCAGGAATAGGTCTAGTGTTCTACGTCCGCAGGGCCCGGCCGCGCGCATACCTCAGCCGCCGTTGGGTCGTCCGGAGACCAGGACGAGTCCAAGGAGTGAGGGGCTACGTGGCCAGTTAGGCTCCTGAGTCGCGATGCTCAGGAGGCCCCCTTGACGCTCAAATGACCTTCATACGTTTGTCCTCGCCGAGGCTCGGCTCGGGAGGGGCGCGCGACGACCAGGTCTGGGGGACATGGTTGGGTGGCGTACGCTTGGGCGTGACCCAAGCGCAACCCCCATGCCCAGCCCCCTCGCGAGACTCTCCCGAGGGGAGGTGTTGCGATGAGGCCAGACACTGATCTCAAGGGCTCCCTGAGGTTGATACGGCCGCGAGGCCGCCCTCAATTGTTTATCACCAGCGCGGAGCATGGCGCTTCCGCACTTGCACGGGCATAGCCGCTCCTCGGCAGTGTCGACGGCCAGCGCAGAGCATGGTGCTTCCACTGGTACGTGGTGTTGGAAATATGCCCTAGAGGCAATAATAAAAGCATTATTATTATATTTCCTTGTTCATGATAATTGTCTTTATTCATGCTATAACTCAGTATTATCCGGAAATCGTAATACACGTGTGAATACATAGACCACAATACGCCCCTAGTAAGCCTCTAGTTGACTAGCTCGTTGGTCAACAGATAGTCATGGTTTCGACTATGGACATCGATGTCATTGATAACGGGATCACGCCATTAGGAGAATGACGGATGGACAAGACCCAATCCTAAGCATAGCACAAAGATCGTAGTTCGCTTTGCTAGAGCTTTTCCAATGTCAAGTATCTCTTCCTTAGACCGTGAGATCGTAACTCCGGATACCGTAGGAGTGCTTTGGTGTACCAAACGCCACAACGTGAATCGGGTGACTATAAAGGTGCACTACAGGTATCTCCGAAAGTGTCTGGGGTTGACACGGATCGAGACAGGATTTGTCACCCGCATGACGGAGAGGTATCACCGGGCCCACTCGGTAGTGCATCATCATAATGAGCTCAAAGTGACCAAGTGTCCGTCACGGATCATGCATTACGGTACGAGTAAAGTGACTTGCCGGTAACAAGACTGAACGAGGTATTGGGATACCGACGATCGAAGTCTCGCAAGTAACATACCGCCTAACAAAGGGAATAGTATACGGGTTGCTTGAATCCTCGACATCGTGGTTCATCCGATGACATCATCGAGGAGCATGTGGGAGCCAACATGGGTATCCAGATCCCGCTGTTGGTTATTGACCGAGAGCGCTTCGGTCATGTTCAGATGTCTCCAACCCGTAGGGTCTACACACTTAAGGTTCGGTGACGCTTAGGGTTATTAGGAAGACTTGTATGTGATTACCGAATGTTGTTCGAGTCCCGATGAGATCCCGGACGTCACGAGGAGTTCCGGAAGGGTCCGGAGGTAAAGATTTATATATGGGAAGTTGTCAAACGGACACCGAAAAGTTTCGGTCATATCGGTATTATGGAGGGGCCACCGAAAGGTTCCGGAGGACCACCGGAGGGGCCACCTCCCGGGGCCACTTGGCTGCGTGGGAGGCAGCCAGCCCCTGGTGGCTGGGCGCACCCTCCCTTGGGCCCATGCGCCTAGGGTTGAGGGGGGAACCCTAAGGGGCGCCTTGCTTGGGGGCAAGCCCTCCCTTGGCCGCCGCCTCTAGATGCATCTAGAGGGGCCGCCCCTCCTCCCTTCCCCTATAAATAGAGGGGTGAGGGAGGCTGCATACACAACTTGAAGGCGCAGCCCCTCCCTCCCCAACACCTCTCCTCCTCGGCGCTTGGCGGCCCTCGCCGAGAATCTGTCACTCCATCATCATCACGCCGCAGTGCTGCTGTTGGAGCCATCTTCCTCAACCTCTCCTTCCTCCTTGCTGGATCAAGACGGAGGAGACGCGTCTGCACTGCACGTGTGTTGAACGCGGAGGTGCTGTCCGCTCAGCACTTGGTCATCGGTGATCCGAGTACGACTCCATCATCACCATCCCTCGAAAGCTTCCCACGCGATCTACAAGTGGTATGTAGATGCAAACTCACTCCCTTGACTCGTTGCTTAGATTAACTCATAGATGGATCTTGGTGAAACCGTAGGAAAATTTTTAATTTTCTGCAACGTTCCCCAACAGTGGCAGCATGAGCTAGGTCTATGCGTAGTTCTCTATTGCACGAGTAGAACACAATTTAGTTGTGGGCGTGATCTTGTCAACTTACTTGCCGCTACTAGTCTTATCTTGCTTCCGCGGTATTGTGGGATGAAGCGCCCGACCAACCTTACACGACGCTTACGTGAGACCGGTTCCACCGACTAACATGCACTAGTTGCATAAGGTGGCTAGCGGGTGTCTATCTCTCCCACTTTAGTTGGAGCGGATTCGATGAAAAGGGTCCTTATGAAGGGTAAATAGAAGTTGACAAGATCACGCCAGGTTATTCGAGGTAAGAAAACGTTCTTGCTAGAACCCAATTGCAGCCACGTAAAAGATGCAACAACAATTAGAGGACGCCTAACTTGTTTTTGCAGCAATTGTCATGTGATGTGATATGGCCAAGTTGTGATGAATGATGAATGACATATTGTGATGTATGAGATCATGTTCTTGTAATAGGAATCACGACTTGCATGTCGATGAGTATGACAACCGCAGGAGCCATAGGAGTTGTCTTTATTTTGTATGACCTGCGTGTCATTGAAGAACGCCATGTAAATTACTTTACTTTATTGCTAAACGCTTAGCCATAGAAGTAGAAGTAGTCGCTGGCGGACAACTTCATGGAGTCACAATGATGGAGATCATGGTGTCATGCCGTGACAAGATGATCATGGAGCCCCAAGATGGAGATCAATGGAGCTATATGATATTGGCCATATCATGTCACTACTATATAATTGCATGTGATGTTTATTATGTTTATGCATCTTGTTTACTTAGAACGACGGTAGTAAATAAGATGATCCTTACAACAATTTCAAGAAGTGTTCTCCCTAACTGTGCACCGCTGCTAAAGTTCGTCGCTTCTAAGCACCACGTGATGATCGGGTGTGATGGATTCTTACGCTCACATACAACGGTGTAAGACAGATTTACACACGCAAAACACTTAGGGTTAACTTGACGAGCCTAGCATGTACGCATATGGCCTCGAACACGGAGACCGAAAGGTCGAACACGAGTCGATGGAAGATACGATCAACATGAGAATGTTCACCGACGATGACTAGTCCGTCTCACGTGATGATCGGACACGGCCTAGTCGACTCGGATCGTAACACTTAGATGACTAGAGGGATGTCTAATCTGAGTGGGAGTTCATTGAAATAATTTGATTATATGAACTTAATTATCATGAACTTAGTCTAAAACTTTTGCATAATATGTCTTGTAGATCAAATGGCCAACGCCATGTCAACTTGAACTTCAACGCTCCTAGAGAAAACCAAGCTGAAAGATGACGGCAGCAACTATACGGATCTGGGTCCGAACTTGAGGATCATCCTCATAGCTGCCAGAAACAATATGTCCTAGAAGGACCGCTAGGTGACGCCCCGTCCCTGCAGAACCAAGACATTATGAATGCTTGGCAGTCTCGCGGTGATGATTACTCCCTCGCTCAAGGCGGCATGCTTTACAGCTTAGAACCGGGCTCCAAAAGCGCTTTTGAGCATCACGGAGCATATGAGATGTTCGAGGAGCTGAAACTGGTTTTCCAAGCTCACGCCCGGGTCGAGAGATATGACATCTCCGACAAGTTCTATAGTTGTAAGATGGAGGAAAATAGTTCTGTCAGTGAGCACATACTCAAGATGTCTGGGTTGCACAACCGTATGACCCAGCTGAATATTAACCTCCCTGATGAGGCGGTCATTGACAGAATCCTTCAGTCACTCCCACCAAGCTACAAGAGCTTTGTGATGAACTACAATATGCAGGGGATGGTAAAGACCATTCCTGAAGTATTCTCTATGCTGAAGTCAGCAGAGGTTGAAATCAAGAAAGAACATCAAGTGTTGATGGTCAATAAGACCACTAAGTTCAAGAAGGGCAAGGGCAAGAAGAACTTCAAGAAGGACGGCAAGGAGGTTGCCGCTACCGCAAGCAAGTTGCCGGAAGAAGTCAAAGAATGGACCCAAGCCCGAGACCGAGTGCTTTTATTGCAAGGGAAGGGTCACCGAAGCGGAACTGCCCCAAATACTTAGCGGATAAGAAGGCCGCAACACCAAAGGTATATTTGATATACATGTAATTGATGTGTACCTTACCAAGACTCGTAGTAACTCCCGGTATTTGATACCGTGCCGCTGTTCATATTTGTAACTCACAGCAGGAGCTGCGGAATAAGCGGAGATCGGCGAAGGACGAGGTGACGATGCGCGCCGGGAATGGTTCCAGAGTCGATGTGATCGCCGCGGCACGCTACCTCTTCATTTACCTACGGGATTAGTTTTGAACCTTAATAATTGTTATTTGGTGCCAAGTTTGAGCATGAATATTGTATCTGGATCTCGCTTGATACGAGATGGCTACTCATTTAAATCCGAGAATAATGGTTGTTCTATTTATATGAGAGATATGTTTTATGGTCATGTCTCGATGGTCAATGGTTTATTCTTAATGAATCTCGAGCGTAGTGTTACACATATTCATAGCGTGAATACCAAAAGATGTAAAGTTGATAACGATAGTCCCACATACTTGTGGCACTCGCCGCCTTGGTCACATTGGTGTCAAGCGCATGAAGAAGCTCCATGCCGATGGACTTTAGAGTCTCTTGATTATGAATCATTTGACACATGCGAACCATGCCTCATGGGCAAGATGACCAAGACTCCGCTTCTCCGAACAATGGAGCGAGCAACCAACTTGTTGGAAATCATACATACCGATGTATGCGGTCCAATGAGTGTTGAGGCTCATGGAGGATATCGTTATGTTCTCACTCACAGATGACTTGAGTAGATATGGGTATGTCTACTTGATGAAACACAAGTCTGAGACCTTTGAAAAGTTCAAGGAATTTCAGAATGAAGTAGAGAATCAACGTGACCGAAAGATAAAATTCTTACGATCGGATCGTGGAGGAGAATATTTAAGTCACGAATTTGGTACACACTTAAGAAAATGTGGAATCGTTTCACAACTCACGCCACCGAACACCTCAGCAGAACGGTGTGTCCGAACGTCAGAATCGCACTCTATTGGATATGGTGCGGTCTATGATGTCTCTTACCGATTTACCGCTATCATTTTGGGGATACGCCTAGAGACAGCTACATTCACTTTAAATAGGGCACCGCCTAAACCGCTGAGACGACACCGTATGAATTATGGTTTGGGAAGAAACCTAAGCTGTCGCTTTCTAAAAGTTTGGGGATGCGATGCTTATGTCAAGAAACTTCAACCTGAAAAGCTCGAACCCAAGTCGAAAAATGCGCTTTCATAGGATACCCTAAAGAAACCATTGGGTATACCTTCTACTTAAGATCCGAGGGCAAGATCTTTGTTGCCAAGAACGGATCCTTTCTCGAAAAGAGTTTCTCTCGAAAGAAGTAAGTGGAGGAAAGTAGAACTCGATGAAGTACTACCTCTTGAACGGGATAGTAGTGCAGCTCAGGAAAATGTTCCTGTGATGCCTACACCAACTGAAGAGGAAAATAATGATGATGATCAAGGTACTTCGGATCAAGTTGCTACTGAACTTCGTAGGTCCACAAGGACACGCCCGCACTGCAGTGGTACGGCAACCCTGTCCCGGAAATCATGTTGTTAGACAACGTGAACCTTCGAACTATGAAGAAGCGATGGCGGCCCAGATTCCAACAAATGGCTAGAAGCCATGAAACCGAGATAGAATCCATGTATGAAAACAAAGTATGGACTTTGACCGACTTGTTCGATGATCGGCGAGCGATAGAAAACAAATGGATCTTTAAGAAGAAGACGGACGCGATGGTAATGTCACCATCTATAAAGCTCGACTTGTCGCTAAGGGTTATCGGCAAGTTCAAGGGATTGACTACGATGAGACTTTCTCTCCGTAGCGGCTTAAGTCCGTCTCAATCATGTTAGCAATTGCCGATACTATGATTATGAGATATGGCAGATGGACGCCAAAACAGCGCTCCTTAACGGTTATCTTAAGGAAGAGCTGTATATGATGCAGCCGGAAGGTTTTGTCGATCCTAAGAATGCTAACAAAGTATGCAAGCTCCAGCGATCCATTTATGGGCTGGTGCAAGCATCTCGAGTTAGAACATTCGCTTGATGAGATGATCAAAGCGCTTAGTTTATGCGACTTATGGAGAAGCCTCGCTACAAGAAAGTGAGTGGGAGCTCAGAGCATTTCTCATATTATATGTAGATGACATACTTTTGATGGGAAATGATATAGAATTCTTGGACAGCATTAAGGCCTACTTGAATAAGTGTTTTTCAATGAAGGACCTTGGAGAAGTTGTTATATATTAGGCATCAAGATCTATAGAGATAGATCGAGACGCCTCATAGGTCTTTCACAAAGCACATACCTTGATAAGATTTTGAAGAAGTTCAAAATGGATCAGTCCAAGAAGGGTTCTTGCTCAGATTGCAAGGTGTGAGATTGAGCTCAGCTCAATGCCCCACCACGGCAAAAGATAAAGAAGAGATGAGTGTCATCCCTATGCTTCAGCCATAGGATCTATTATGTATGCCATGCTGTGTACCGCACTGATGTAAACCTTGCCGTAAGTTTGGTAGGAAGGTACCAAAGTAATCCCGCAAGGAACACCGACAGCGGTCAAGAATATCCTGAAGTACCGAAAAGGACAAAGGACATGTTTCGTTTATGGAGGTGACGAAGAGCTCGTCAGAAGGGTTACGCCGACGCTTAGCTTCGACACAGATCCGATGACTCTAAGTCACAAACCGGATACGTATATGTTGAATGGTGGAGCAAGAAGCTGGTGCAGCTGCAAGCAGAGCGCCGTATGGATCTACATGTGAAGCGGAGTACATGGCAGCCTCGGAGGCAGCGATGAAGCAATATGGGTGAAGGAGTTCATCACCGACCTAGGAGTCATACCCAATGCGTCGGGCCGATCAAACTCTTCTCGTGACAACACCGGAGCTATTGCACTTGCCAAGGAGCCCAGGTTTCACAAGAAGACCAGGCACATCAAGTTGCCGCTCAACTCCATCCGTGAAAATGTTCAAGATGGAGACATAGAAATTTGTAAAGTGCATACGGATCTGAATGTCGCAGATCCGCTGACTAAACCTCTTCCACGGGCAAAACATGATCAACACCGTAACTCTATGGGTGTTCGATTCATCACAATGTAACTAGATTATTGACTCTAGTGCAAGTGGGAGACTGTTGGAAATATGCCCTAGAGGCAATAATAAAAGCATTATTATTATATTTCCTTGTTCATGATAATTGTCTTTATTCATGCTATAATCAGTATTATCCGGAAATCGTAATACACGTGTGAATACATAGACCACAATACGCCCCTAGTAAGCCTCTAGTTGACTAGCTCGTTGGTCAATAGATAGTCATGGTTTCTCGACTATGGACATCGATGTCATTGATAACGGATCACGCCATTAGGAGAATGACGGATGGACAAGACCCAATCCTAAGCATAGCACAAAGATCGTAGTTCGCTTTGCTAGAGCTTTTCCAATGTCAAGTATCTCTTCCTTAGACCGTGAGATCGTAACTCCCGGATACCGTAGGAGTGCTTTGGTGTACCAAACGTCACAACGAATCGGGTGACTATAAAGGTGCACTACGGTATCTCCGAAAGTGTCTGCTGGTTGACACGGATCGAGACAGGATTTGTCACCCGTATGACGGAGAGGTATCACCGGGCCCACTCGGTAGTGCATCATCATAATGAGCTCAAAGTGACCAAGTGTCCGGTCACGGATCATGCATTACGGTACGAGTAAAGTGACTTGCCGTAACGAGACTGAACGAGGTATTGGGATACCGACGATCGAGTCTCGCAAGTAACATACCGTCTCGACAAAGGGAATAGTATACGGGTTGCTTGAATCCTCGACATCGTGGTTCATCCGATGACATCATCGAGGAGCATGTGGGAGCCAACATGGGTATCCAGATCCCGCTGTTGGTTATTGACCGAGAGCGCCTCGGTCATGTTCAGATGTCTCCCAACCCGTAGGGTCTACACACTTAAGGTTCGTGACGCTTAGGGTTATTAGGAAGACTTGTATGTGATTACCGAATGTTGTTCGAGTCCCGATGAGATCCCTGACGTCACGAGGAGTTCCGGAAGGGTCCGGAGGTAAAGATTTATATATGGAAGTTGTCAAACGGACACCGGAAAAGTTTCGGGTCATATCGGTATTGTGGAGGGGCCACCGGAAAGGTTCCGGAGGACCACCGGGAGGGGCCACCCCTCCCGGGGGGCCACTTGGGCTGCGTGGGAGGCAGCCAGCCCCTGGTGGCTGGGCGCACCCTCCCTTGGGCCCATGCGCCTAGGGTTGAGGGGGAACCCAAGGGGCGCCTTGCTTGGGGGCAAGCCCTCCCTTGGCCGCCGCCTCTAGATGCATCTAGAGGGGCCGCCCCTCCTCCCTTCCCCTATAAATAGAGGGGTGAGGGAGGCTGCATACACAACTTGAAGGCGCAGCCCTCCCTCCCCAACACCTCTCCTCCTCCGCGCATGCGCTTGGCGGCCCCGCCGAGAACTGTCACTCCATCATCATCACGCCGTCGTGCTGCTGTTGGAGCCATCTTCCTCAACCTCTCCTTCCTCCTTGCTGGATCAAGACGGAGGAGACGCGTCTGCACTGCACGTGTGTTGAACGCGGAGGTGCTGTCCGCTCAGCACTTGGTCATCGGTGATCCGAGTACGACTCCATCATCACCATCCCTCGAAAGCTTCCGCACGCGATCTACAAGTGGTATGTAGATGCAAACTCACCCCTTGACTCGCTGCTTAGATGAACTCATAGATGGATCTTGGTGAAACCGTAGGAAAATTTTAATTTTCTTGCAACGCTCCCCAACATCCCACGAGATGGTTAGACAACCTGCGCCAAATCTAATCTCCCGAGGTTATCGCGTGAGAAGGCTAAGCACCAACGACCCCAGGAGGTGACGTGAACAGGGCCCCGCCGCATGAGCTCAGCGTTGATTTATCGACGCCAGGGGACGGGCCCGAGCACGTATCGCCGTGCCTAGCCTTCTTATGCGAAGGGCCCTAAAGAAAGACGACGCGCTGCTGCTCCCATGGTGGGAGGCAATCAAGCATGTGATAACCATAGATACATGATGCATGAGAAGCAAACTAACTTAGGTGAGTGCAAGAATGATACCCGCCACTGGGCTGGACCCGAGCGGCTTGGGGGTGATGCAGCCCGAGGGGCGCCCCCAGCAGAATAAGCTAAAGATGCAAAGGGATACATGCCACAGAGACGGACCCACGCGGCCTGGGAATGATGCAGCCTGAGGGGCACTCCCAGCTAAATAAACTTGGAAAATGTCACCTGGTTCTGTTGTTGAAGGAATGTTGAGGCAGTCAAGACGCGGATTTAAGGGGTTGCTCCTCACGAGCCACCGGGGCCCCGAGCCTCGGGGGCTGGGGGTCCAAAGTGTTCCAGTGGTGGATGAGCAGTCTACTTGTTTCTAGGGAGGTGGAGGGGTAGATGCGCCAGTATGATCCGGCGAGGTGGACGCCACCGGCAAAGGAATGGGCTATGGTATGCCGTGGATGAGCAGTCTAGGGTTTCGAGAGGAGGGGAGAAAGGGCGATGAAGCACGGACGGCGTGATGTAAGATGCTCCGTGCTGTGGAGTTAGTCGTTTTGCAGGAGGGGGAGAGGAAATGGGGGTGCCGTGTAGTGGGGGAACCGGAAGTTACCAAAGCAACCCCGACCTATCATGTAGATGAGGGCGGTATTGTAACTGTTGGTCTCCGTGCACCAAGGACAAAAGGGGGATTTCGCATGCTAAAGACTAAGGTGGCGGAAATTTTAGAAGGACGCGGAGATTTTGCCGCCCATGGGATCGCTCAGATCCAGCTTTCAACTAATTTTGGACCGTAAGCGGGAAGGTCATGCTAGACTATGTACACGGGCACGCCACAAGTGAAGTTAATAACTGGTGTGAAGTCCACCCGTAAAAATAGACAATAACTCGGGATGATGCGCCGATAACTTGGACGTTCACACGGGCGCTGCCGGTGTCAAACCGCGGATCTCGGTAGGGGGTCCCGAATCAGCGCCTAGGCGGATGGTAACAGGAGACAAGGGACACGATGTTTACCCAGGTTCGGGCCCTCTTGATGGAGGTAAAACCCACGCCCCGCTTGATTGATATTGATATTGTGGATGTTTACAAGAGTGGATCTACCACGAGATCAAGGAGGCTAAACCCTAGAAGCTAGCCTATGGTATGATTGTAAGGGTTGTTGTGATTGTTGTCCCACGGACTAAAGCCATCCGGTTTATATAGACACCAAGAGGGCTAGGGTTACATAGAGTCGGTTACAATGGTAGGAGATCTACATATCCAGATCGCCAAGCTTGCCTTCCACGCCAAGGAAAGTCCTATCCGGACACGGGGAAGTCTTCAATCTTGTGTCTTCATAGTCTTGTAGTCCGTTGATGATGATAGTCCGCAAATGATAGTTCGCTGATGATGGTAGTCCGCTATCCGGACACCCCTAATCCAGACTCCTCAAGAGCTCCCTAACCAGGCTTCAATGACAATAAGTCCGGCGTGTATATTGCTTGGCATTGCAAGGCGGGTTTCTCTCCAAATGATAGAAGATTGTGAACACCAGGATAGTGTCCGCTCGCAAAATAAATTCCACATTCCACCGTAGAGAGAATAATAATATATACACAAGTTCAATCTGCCGACGCTTCCGTGGCATGACGCCATACCACTACCAAGCCATTACTCAAATTGCTTTTTACTTTACCACCTCAGCGCATTTAGCGGCGGTTTCTTTGGCACGCCTTGTTGAAGCAGAGATCGTGTTTCCCTTAATCCGGGATCCTCATCAATACGGGCATGGGTAACCCAACCGCCATTGATGGTGACGCTTGGGAGATAAGCGAGTTTTACCAGGCCGGTGGGGACGCGAAGACTTCGCCTACCATATAAGGGATAAGGATTCACCTTCTCACCCACGCCTTCTTCCTCCTTTGCTTATCCATCTCCGCAAGACTCGAGCTCCAGCGCCAAGTTCACAAGATCTCGTCTCAACCTTCTCCGACCATGTCCGGAGCGGAGGTAAATGGTTGGCTTCCACCGTTAAGGAGGAGCAAATCGCTAAACTGCAGCGCCGGATACCTCTCCGCGGTATCGCAGACCGGCTACCCGACGAGGGCAGCTCATCCCCACCCCCAGCCCCATGAGAGGGTTGTCTTTCTTTCCCACTTCCTCCATGGACTGGCTTTCCACTTCACCCCTTTGTCCGGGGCTCATGTTCTACTACGGCCTGAATTTCCATGATCTGCGCCAACTTCATCCTCAACATCTCGGCGCTTATCGTCAGGTGCGTAGGCCTTCCTTCGTGATCCAGCCCCACTTCGCTTAGGCTCAAGACCTTCAATGTCAAGTCAAGGTAGTGAAGGGCATTCAAGCCGGAGTGCGGAGGGCGCCATGTTGGGCAAGATGCCCAACGCCCTTGGTTCAAGGGGCCTTCGTGGAATCCGCCAAGGTGGCAATCGGGTGGTTCTACATCACCGAGCCGCATGACCCTAAATGGGCGGCGGCCCCGAAGTTTAGATCTGGTATCCCCACGCAACTCACCTCCCGGAAAGAGAAGGGCTTGCTGGGGCAGTTTGAAGGAGCCGACGGACTCCAAACCTGTATCAAGAAGCCGGTGAAGAAGCTCAGCTGGTTAACGTGGTCCAAGTCATGCTCGTCCGCCGGATTCTCCCATGCCAAGAGCGGCATTCAATCTATGGGAGTTCGATCCGAACAGCACCAGCGCTGAACAAGCTCTTCGACACAACGCACGAAAGGCGCTGGAAGGTGCTGTTCAAGGGCGCCAAGCCCCGCATCCGCGGATCAAGATCGCGGATTTCGCCGCAGCACCAGCCGACGAGGTAAGTGATTCTACCCTTTACGGGACACTCGCTTCCATAGTTTGACTCTATGCGGTTTTAATTTCCCTTCCTTTGACAGACTCGATGAAGAAGGCGAGCAGATTACCGTCCGCCCTATGCCGTAAAATCCAAGAGACGCCGCCTAGCGAGGCTGCTGGTTCCGCACCGCACGTGGTGCCGGAGAAGAAGGCCAAGAAGGAGGCCACGGTGCTCGAAGAGTGCCCGCCAGGTGTCCGACAACTCGGGCTGACTCTCCCGAAAATGAGGAGGAGGAAGAGGACTCTCTCCGCAGGAGGGAGAGAGGAAGAGGAAGGCTTCCCAACCGGGAGGCCGGGGGTCCAAGAGGGAAGGACTATTCCTCGACAGCTCCGCCAACATCAACGCTGGCGAGGAAGAATGGCCTTCAAGGGCCAGGCCTCCGCGAGATCGTAAGTATCCGGATTCCTGAATGATTTATAATTTTTTCGCGCCACATAGTGTCATTCTAATGCCGCATAACGCTCGTAGTCCGGCCAGTGATGATCTCCCGCTTCATCGAAGCGGGTCGCTGGCTTCGCCGGATGTAGACTCCATCCCGACCGCCCACCTCGCGACGCCGAAGACGCCGAGGTGGGATCCCCGAAGGGACCCATCGGGGAGGCCCGGAGGCGCCACAAGGCGCCCTCCCGGACTTTGCGCCGACTCCACAATGTAACTCGCAGTGGTTCTCGAGTTCGGCGGCGCCCTTCGAACGAAGGGCAAGACTGCGGACGCCAGCGGCTTCCGCCCAACCGAGGCGCCGGGTAATTTGTTGGAGGCGCTGCGAGCACTTCCATCGAGAAGAACACCGCACTATTATGAGTGCGGTGATTCGAGGTGCAGCTCGCCAAAGGCGGGCTGACCGAAGCCTGCAATAGCCTTCTATCAGGCTTTGAGGTAAGAAGTAAAAAATATGCAATGTAATACCGCATAGACAGTAGCCCCTGATGCTCGGTTCGGTGTTCGGAAAGAAAAGCCGGATTGAGGATCTAAAAAAGATATACGCAGGTTGCTAAAAAATCATGTCAATATGGGTTGTAGGCTGCGCTTGCCGACCTCTCGCCAGACCGACCGGGAGGTCGGTGCTTGAAGCAGAGCTCGAGCGGTCCGGCAAGAGCTCGGCCGCGCCAGAAGCAGCTCCAAGACAAAGAAGGTGAGTAACACCACTTTGAATTTGTACCTTCATGTAAAAGGATTTAGGTTGAGACAAAAATAACAAGGATAACATGGGTACTGCAGGGCCACTTAACGAGGTGGCGGCTCAAGGAGGCCGTGTTCCGCAGCCGAACGCAATGCGCCACGGAACGGGCAGAGCGAGAAAAGCAAGAGGCGGGGTGGCGGTGGTGCAGCAAGAGCTCCTGTGCTCATGGAAAAGCATGAGAGTTTGGAGCGTGACTCAAAGACTCGAGAGTCCGAGCTTGCCTCGGTCTCGAAAGTGCTAAAACCGCCAAGGCCGAGGCCCATAAGTCCCTTCAGAGGTTGAGTTGATGAGGAAGATAGCGGCGGTAAGGCATTTTTCATGCAAAGCAAGCATGTGAATGTAAATTACGTGTTACTTACCCGAATTCGAGCTCTGTATGCGTTGCAGATCTGCCTCGCAGCGTGTCTCGATGCCGCCACATTCTACCGAGCCGAGGAGGGAGCTCAACGGAGAAGGTCTTCGGTCTCAAGATGCCGAGGCCGCCATCCGTGCCCTAGCGACCAGTCAAGCAGCTGGTCGAAGCTTCACAAGGTGGCCGAAAGAGGCCATGAAGGGCCTCATAGTCCGGTTGTGGCTCGGAGAGGCCATGCCTGGAGCTACTTCGCCTCGTGGCGACGGCTGGTGGATGCGTGCCCTGGGTGGAGGTTATCAAGCGCCCGCCTGTATTGAAGGTGCTCGCGGGCCCTTGCCCGCATAAAGGTGCATTGGGGCAAGCTGGATGCGGAGAAGCTAATCATCGACGCGCCACCACCGGGCAAGGAGCATCGTACACCAAATTTACTATAAGGCTGTCCTGAAGGGTGCCCGCAAGATTGCGGATGAGTGCCCTGTGGATGTAATTATTGAGTGAATTCGCAATGTGTTATCCTCGCGCTGAAAACTTTGTTCATATGCGCTAAGCAACGCTTGTTTAATTTAAAATATTACCTTCATGCGGCCGCTTATTAAATCTGAGAGATGGCAAGTCGTCGGCTTCAGCCCCCATGCCACGAGTGCCGGGGTGTTCGGATAAACTTGAGCACTCTTGTTCCCATTTTGGGTCCATCTAGGAGGCGCCAACACAACGAACAAGGCAACCGGACTTATAGTGCTTGAACACTCTCACTTAGCCATAGAATTCTATAATTTTAAATTTCGCGAAGCCCCTAGTATTCGAAGATCAATTGGGGCGCTATCCACGCCTTCATCGGACATAATCCGAACTTCGTCAAGCGGCGAGGTCTTTAAGGACCCGAAGGACCTTCGAACAGCGACCAGTCTCTCGCCTTATCATGCCGGGCCAGTTTTAGCTTTCCATCGAGGCGTTAACCCGCTCAACCGGGCGCAATCGCAGTGGTTCTCCCAGGCTACCTTAGCGATAGAACGGAACGTAAGGTGCCAACATGGAGCCGGGCAAACCCAACTATTGACCCAAGGCATGATTCGAGCTGATTCATATAATGCTATAAGTTCGGGTGCCGCACTTGTGAAAGTGTGCGGACTTTATCACACTAAAGCGGAGGACATAAGCCCTGGTGTGTTTGGCAGCACTAAGATGCACGGTGCAACATGTCGAATGAATATATATATATATATATATATATATATATATATATATATATATATATATATATATATATATATATATATATATATATATATATATATATATATATATAATATAAAGTAATGCAATTATAGGCAAAAGTGCTGCATTTTATTCGAGAAGATATGCTATCAAATGAATAATACAAATAGTGCGGAAAGCAAGGATTGATTTAATTAGAGGCGCTCCCTCCAGGGGTAGGCCATGAATGTTGTATTTAACAAATTTAATGCTCGTGATGGAGACCACCTAAGTGTTCGTCATGCCTTTGTCCTTCCTTGGCTGTTGCATCATGAGTTTGGCAGGTTCGCCGGACTGAGTTCTGTATAAAAAAGAAAAATAAAACAAAAAGAGCGACACACTTGGGAGCCCCTGGTGTGGTCGAACCGCACTGGTCTGTTGTGGTTGTGCCCTTCCCCTATGCCCATGGTATCTCCAGGCGAATTATGTACGCGGAGAGTTTGTCTTGCAATTTTGAGGGCTGGGGTTAGGGCCGCATTGCTACGCTGCGTACGGAACGTGCTGTGGTCTTGGTTGATGTTGCTTCGGCGCGCTTGGTCGCGGTCCGTCGCTTAACGCCGGACTCGAGAATTGCCTTAAAAGGCTGCTCGCATTTCGCCGCGAGAGCCATCAGTATGTTCCTCCGCTCGAGGGAGCGCCCGTGTTTCCATTGACCGTGATGACTCCACGAGGCCTGGCATCTTGAGCTTAAGGTATGCATAATGCGGCACCGCTGAATTTTGTAAACGCGTTCGTCTCGAGCAGAGCGTGATAGCCGCCATGAACGGGACTATGTCAAGATTAACTCTCGCTCGGAAATTATCCGGGATCCAAGACCACTTCGGTAATCGAGCTCGCATAATTGGCCTCGACACCGGTATGACGCTTTGAAGGTCGCTGTTGTAGGTTTAACCTTGAAGGGTCTATGCCCATCTTGCGCATCCGTATCCCGATAAAGCAGGTTCAGCACTGCCGCCGCCCATCAGGACTCTCGTGAGGTGAAATCCATCAACGATTGGGTCTAAAACCACGCGCGAATCCGCCATGGCGGATATCGGTCGGATGGTCTCTTCGATCGAAAGTGATCGGGCAAGAGGACCATGGGTTGAATTTTTGGGCGATCGCTCCATCGCAGATACGCCCTTTAGTGCATGCTTCCGCCCCCTCTTGGGAATATGCTATGATATCATGTTTACCGTCCAACTTGAGGGGGAATCCTTTGTCCTCTCGTTGTTCGGCGGCCGGTCTCTTCCTCGTCATCGCTGTGTAGCCCTTGTCACTGTTTTCGCTATTAATTTGCTCGTGCTTGAATACCCAACAATCTCTGTTGGTATGGTTAGCTGGCTTTTCGGGGTTCCATGTATTTGACAAGAGCGGTCGAGTATTCGGTCCAAATTGACGGGCCCGAGTGGTTCTTTTGAATGGCTTCTTCCGCTGACCGGTTTGAGCCTCGAATCCGCGCTGACCGCCAGATCCTCATTGCTGTCGCCAGCACGCGGCGCTTGTTTTGTTTCGACGCAACCTGCCATTGCGGTCCTTGGTATCCGGACTGCCAGCGCTTTTTGCCGAGGTTGTTATCGCGAGCGAGCCAGCTATCCTCTCCCGCATGTAAGCGGATCATGAGGGATGTGAGGGCTGCCATGGATTTCGCTTCTCCTGTCCTAGGTG
>CM038679.1:389225097-389262597 GCA_021605205.1 Aegilops longissima
CCTTTGTCTTCTGTCGGGTGGTAGGTGCGACATATATGCGGTGGCTAATCATAGTGGGAGCCAATAAGGCGTCGCGGTGCTGAAGCAGGATGAGGCGAACATGCACACGTGAATCATACCCAGCTTGGGGCTCTCGTGGAATAACACCCCTACTGCTGCTCTGCGGGGTCTCCGCATGATCACTAGATGAACAAGTTGCTACAAGAGGCTCCTTGAGCTGTTTGGTGTGAGGAAGAAGAAGGGCACAACTAGCTCCCCTTTTCCTCTATGTGGCGTCTAAAACTCTAAGAGATCAACCCTTTGCATGGGTGCCCTAGGGGGTTTATATAGGCCTACCCCCCGAGGGTACAATGGTAATCCGGCTGGGCGCGGGCCCTAGCCGTCAGTGTCTATGTTAGCCCGGCTTCTCTGCCGGCCTTTGAGAACTTAGCCGGTGGAGGGTCCGCCCGACTACCCGGCCTCTGGTGACAGGCTGGCCCCCAGTTGAGGGCCCTTGTCGAGGCTGGTTCTTGTTGCCTCAATATTGATGGCGAGGGCTTTGTCGAGTGGCGCATATTCTGATGCACGCCCGCCTGGCGGCGATCGCTGTCAGCCTCACTCGTCTTGTCTCCTTAATGAGGGCTTCCCTCGAGGAGGAACAAGCCCGGCTATGGAGGCGGGCCGTCTTCGGGCATCTCTTTGACCCGAGGGGCCCGCGCCTGCGAGTCGTCTTGACGACTGTCGTGGGTGATGTCATAGTCAACATAGCAGTGCCACAGCCGGACGGGTGATATAGCTGCCCGTCTGCGTCTGTATCTGTGGCGCTCCGGGATCTTCTCTCTTGGGGTGGCGGGCTTCCTTGTAACCGCCCGTCTCATCACCGTTATGTGGGTGCAGATTCACGAGTGCGGCCTTGGCGCTGCGGGATAACGGCTTCTTGGAGTCGGCCTTTTCGTGGGAGGCTACGTGGAGTCGGCCCTCGGTAGCGGCTCCTTGGGGCAGACCCTCTCGACATACACTGTGGGTCTTGGGGCGGGCCGCCTCTGACAGCCGGCTGGTGGCAATGGCCGGGGAAAGGCCCAGTCTTGGATGTTGGATGGCGATTGGCTTGTAAGTTTTTGAAGTCGAGGGGAGCGGCTGGGCTACGGTGGTCATTTACTCGACGGTAGTCCTGAAGCTGATTGGAAGCGAGGTCGAAAGGAGGACGAAGCTCGATCAGCTTCCTATCACGAGGAGCGGCAGCTAGGGCGGCCTTGAATGGTGCGCCATCTTTAGGAAGCTCCGCGGCGGAAGGAAAGAAGCGAGCCGACTTAGCGCGTTGGCGTCGTCACCCGTCGCCATGTGGCGAAAGGCTGTCGGCCTGTGACGGGGCGTCGCCGCGAGGCAATCCCACCATACCTCGCCTCGTACCTTGCGGATCCTCTGTGGCCGAATGGACCGCTTCGTCTTCCCTCGGCGGTTTTAGCACGCCTTTAGGGCGCAATAATCGCGGGACGTGGGGGGAGTGGGCGCAGTTAATCCCACATTCCCCCACGCCTCGCCTCCTCGGCTCCGCCACCCGAGCCTATAAGTAGGGGAGGAGGGGGCAGCGAAGGCTTCGCGCTCGCCCTCGCTCCTCTCTTCCTCTACTTCCTTCTTTGTTCTTCCGCCGCCGCAGCCTCTCCACCACCAGCGCGTTCTGCGCGAACTATCTTAGCTGCGCGGTTCCTCTGCTGCGTGGCTGTGCTCTCCGCGCGCTCTCTCATTCCTCTTGTTCCCATGGTGCTATCAAGATCGTAGGATGGCTCAACGTCCATGAACCACATCGATTGGCTTGAGGCGGCGGTTGCAGGCCGAGACCTCGTGAAGACCCGCCTCGCGGAGATTTGTTGGCCGGGAGGAGGCGGCGGGTCATCTTCCTTCGCCTTGCACTGCTGTGACCTCGGCTTGCCGGCGGGTTCTTCCGCTCCTTCCTCGATTTCTACAATCTCTAGCGCATCACCTCATCCCCAACACGGTGATACTCGTTGTCATTCACCACCTGTCGAGGCTTTCTCGAGTCCTCCCACCACGGAGCTCTTTGGGAGTTCTTCGGTGCAAGCTGGCACCGTCTCCGTGGTGTGCCCGCCCTTGGCGCCTTCGCCGTAAGCGGAGGGCGACAGGCAACCCCTTCCGCCTATCCGCTGATCCGGTCGGTGAAGCTACGGCAGCAATCGTGCTTCTACGTGAAGCGTCGCCTCGCCAAGCGACTACCTCAACCTGCTGACTTCATGGCTGGCCCGCCGCTGAGAGGCAGCCGTCTTAGTCCTTCCAGGCGGTTGCTCTCCACGGCGGGAGCGCCGCCGTCACTTTCGGCTCCGGGTGATGGTCCAATCGGAGGGCCTGGTGGGGAGCCCGACCTGAGTCGCCGCGCCGTGGGCGCGGGTGCTCCCGCTCAAAGCGGCGCGCCAGATACGCCGGATGGCGGCGCTTTGACCCATGCGGTGAGCACCGGAGAGATGCCTCGTGGCGAGGTATCTTACATAGTGAATTCTCTAGCTGCAAACTCCTTTGAAGAGTGGCGATATGGCAAAGCGCCGTATTCTGGGCTGATCCCCGCCCGTGGTGAGTTTTCCTTACTTTCTTCTTCTTTTTGTTGCGGGTTCGCGATGGCGACTCTTGACTAGTCGGCTTTGTCTTTAAGCGAAGCCCCCTTCTTCGACCAGCGCCGGGGTCGCGGGGCGGGCGCCGATTCTGACCGACCGCACCGTGGGCGACCCGACAACCGGATCTAGGGGCGCCATGGGCGACATGCCGTTTGAACGTAGCGGAGAAAGCGGTGGCCCGAGCACCGCAGCAACCGAGGGGCTGGCGGATGATAGCCAAGCCGAGCCATCCGCCGCCAACGGTGGCGATCGCCGAAACGGGACCTTCTGCGCGCCGACTACTTTCGGGGTAAGCGCGCCAAAAGCGTCGAGCGGGCCTGGTCTCTTTGGCAACCAGCCAAAAACCAAAACTCCTTGGCGGCGACAAGCGGGGCAAGCTGACGGCGTCCAGCTTCACGCAAGGTGGTGAAGCAGCCACAAAGCGGTCTCAGCGTAAGTGTTGGGTGTCTTGTACTTTTGTTGTCTTCTTTGGTTGAGGCTCATCTAACCGTCCTCTTGATTTGTTGAACAGGGCACGCTTTCCCTTGGCGGGTTGGCGCCGCCTCCATGTCGGCCAAGCCAGGGAGGTCTTGAGTTCCGCTGCATGGATCCCTTTTGAACTCATGGAAGCAGCAGAGCCAGAGCAGCGCAGAGGCGTGGGAGGAGGCCGAGGCGGCGGAGGCGGAGGCCATCAGGCGGCAGAGAAAGTGGCTGGCGCAAGCGGCCAAGCCAAGACAGGCGGAAGCACTTGTGCCATGAGAGGAGGCGGAGGCTGCGCAATCAGCCTCCATGCTCGTCATTCCTCTTGGCGCCATGGCTCCTGATATCCCGTGCCTTCGTCGGAGGAAGCCGACCGTGACCAGCCCCGGTGATGGAGAGGAGGAGGACAACGTGTTGATCACAGGGGGCGCCCACGGCCGGCGCCAGGAGCTAACCAAAGCGGCCGACCTGCTGCGGCGCTGAACAGCGATGCGTGGGCGAGTCGGCGAAGCCGGATCTTGTGGTGCGATCGGCCTCGTCGGCGCATGGGAGAAAGCGTCCTCGGCGCGGAGCCGCAAGAACTGCGGTGCCAGGCTTCGGCGGCACAGGACACTGGCTGACCAACGCCCGGCCGTCAGTGGGCGCCCAGCGGTGAGCGGCCGAGCTGAGCGTGGCGGCGTGGGAGGTCAAGCGCCGACTTGAACCCGGCCGCCTCGCTGCTGCGGTACACCAGGAGTTCACCTTTCTGGCTGGATCATCGGGTGAGTCTTCGGCGCTGGTGAATTCTTTTGATTTCTTCCAGGTGAGGCGTCAGTACTGCTGAGTCAATCCCGAGTTTGAGTCGGTTCTGAAGCGAGCGGCTTGGAACTTCTTAGAGCCTCGGCAGCAATCTCATTCTTGTTTGCACTTTGTCGATTTCGGGAGTATCACAACCTCCAGCGGCCGCCTTCAACTCCAAGGCCGAGGGCTACTGACAAAAGGCGCCGACGATGATTAGCCGGAGTGAGTGCTGTTTCTTTTATCTCATGTGAGTAGGCGTCATTTTCCTGCTGAGTGTAATCCCGAGATCTGGGCGGTGCTGAGCAATGTCCGGATCTTCAACGACTTCTTCCTTATTGCTTTCCTTTTTCTCCACGCTTGCAGAGGCTAATCTGACTTGAGGAAGCAGCTCGGCGGGACCAGAGACCGCCAGCGCCAGGAGGTGGAGTGCAACACCTTAGCCCGAGGCAGCGACCGTCTGGCCAAGAGGCTGGCCGACCAGGAGGAGAGCATAAAGCTGACCTGAAGAAGCGCGCGGACAGCAGGCCGCCCTTATAGGCGAGCTTCGAGACCGAGGCAGCGGGCTGGGCTGGCGAGGCAAGCGGCGAGGCTAGGGGCAGGTTGAGGATCTGATCGATGGTAGCCGCCTTCCTTTTCACCCCTTTGCTCTCCTTGCCCTCTTGTTCATCTTCTGATTTTTGCGATGTTTCTTTGTTCCTCACATGATTACTTACCTGGTTACTCAAGTCGCGCAGCCAAGCCATCGAGGCCCACCTTGAGACTGCTGCCCGGCAAGTGGGGTTGAGATCACGCATGAGCCTTGACGGGCCAACGAGGAGCAGTTTTGGCGATCGAGGCCAGCTCGGCCCGTCACCGCATCCGCTTTGCTTCAGCGTGCCGGGGCGCAAGTGCTGGCGCTCTCGGCTGGCGGTGATTCCCGTACCCCAGTCGGACTGCCCGGCCCGGAGGATGCGGTTGGCGCTTCAAGGCTGGAGGAAACTTCCGCCGCTTCGATGCGGCGCCAGGCGAAGCGGCGGAGTTCGTCCGGGCCTGGTATCTGGTGAGCTTGCGCCCGATTGAGCACTTGGAGGTAGGAGGCGGCGAGGAGGCTGGTGGCGGTGCGGCCGGCTATCATCCAGCGCCTCGGCTATCGCCAGTGCTGCGGCACCAACATTTTTTCTTTTGAAGTGAATGACAATGGTGTCGATCAGCGGAGAGAATAGTTCGGGCTGAACACGGCGGAAGCGAGTCTCGGCGGAGGAGATTGCTTCCGTGATGAAGCCCAAAGCGAAGAAGAGGAGGCGGCGAAGGCGTCGTGCTTGCAATGACGACCAGCGACTTGACCTGATCGTGCCTCCGACAGACGGCAGCGGCCTTGCCGCCTTCAGGTGGCGATCAGGCGAGACTCGCTCACCGGCCACTCCTCCAGCCAGCACTGCCGCCTCTGCCGACCTGCCCGACTCGCCTGTTGCTCCCTTGGTCTGATCTGCCATTCTTGCTTTCCTGTCGTTGCTCCTTGAACATTTTTTATTAAATTTGCGCAGTTCCACCCACTGGGGGTGTATTCAAACTATGTTGAATGCCGGCCTTTTGAAGGCTTTTGTGTAAATATAATTATGCATGTGTTTGGCTTCCATTCGACTTGGCTTTTTATCCTTAGGCTGTTTCCTTTGCCGCCTTCCTTGATCGCTTGCCTTCGGCCGAACAGCATATTCTGCCGATGCGTGGCTGGGGAGAACTTCAACTATTTTGGGAAGGCAAGTACTAATTTCTTGGATTGTGGCAAGGTGGAATGGGAAGCTTGACCGGCGGCTACTACTGGTAGCGATCGAGCGAATGGAAAACCGGCTTTTGTTATATAAGTTCGTTAGTCCTTAGCCGTTTTTCGTGTGGGCATCCTTTCACGCCTTTGACTCTTGCCAGCCGAGCGATCGATTCTTGAGCTGCGGCTTTGACAAGAAGGCTTGGAGTGCAGACACACTACTAAATCTAGCTGCAGTGGAACTGTTGAATATAACTCAAAGGCGGCGGTCCCGGGCGACTAAAGTCGAACCCGATGCGGACGAGGAAAAAAAGTGTAATGACAAAATCATAAAGCGTGATACTTGTCATTCATAGATAAAAGGTGGCAGTCCCGAGTGCTCCTCGGGGCCCGTTAATCTCATACTTAGTACAAATGGTAGCGTGATACACACTGCATTTTAAGCTGTAAAATCTTCGGAGGAGGTTGGCATTCCATGGTCGTTCGACTCCTTGCGGAGTCATCTCTCTTCGTGCCTTGACTACATGCGTCGATTAGGTAGTAAGTCGTTTCCCAATGCTCTGCCGATGGCGAAAGGACCTTCCCAGGGGCGCGAGCTTGTCTGGCGGCTATTATTTGGATCAGCGGAGCACAAATTAAGCCCTCTTGAAAGGATCTTGGCGACCTTCCGGCTATGGTAGCGGTGCAAACCCTCTTTGGTAGATGGCGGACCGGTGAGGGCTAACAGCGGCTTTCTTCGGCCAGGTCGGCGCCGTCTTCTCGTGCTTCTTTGGCCTCTGCTTCCGTGTACATGGTCACCGGTAGTCGAACTCGATGTCGGCTGGGTGACACCTCGGCACCATATACAAGGAAGAAAGGGGTGAAGCAGTTGACTTCTTTAGGGTAGTCGCCAGATTCCGAGGGCGGACGGCAGCTCGTCGAGCCAACAGCGGCGAGCGCTCAGCGACAGACGACGAGCCGAGGAGCTTGATGCGGAAAGGATGAGGCGTTGGCTCGCTCAACAGCCGTTTGATTGCGGGTGGGCAGCGGACGCTAGGTCGATCGGATGCCTGCGTCATGCGAACGTGCCAATGCTCCCTTGGCAAAATTCGTGCCATTGTCGGTGATGATCTTTGTGTAGCACGCCGTGCCGAGTTGTAATGTCTCCGATGAATGTCACGGCGGTCGCCCGTTCAACTTCTTAATCGGCTTTGCTTGATCCACTTGGTAAATTTATCCACGGCGACAAGCAAGTGTGTCATGCCGCAGCAGCTGTCGTCTTGAATGGGCTCACCATGTCCGGTCCCCGAGCGGCAAAAGGCGAGTGAGGAATGGTCTTGAGTGCTGAAGCCGGCATGTGTTGCTTGGAGCTGAAGACTTGGCAGCCTTTGCAATGTTTGACCAACTCCTTGGC
The DNA here is from genome assembly GCA_021605205.1 of Aegilops longissima. NCBI lineage: Eukaryota > Viridiplantae > Streptophyta > Magnoliopsida > Poales > Poaceae > Aegilops > Aegilops longissima. Next base: position 389,232,074 of record CM038679.1, read on the forward strand.
GTCGTCCAAAGCGGTCGTAAAATAATCCATGGTAGAAAGCCTTGGCAGCGAGGATCTTGAGGCTGCGTGGTGGCGCATTAGCCTTAGTGAATGTCCTTGAGATGCTATGCCCTTCTCGGCTCGGCGGTGTTGGAAGACTCCGGTGACCTTTGCGTCGGCAGAGCTCTCTGTTTGCAATTGTATATGCTCCGGCTCGGCGTTGGACTTGTCTTGCCACGATCGTTAGCGGCAGTTCTCTGCTTACCGGGAAGTTGAGGATGGGCTGAGCCCATGATGGGCTGTGACTTCTTCTATAGCCGACACGACTCTGCAACCCAGGGCGGGTGGGCTGGGTGGTAAAGATCTGGAGTTGGCCACGCATGTGGTGTTGATGCAGTCCTGGGCGACTACCGTAGTCCCCGGGCAGGTCGACTATAGCAGTCCGGGCCGCTTCTCAAAGTCCGGGCGCTGCTTGGCTCCCCAAGCGGATCCGGCTGCGTCGGGGTTAAGCGGCGCGAAGATGGATCGGATTCGGAGACAGCTTGATAGGCGGCGAGGCGTTGGAGAGGCAGCCGGTTGGTATGGCTGTCCGGGTTGAGCCTATTCGTGCGGGGCATCGCTTGCTCGTTGTTGGCCCGTGGCACATGGAGAAACTCGCATCCTTGAAGTACCGCTGATTTGCTGAGCGAGAAGTGGTAGCTTGCCATGTTTGCGTCCTTGGCGTCCCGATCACCGGATGACTCTTTGGACCACCAAATCCAGTCGCCATAGCCACGAGATCCGGCGGATCTTGAGCTCTTTAGCTAGCCGAGTCCGTGTATAGCGCCTCATACTCGGCCACGTTGTTGGGCGGCAAAGTGAATTTACAGCGATGTATCTGAGTTTATCGCCTTTGGGAGAGGTGAGGCGATGTCGGCTCCCTAGCGGTCGCATCTTGGACCCGTCGAAGTGCATCCGCCAATGAGTGGGTCGAGCGGTGGCGGTCTTTGGTCTCGGCCCGGTCGGCGAGGAAATCGGCCAATGTTTGGGACTTGATGGCGGTCGAGGCTGGTAGAAGATCGCGTAAGGGCCAGCTCAATGGCCCATTTGCCACCGGCGGATCGTCGACTGCCTATGATCTCGGCGGCGGTGCATACAACCGTGATGGAGTGCTCTTGAAAGTGCGGCTTCAACTTCTTGGCGGCGAAGTACGCCATAGCACATCTTCGGTAATGCGGATAGTTACGCTTGAGGTGGACAGTACTTGGCGTAAGTAGTACACCGGCCTCTGGACTGGCTGAGCTCGGCCTTCTTGGGCGCTGAACCACGATGTGGCGCTGACCACCCGGTGGTGGTGGCAATGTAAAGGAGCATGGGCTCTTTCGGTCGGCGCCGCCAGGCAGTGGCATGTAAGCATCTTCTTCAGCTTCGTGAAAAGCTTGGTCGGCTTGGTCGTTCCACTCGAAGTGAGTGGTTTTCTTCATGAGTCGATGGGGGAGAGCTTTTCTCTCAAGCCGGTGATGAAGCGGTTCAGGAGGCGGGCACCGGTAAACTTGGACATCTCGCGACTTGGTGGGAATCTCCATTCTCTCAATGGCCTTGATCTTTACTGGGTTGCATTCAATGCCGCGTTCGGAGACCAGGAAGCCTAGGAGCTGGCCGGCTGGCACTCCGAACACGCATTTCTCGGGGTTGAGCTTGATCTGAAACCGGCGTAGGTTCTCAAATGTTTCCTTGAGGTCTTCTAACAAAGTGCCGCGCTTCTCCGTCTTCACCATGATATCGTGTACATAGACATGGGCATTTCTACCGAGTTGCTTGAGGAGGCATTTCTGCATGCAACGCTGAAAAGTGGCACCGGCATTTCTCAAGCCGAATGTCATTGTCGAATGTGAAAGCTCGAATGGCGTGATGAAGGCGGTCTTGAGCGATCGGCCGGGTCCAACTTTATCCGGTGGTAGCCTAAGTAGGCATCCAAGAAACTCAGCAGCTTCGCATCCGGTTGTGGAGTCTATCACTTGATCAATCTGGGCAAAGCGAAGGGGTCTTTGGGGCAGGCTTTGTTGAGGCTTGTGTAGTCTATACACATGCGCCACTTGTTGTTCTTCTTCAGAACGAGCACCGGGTTGGCAAGCCACTCCGGAAAGAACACCTCCATTATGAAGCGGCATGCTCGTTACACATGCGCCGGTCTTTGGGCTGGCTTGTGAAGACAACGTAGGCAGCATGCTCGTTGGGGAACTCATCTTGGATGGTCGATAACTAGTCGGCGGACGGCTGTTGGGGGCAGGCGGCGGCTGTCCAGTGGCGGGGCGGCACCAGCCCTCGCCTTTGGTGATTCGGGTGAGCGATGGCATTTCGGGTTGTATGGTAGGGCGGCTTCGGCTCTTGTGGAACTTGCATGGGGCGTCGAGGATTGCTCGTAGGAGAAAGCCGGCTGCCAAGCAGCTTGCCTCCTCGGCTTCTTGGCGCGGGCCCCCTCGGGTTGCTTCGTCTTCAACGTTGGCCACCCCGCCCATTGGGGAGGCGGCATTGAGCCTTCGCTTGTTGTCATTCTGAATGCGGACGTCGGCTAGAGTCGCCCACGGCGTTTTGGGAGCAGGGTTGAGTACCTTCGGGCGTCTACGAACTCGGTCTTCATCGAGGAGTTGGCGGTGGCGTGCTTGTCGGCTATGACTAGTAGCTCATCGAGGGTGTCGGCTCGTCGCAGAAGCTTATGCTAAGGAGGTGCCTTCTCGGCACCGGCGATGAGGCTACTCTATGGCGAACCTCGTGCACCCCCTCGCAAGAATTGCGGGCTCGCATTAGCGTGAGGTAGTCATGAGTCGACTCGATGGGTCCTTATGCATAAGGAGAGCTGCACAGGCTTGGGAGCCAGCTTAGTAAGTCTTTGGTGAAGTTGCGGATGAAGGCTTCGTGAAGTCTAGCCAGCTATTGATGATGTCGTCTTGAGGCTGTTGAGCCAGGTTCGCCGTACCACGAAGCATGAGGGCACATATTTCAAGCGACAGCGCTTTGTTGCCGTTCGCTATCTTGACGGCGGTGGAGTAGTCGATCAGCCAATCCTCCGGCTTCACAGAGCCGTTGTACTTGGCGTGTCTCTTGGGGCGAGAACCCCTTTGGGAAGGGCTCAAATCACGGATGCGGGGGCGAAGCAAAGCGGCCGGCGTCGTCTTCTTCTTCAACGCCGAGGATCGGGCCAGGCGGTCGATCGGTGGCGGCGTCGTTCGCCTACTCCTTGGCGGCCTAGTCGGCTCTTTGAGAGTCGGATGTGTGACAGGCGCCGGGGTGGGATATCTTTCCTCGCGAGGTGGAGGAGGGGGCGGGTTGCCTTGCCGCTCCACGACTCGAGGGCGGCCTTCTGCGTCACGCTCGATGGTGATCCGGGTTCGGCTGTGGCTGGCAGCCAGCTCCTTTTCTCGCCGTGCGCGGGCGTTGCCCACAGTCGGCGTGCGTGACGTTGCGCCGTGCTCTCGGTGCGTGGGAGGGCTTTCGGCGCGGGCGCTGTCTTCATGCCGCTCTGCGGCCGCGCCAATCAGCTGCTGGATGCGCCTAGCCATATAGGGGAGCTCGTCGGGCCCTAGCCCGTTCAGCTCTTCCACGGCCGCCTGGGCGGCGCGCAGGATCTCGAGGGGCGTGGCGTAGACGGGGCGGTTCACTCCCAGCATGTCGGCAATGGCTACGCCGCTTTTCTTGACGATGCCGATTCGGCTCGGCCCTTCGGGAGGCGGCGTGCGGCGGCGCGCGATCGACTTCCATTGGCGGGCCTCGGTGGCGTCTCATGGAGCTATCCTCCGGCCCTCCGCGTGGGCGGCGGCGTAGCGCCTCCGGTGCCTCGGCGTCGGCGTCGGCCGGAAAGCGGACAGGTCGTGTGGCGCCCGCTTGCGAGCGTCGTGGGCGTTCGCCGGAGGGCATACGGCGATGACCAACACCTCGGTGATGGCGCTGCCGCAGCTGTCGGCAGGGGGCGGGTCGTTGAAGACCCGGCGTTGGTGGGGAAAGCATCGGCGATGCGGTGTCGAGTCGACAAGCATCGGGTCGGTGGAATAACCGACTCAAATTCACAGCGAGGCTCGCTTGGAGGCGTGGAGTTAGTCGAGGAGTCGACGAGGTGGCTCGAGGCAGCCGGTGCCAGCGTCGGATGCGGGCTTTCGTCGGAGATCTGAGCCTCGCCAAGAAGGTCGGCGAGGCAGCTCGCGTCGTCGTGACGCTTGCAGCGTCGGGCAAACACCATTAGGCGTGCTTGGGCTGGCTCGCCAGCGAGGAAGAAGAGGGTTCCCGTCCGAACAGGTCTCGGACGATGGTGCACCTGGCCCCATGGTGGGCGCCAAATGTAGGGTGGTAGGTGCGACATATGCCAGGGGTGGGTAATCATAGTGGGAGCCAATAAGGCGTCGCGGTGCTGGAAGCGGGATGGCGAACATGCCTTGGGCGAATCTTACCCGGCTTGGGGCTCTCGTGGAGATAACACCCTCTTGCTGCTCTGCAGGGTCTCCGCATGATCACTAGATGAACAAGTTGCTACAAGAGGCTCCTTGAGCTGTTCGGTGTGAGGAAGAAGAAGGGCACGGCTAGCTCCCCTTTTTCCCTCTATGTGGCGTCTAAAACTCTAAGAGATCAACCCTATGCATGGGTGCCCTCGGGGGTTTATATAGGCCTACCCCCCGGGGGTACAATGGTAATCCGGCTGGGCGCGGGCCCTAGCCGTCAGTTTCTACGTTCGCCGGCTTCTCCACCGGCCGCTGGGGACATCGACTGGTGGGTCCCGCCGGCTGCCGGCCTCCTGGTCGACAGGCTGGCCCCACCGTTGAGGGCCTTGTCGGGGGCTGGTAGCTGTTGCCTCAATCTTGATGGCGAGGCTTTGTCGAGGTAAGCATGGCTCTGATGCCGCCGCCTGGCGGCGATCACTGTAGCCTCAACTCGTCTTGTCTCCTTAATGAGGCGCTTCCCTCGAGGGAGGGAGCAAGCCGGCTATGGGAGGCCGGGCCGTCTTCGGGCATCTCTTTGGCGGAGGGGCAGCGCGCTGCGTCATCTTGACAACTGTCGTGGGTGATGTCATGGTCGAACATGGCAGCAGTGCGGCGCCCGGACGGGTGATGGCTGCCCGTGCGGCGTCTTTGTAGCCTGCGTGCTCCGGGATGCGGGGTGGCGAGGCTTCACTTTGCCACGCCCATCTCATCACCGTTATGTGGGTGCGGTCCGAGGTGCGGCCTTGGCACTGCGGATGGCGGCTTCTTGGAGTCGGCCTTTTAAATAACCCGACTACGTGGAGTCGGCCCTCTGGGTAACCGGCTCCTTGGGAGCCCGCCCTCTGACCTTACGCTTTGTGGGTCTTGGGGCGGGCACGCCTCGACAGCCGGCTGAGTGACGGCCGGCGGGGAAGGCGGCCCAGGCGTCTTGGATGTTGGATGGCTTGATTGGCTTGTTATTTTTTCAGAAGTCCCAGGGGGAGTCGGCTGGGCTACCCGTGGTCATTTACTCCGACACTTCCTCATGTCTGTCAGACACTTGCGGGGTCGACGAAGGTCCTCGGAAGAGACGAAGCAGCAAAGTAACCACCTGAATCTGCGGTCGTCGCCTCGGCGGTGGCCTTCATGGGTCCCAAGTGGCGGCAGCCTCCTGTGTTCTACTTCTCCTCGATGATGACGACAGACACGGAGAAGCTGGCCACCGACTCGTCGCTCTCCACGCACCCGGCTTCTTTCTCTACACGCATGGCGCTGCATGAAACGGAGGCAGCGCCCACGAACACGGGAGGCGTGCCACCGAACAACTTGGTGGCGCGGTATAGCCTTGGCAGCAGCGGCGCCCGTACGGCGTGCTTTCGCCGCCGTGCGGCGTGGAACAACTTGCCACTCCTCATCAAACTGAAGCTGGGCGGCGAGTTGCTAAACCACGCGCCTTCTTAGGCGACAAGCGGCTCCGTCCGGGCCAGCGAGTTGGTGAAGCACCGGCGGCCTCGCCCGTATCTGGAGGGGCTCGGCGGGCCACCCAGCGGGTAATATGCGGAGAAGCAGCTCGCCGGAAGCCATCGGAAGGTGGAGAAAATGGTGAAGGAGGATACGGGGGCGGCGGAGGGTGCGATTCTTGCCCGGTATGCATGCAGCCTCGTGTAAATAGAGGCGGACGGTAGGAAACTTAATGACGTCAGCCTCGTTTAAAGCGAGGCGGACGGGAGGAACTTCGACGGTTTTGCGTTTAATTCGGCCCGCTCATGAGCAGACGTGTGGCGGAGTAGGATTCTCGGTTTGCATGCGGGTTTAACGGAGGGTTTAATGGGCGCCGGGCATGCAGCGGCGGCCTGATACCATTCGATTTGTGACAGCATTAATGAGCCATCAAATCACAAAGGCCCTCGCCTCTCGTGAAACCGGTGAGCTATCTTGCCCGCCCTCTAGCCTTTTAAATAATGTATATACTCCACTTTTGTGCAGTAGTAGTATCGATGGATTGCGCCATGGAGCAAAACTTGAAATTAAAAAAAGGTGGTACATATAGAGGCTACGTGAACTATGTGTCATGCATGGCAATAAATAAAGTACTACATGATACTTATATGATACATGGCGCTTGAGGTATTAAGTATTATTAATACAGTTTTGCTAGAACTCATCTAGATGAGATATAATTTGGTCTCATTGATCTTTTATAGCCATTGGATGTGATGCTATAAGATGCGTGTGTGCTGACGTGGGTTGTATTTGTTCTTGTGCAACGAACTAACCACTGCATGTCATGTTTGATAGTCTCAAGTCATTAAAAGCATACAAGCCCCACATCTCTTCTTGGTTGATTCCTCTATTTATGTCAAAAAATAAGAAACAACGTGAGAGTTAATGCACCATGCCTATGTGTTTACTAGTATTTGGTTTTCGTAAGATGACTTAATACTCACCTAGACGGAGGGAGTATTCGATTTGACAGCGGGCGGCGCAGTTCCCGATACACCTTTAATGCAGACGAGGGAGGGAGTAGCGGTTCCCGATATGCTGAATGGCCAATGCATCCTCCTTCAATTAATGCATGAGGGAAGTAATGGGAGGAGGTCCAGGAAAAGAGGCTGCACGATGTGAATGCAATGCAGTTTGCCCTCATTGCCCTCATATAATGGCGCCCCTCCTTCATTCCAATGCATCTACCACATCGTACGCACCTAAGCACTTGCCTAAGCACCTACACTAAGCGCAAAAGAGCTTGCTCCAGACCCATGGCAGGGATGCGCGTGAGTGGCCAGCAGCTGCACCGGATGGTCCACGGCCTTGACTGCGGCATGGCGCCGAGATCGTCTCGAGCGGTGTTGGAGACCGGCGGTGTATGGCGCCGTCGGCGCCAACTCGTCTCTCGGTTGGACCAGATGATCGTTGCCACCAGCAACAAGTTCACCATCCTCAAGAAGCTCGTGGGCGACATCGCCGTACTCCTCCAGCCAGCGCGCGGGCTCCTCATTGCCTGCCACCTAATCGGCCTCCATGGCGGAACCTCTTTCAAGCACCGGTGGCCTGCGACTGCCGCCGACGCCACAAAGAATGTCCACACGGAGGTCGCGCTTTCGCCTCTGAGCGCCGCCTGCAAGAATTAAATCGACCTACACATCCACGCATAAAGGCAAATCGTGTACATATGTATCTACTAGGCGATGGGGCCTTCTGACGTTGGCCTTCCTCAACCGGCTGGAAGCCTTGGATGCCTTTGTTGAGAAGCACCTCGACCTTGCCACAAAAGCCGCTGCTCCATAGCCGCCGGTCGGTGGCCCGACGCACTAAGTTGTGGAGGAGGAGGAGGTCGTACGTTCGTGGATCCATCTTTCTTCTTGCCTTCTATAACCACCACTGTGATCGCATCATCGTGGCCTTAATTCTTATTGTCTTGTTGCATTCTCGTTCCGTCAATACCGACATATGCGATCCCTTTGCAATTATATGCATCCTTGTAACTAGTACTCCATCCGTCAATTTATAAGTTGTGCTTACCTTTTCCATCAACTTAGTTACAGCGGGCATCTTACTAGAAACACTAGAATATGTCTATATAGTCCGTATGTGATAGTCCATTTGAATTCTAAAAAAGACAAATATTTAGATACGGAGGGAGTAATATATTAGGAGTATATCAATTTCAAGTTTGTGAACAAATACTACTATTCTACTACTTTGGATGCATGCAATGCACGAGCACATTGCTAGTAAAGGAAAAGGCCTGCCACGTTAAGCGTCGCACCCCCCACGCCGGGAATCGGGTACAACACGGCCCGTCCGGCGACACATAGCTTAGGAAGGCGTGTTGCCTAGCGATGGCGGAGCTTGAAGCAAAACATTGGGCATGCCGATCTAGCGAGCTATAAAAATTACCCTTGCATTGATGTTCCATGCCTCAAAACTGGATGTACAACTACTGAAAATCCTGCTAGGTTAGGCGGGCGAGACGCGTGTTGGCCCTCACGTAGCTCCGCCCATGCCTAGCATTTTAACTTTCATGTGGGACCGCCCGTTGAGCAAACCGACACCCTTCCCTTGCCGGGTTGGAAAAGCAGAAACAAGGGAAGATCTAGCTGTACGGAAGCCAAGAAATTTTGTGTCGACGGGGCTCGTTGATAGAGTAGGAGCATTCCGTACTAGTACTACTCCTACTAATACTTACCAAGTTTGTACTCCTAATACTATATTACTAGTACTACCACTATACAACTAGCGAATCGTGCGTCACAACATCGTAGGAACAAAAATGGGAAGATCTTGTTTTGGGTGATTTATGTTTTTTCAATCAACGTAGTATGAGTAATATGATGTGGGGGCACCCATGAAGCTTATGTGGCTTGGTTGCATGGCTACGGAAGGTTAGAGAAAATAAATAGATAATGTGTTTAGAGTGCACTCCACTAAATAGATATACTTTGGATCCATTGCAGCGGACGGCACATCTATATCTATACCCCTATATAGTGTGTGAAAACTTTGAAAGTTGGTGGTTGGATGAAGCCAATCCGACGGTACAAAGATGGCAAATCCGAGCACTCTTGTCCATTGGATATCATCCACAGATTACGCCACATGTATAATCTAGAAGACTCCATGGTTGAACTTAATTCATGACTAACTTTGCCACAACTAAGCTCGAGCAAAGTTATTAATAAGTTCTTCAAAATGAGAGCCACAAGTTGGCAAGCCTAAGGAATCTTGCCACATTTTGTGTGTATGTCATGTGGGGCCGGTGTGGCTTGCCTAAGGTGTGGCTTAGACAAACACTCACTGAGTTAATCAAACTTGCCTAACCTTACATTCCACCAGATTTTGCCACATGTTGAATCGAGAAAACTCCACATGTAGAAGCATAATGCACAAACCACGAGAATCTCATGCGTGCAATACCGTGTACCTTACTAGTACTAGTTGGTAGTAGTAAGAAACAAATTCCAGTTTTGGCATGAACTCGTACTGCGGGAGCACCACAAGGCCTACCGCAGGAGTTACATTTCCCTCTCGGGGCCCACGAGACCGAACTTCAGTGGCTTAGTGCCCGGCCTATGAGTCAATGACATGCGGGCCTTAAATGCGGCTGGCCCACATGTTATTCTCATGGTGGTGGCATGGTTCACGACTCACTCGTTCGAGATGAACCAGCCGGTGGTGGCGTGGCCGTGGCGAGGGTACCACAGCTGGGCGTCGAGGCGTTCTGGCGTAGATGGCCACACCGGCGGTACTACCTGTAGTACATAAGTACTCGGTGAGGATTGATGCCGGGATGAAATGTGTCACAATCGCTGGATGAAAATTCGATGGTGCGGGAGATGCGGATCGAACACGGCAGCGAGCGAGCAAACTGCGTCCAAGTGGGTGTGTCTGTGGTAGAAAGTTGATGGTCGCCAGATTCAGCTGGCCGCATGTCATGCACACAAAGGCGAGGAGGCGGTGGGGCGAGAGGATGAGGGCACGAACAATCCTACCATTCATCAGCGACATGTGGGACCCATAAGCGTGGGTCCCACATCGGCGAAGAAAAAGCGAGGCAAAGCGGTGATAGCCACGTCGGAGGATCCATGTCCACGTCGGGGGCGTCGTGCCGTGGGTTGGAAGCGGTGTTGTGGGAATCGGCGTGTGGGTGTGGCGATGGTAGAAACAAGAAGCGTGATGGTCGCCGTGGTTCAACTTCCATGGACAAGCTGTCGTGTCTGGCGACACATGTATATCAAAACTAGAGTGTTTATATTTCAAACACGTGAACAAGTATTATTCTCCTAGTTTGGATCCATTGCAGCATACGGGCCAACACATTGGTAGTAGTAGTGTCCATCTCTATCTCTAGAGGCCTTCCGTCGTTCATCCTTTTCTCTCACAAGATAAACTACTCATACAAATGCATCTTTATGTTCCGTGGAGCATGAGGATGTTTCCTTGGTGGTCTCTCCAGTCTTGGCGTGGCCGTGGTTGCAAGTTAGCGCCTTGAGATGCCGGCGTTGAGGGAACTCGGTTTCCTCCGATGAGCAGGTAAGATGAGTTTGATCACGTAGTAAATGCATTCTAAAGACTACTTCCATGTCCATTTCCTAATTCCCCCTGCCTTTGTTTCACAGGCTAGGCTCGGTCTTGAGTGGAGATTGGCTTGCATATGTGCGGGAGGGTACCAACATCAATTTGCACAACATTTACAGCGGTGACACCGTTCTCGTAGAACCTTTGTCCAACATTGGGATCAGCCATGCAATGGGCCACCGCATGAATTGGTACGATGGAACCACAATGAGATTAAATAAAAGATAGCACGAACCTTGCACATGGTGGTCAAAGGCGGACCATGCTGTCTGCGGCCGATTTGTTGCCGTACGAGTAGGAAGACGCCGTGCTCCTTTCTACCGCATCTTCGCGGTGACAAACCAGGGGACTTATTTTGTATGGGACACATCCTACGATATACTCCCTCTCTCCCAGTTTATTTGTTTTGAATCTTTTCGTTTTATAAGTTTCAAATTCAAATTTAGAGCTCCCCATCACATGTTGAGATTACAATGTCCATTAAATCGTTGCGTGCATGTATAGTAAAGAAACAAATCTCGAGTTTGGCACGAGTTCATGCTGCGGGAGCACTGTCGGTGTCAAAACCGGCGGATCTCGGGTAGGGGGTCCCGATCTATGCGTCAAGGCTGATGGTAACAAGAAGCAAGGGACACAGATGTTTACCCAGGTCCGGGCCCTCCCGATGGAGGTAAAACCCTACTTCCTGCTTGATTAATATTGATGATATGGGTAGTACAAGAGTAGATCTACCACGAGATCGTAGAGGCTAAACCCTAAGAGCTAGCCTATGATGGTATGATTGTAATTGGATCGGCCTTCTAAGGACCAACCTCTCCGGTTTATATAGTCACCGGAGAGGGCTAGGGTTTACATGGAGTCAGTTACAAGGAAGGAAATATAATATCCGGATCGCCAAGCTTGCCTTCCACGCCAAGGAAAGTCCCATCCGGACACGGGCCGAAGTCTTGAGTCTTATATCTTCACGCTTCAATAGTCCGGACATTATACATAGTCCGGCTGTCTGGATACCCCCTAATCCAGGACTCCCTTAGTAGCCCCTGAACCAGGCTTCAATGATGATGAGTCCGGCGCGCAGTCTTTGTCTTCGGCATTGCAGGGCGGGTTCCTCCTCCAAATACTCCAAGGTAATTACCGAACACTTGAACCGTGTCCGGATCCACAAAATGATCTTCACATGCCACCGTAGAGAGAATGGTATTTCACAAATGCAATCTGCTGACAACTTTTTAAGCAATGCGACGTGTTATTACGGCCGGGTCATTATTCGAACCGTTTTCCCACAATTAGCCATAGCGCACATCGCGAGACGGTTTCTTTGACACGTCTTGTCGAAGCAGAGATCGTGGCCCCCTATCACGGGATTCTCATCAATACGGGTATGGGTAATCCCACCACATCATCAATCGTGGCGCTTGGGAAGCAAGCGATTTCCAACAGGCAAGTGGGAAGGCGCACCGCTTTCGTCGCCTCTATAAAGGGATAAGATCTCCCCATTTTTACCCACGCCTTCTTCCTCCTTTGCCCACTCTTTCCACTTCGAGCTCCAGCGCCCAAGCCCAAGTCTTCTCCGCACAGCTAAACATGTATGGAGCAGGAGGCAAGCGGGTGGCTTCCAACGTCAAGGAGAAGCATATGGAAAATCTTCGGGCAGCCGGATACTTGGCCGCAGACATAGCGCACCAGCTACCGGACGCTGGGCAGGTCATCCCGACCCCAGGACCCCACGAGAGGGTCGTGTTCGTCGCCCACTTTGTCAGTGGACTGGGGTTTCCACTTCACCCCTTCGTCCGCGGGCTCATGTTCTACTACGGGCCAGATTTCCACGATCTAGCCCCGAATTTCATCCTCAACATCTCGGTGTTTATTGTCGCATGCGAGGCTTACCTCCGCATCCGGCCTCACTTCGTCCTGTGGCTGCAAATCTTCTGCGTGAAGCCGAAGACTGTACGCGGCCAGCAAGCGGAGTGCAGAGGGGCCATGGTGGGCAAGATGCCTAACGTCACCTGGCTGGACGGCTCCTTTGCGGAGACCGTAAAAGGGTGGCAATCGGGGTGGTTCTACATCACCAAGTCGCCTTGGTGCCAAGCTGGCGGCGACCCCAGTTCGATCCGGGCCCCATGCGGCTCACCTCTGGGGAAAAGAAGGGTCGACTTGGGGTGAACCTCTGAGCTGGCGGACTCCAAACCTGCATCAATAGCATGAAGGACAAGAACATCAAGCTTGTCAACGTGATCATGGTCATGCTCGTTCGCGGATTCTGCCGTGCCAAAGGCGGGCATTCAATCTGTGGGAGTTCGTCGGCCGAACACGGGCAGCCTGAGAGCTCTATGGCATGAAGCACAAAGATGCGTGGAAGGAGTTGTTTAAGGCCTCTGAAGTACCTCCTCCCATATCCGAGGACCGTGGGCTCCACGCCGCGCGGCCTCCTAGCAAGGTGAGTTTTCAGGCCACCACCAGATTCGGTTCTTCCCAATATGTTCATGGGGGAGCCTTAAGTAATTGTGCATATTTGTTCAGGATTATGTGGAGACGAGGAGCAAATTGACTGTCCGGCTCCGCTGCCAGAAGGCCCAGCTGATGCTCTCCTGACGGAGATGCTAGCCCAGGCGCCCTACAAGGTGCCGGAGAAGAAGGCCGAAAAGAAGGCCCCGGGGACCAAGAAAGGTCTCCGGCGTAAGGTTGTGTCAGAAGCCTTGTCCGAAGACGACGAGGAACACTCCTCCCCTGACGAGGAGTGATGACCCACAAGTATAGGGGATCTATCGTAGTCCTTTCGATAAGTAAGAGTGTCGAACCCAACGAGTAGCAGAAGGAAATGATAAGCGGTTTTCAGCAAGGTATTCTCTGCAAGTACTGAAATAAGTGGTAACAGATAGTTTTGTGATAAGGTAAATTGTAACGAGCAACAAGTAACAAAAGTAAATAAGGTGCAGCAAGGTGGCCCAATCCTTTTTGTAGCAAAGGACAAGCCAGAACAAACTCTTATAATAGGAAAAGCGCTCACGAGGACACATGGGAATATCGTCAAGCTAGTTTTCATCACGCTCATATGATTCGCGTTCGGTACTATGATAATTTGATATGTGGGTGGACCGGTGCTTGGGTGTTGTTCTTACCTGAACAAACATCCCACTTATGGTTAACTTCTATTGCAAGCATCCACAACTACAACAAAAGTATTAAGGTAAACCTAACCATAGCATGAAACATATGGATGCAAATCAGCCCCTTACGAAGCAACGCATAAACTAGGGTTTAAGCTTCTGTCACTCTAGCAACCCATCATCTACTTATTACTTCCCAATGCCTTCCTCTAGGACCAAATAATGGTGAAGTGTTATGTAGTCGACGTTCACATAACACCACTAGAGGTTAGACAACATACATCTTATCAAAATATCGAACGAATACCAAATTCACATGACTACTAATAGCAAGACTTCTCCCGCGTCCTCAGGAACAAATGTAACTACTCACAAAGCATATTCATGTTCATAATCAGAGGGGTAATAATATTCATAAAGGATCTGAACATATGATCTTCCACCAAGTAAACCAACTAGCATCAACTGCAAGGAGTAATCAACACTACTAGCAACCTACTAGCACCAATCCCGGATTTGGAGACAAGAATTGGATACAAGAGATGAACTAGGGTTTGGAGATGAGATGGTGTTGGTGAAGATGTTGATGGAGATTGCCCTCTCCGATGAGAGGAGCGTTGGTGATGATGATGGCGATGATTTCTCCCTCCGGAGAAGTGTCCCCGGCGAGAACAGCTCCATGAGCCCTAGATTGGTTCGCCAAGGTTCGCCTCGTGGCGGTGGAGTCTCGTCGAAAGGTTGCTTATGATTTTTTCTCATCGAAAGAGCTCATATAGGAAAAGATGGGCGTCGGAGAGCCACCGGGGGCCACGAGGTGAGGCGCGCCTGGGAGGCGCCCCCACCCTCATGAGCAGGTGTGGGCCCCGGCCTTCATCTTTAGCGCGATTTTCTTTATTTATTTTAAGATATTCCGTGGAGTTTCAGGACTTTTGGGTTGAGAATAGGTCTCAATATTTGCTCCTTTTCGGCCCAGAATTCCAGTGCCGGCATTCCCCTCTTCATGTAAACCTTGTAAAATAAGAGAATAGCCATAAGTATTGTGACATAACGTAAAATAACAACCCATAATGCGATAAATATCGATATAAAAGCATGATGCAAAATGGGCGTATCAACTCCCCAAGCTTAGACCTCGCTTGTCCTCGCCGATAACAATAAATATGTCCTCATGTTTAGAGGTAGAGGTGTCGATAAAAATAAAATACGGACATGAAGGCATCATGATTATTCTCATAACAACAACATATATTGATTTGTCATATGATTACTCATGTTCAAATGATGATCTTTTCAAAGTGCAAAAGTATGAATCGAAACCTTATTGGGCACCAACAAATTATAACCTCGTCATTGAAGCAATTGCAATTTATCATAACATCGGAAAGAGTCTATGTCGAGCTTAAAAGCAAGTCCACATACTCAACTATCACTTAGTCCTTCATAATTGCTAGCACTCACGCAATACTTGTGGTTCTGGAGTTTTAATGGGACACGAGAGAAGATAGGGGCTTATAGTTTTGCCCCACACCTTTTACCTCGGGGTAATGTCAACAATAATAATTCATGCTCCCTACATCCAACTAGATATATATATATATATCATGTTCTTTCAACATCTTGAGCTTGCCAAGGATAAAATAAAAAGGAAAGGTGAAGATCACCGTGACTCTTGCATAAGGTAGAAGATAATAATAAAAGATAGGCCCTTGCAGAGGGAGCGAGAGGTTGCCATGCGCTTTTATGGTTGGATGCACAAAATCTTAATGCAAAAGAACGTCACTTTATATTGCCCCTTGTATGTGGAACTTTATTATGCAGGCCGTCGCTTTTATTACTTCCACAACAAGTTCGTACAAAGCTTATTTCTCTGCACTAATAAGTCATGCATATTTAGAGAGCAATTTTTATTGTTTGCACCCATGACAACTTACTTGAAGGATCTTACTCAATCCATAGGTAGATATGATGGACTCTCATGGCTAAACTGGTTTAAAGGTATTTGGAAGCACAAGTAGTATCTCTACTTGGTGCTGAGAATTTTGCTAGCATGAGGGGGAAGGGCAAGCTCAACATGTTAGGAGATCCATGACAATATACTTTGTCTCAGATATAAGAAAACATAACTCATCACGTTGTCTTCCTTGTCTAACATCAACTCTTTAGCATGTCATATTTTAATGAGTGTTCCCAATCATAAAAGATGTCAATGATAATATATCTATATGTGAAACCTCTCTCTCTTATTACTTCCTATTAATTGCAGCGATGACCAAAACTATATTTGCCAACTCCCAACAACTTTTAATCATCATACTCTTTCTATGTGAAGTCATTACTTTCAATAAGATCAATATGAACTCTTTGTTTCTTTTTATTCTTTTCTTTTATTCACTCAAGATCATGGCAAAGTAATCAAGCCCTTGACTCAACACTAATCTTTATTATATATAGCTCACGGACTCGATTGCATAGAGGATCATAAAGCAAAACTTCAAAACTAGATCATGCCATGACTTTATTCTACTATATCAAGATACTACTAATAGGATCGAACTAAGAAAAGCAGTAAAGATAGGAGTTGTGATGGTGATACGATCAGGGCACCTCCCCAAGCTTGGTAGTTGCCAAGGGAGTGCCCATACCCATGTGATTATGTCTCGTTCTTTGTTGTTGGCGGTGGAGGTGTTGTTGATGATGGAAGCTTGTCTTCCACCTTCCATAGCATAGGCTCACCCTCATAGAAGGATGATCGAGTCTCGGAATCCTCAAATCTGCAGCGAAACAGCTCGAAGCAAAAGCGAGAGGATATTTGCGTGATCGGTCGTCAAAACCTTGGGAGAATATATAATGAATTTTTTACCGACCAAAATACGTATCGTGAAAAGCAGAGTCGGAGGGCACACGAGGTGCTCACGAGGTAGGGGCGCGCCCGAGGGGTATGGCGCGCCTCCACCCTCGTGGAGGCCTCGTGTCCTCCCAGACTGCTACTTATTTTCTATTTTCTAAATATTCCAAAGGGAAAATATTGCCTTAGAATTTGTTTTGGAGTCGGTTTACTTACCGTAACACATACCTATTCCTTTTGAGTCTGGGCGTTACGGAAAATGTCCCTTATGTATTCCTCCGGGTTACGGTTTCAATAATATTAGTTTCAACATTTATAGGATTACCTGAGATATAGTGTTTGATCCTTTGACCGTTTACCACCTTCGGTATTTGTGCTGCGAAGTTGTTGATTTTATGGCACCGAGCGATAGACCTCCTCGATAACGTAGGGACCTTCCCATTTAGAGAAGTTTTCCTGCAAAAATCTTAAGCGAGAGTTGTATAGCAATACATAATCACCTACATTAAACTCACGCTTTTGTATCCTTTTGTCATGCCATCTTTTAACTTTTCTTTAAATAACTTGGCATTTTCATAAGCTTGGGTTCTCCATTCATCAAGTGAGCTAATATCAAATAACCTCTTCTCACGGCAAGTTTGAAATCATAGTTGAGCTCTTTAATAGCCCAATATGCCTTATGTTCTAGTTAGAGAGGTAAGTGACATGCTTTTCCATAAACTATTTTATACGGAGACATACCCATAGGATTCTTATATGCAGTTCTATAGGCCCATAATGCATCATCAAGTTTCTTGGACCAATTCTTTCTAGACCTATTAACAGTCTTTTGCAAAATTAATTTGAGCTCTCTATTACTCAATTCTACTTGACCACTAGATTGCGCGTGATAAGGAGATGCAATTCTATGATTAACGTCATATTTAGCAAGCATTTTACGGAAAGCACCATGAATAAAATGTGAACCACCATCAGTCATTAAATATCTAGGGACTCCAAACCTCGGAAAATAACTTCCTTAAGCATTTTAATAGAATTGTTATGATCAGCACTACTAGTTGGAATAGCTTCTACCCACTTAGTAACGTAATCAACACCAACTAAAATATGAGTGTATCCATTAGAGGCAGGAAAAGGTCCCATATAATCAAAGCCCCAAACATCAAATGGTTCAATAACAAGTGAATAATTCATAGGCATTTCTTGACGTCTACTAATATTACCAATTCTTTGGCATTCATCACAAGACAAAACAAACTTACGGGCATCTTTGAAGAGAGTAGGCCAATAAAAACCAGATTGCAATACCTTATGTGCAGTTCTATCTCCAGCGTGGTGTCCTCCATAAGCTTGGAGTGACACTTGCGTAGGATCTGTTCTGTTCATGCTCAGGTACACAACGTCTAATAACACCATCTACTCCTTCTTTATAAAGATGTGGATCATCCCAAAATAATGTCTCAAATCATAAAAGAACTTTTCTTTTGTTGGTATGTGAAGCTAGGTGGTATAAATTTAGCAACAATATAATTAGCATAATCAGCATACCATGGAGTGCTACGAGAAGTGCTTTTGACATTTAATTGTTCATCGAGAAGCTATCATCAATAGGTAGTGGGTCATCAAGAACATTCTCTAACCTAGATAAGTTATGCATAGCAGGGTTCTCAGCTCCTTTTCTATCAACAATATGCAAATCAAATTCTTGCAGCAAGAGAACCCATCTAATAAGTCTAGGTTTAGCATCTTTCTTTTCCATAAGATATTTAATAGCAGCATGATCGGTGTGAATAGTTACTTTAGAATCAACAATATAGGGTCTGAATTTATCACAAGCAAATACAACCGCTAAAAGTTCCTTTTCGGTAGTAGCATAATTTCTTTGAGCATTGTCTAGAGTCTTACTAGCATAATGGATAACATTTAATTTCTTATCAACTCTTTGCCCTAGAACATCACCTACAGCATAATCACTAGCATCACACATAATTTCAAAGGGTAAATTCAATCGGTGGCTGAACAATAGGTGTAGAGACTAATGCTTTCTTAAGTATTTCAAATGCTTCTACACAATCATCATCAAAGACAAATGGTACATCTTTTTGTAATAAATTAGTCAAGAGGCCGAGAAATTTTTGAGAAGTCCTTAATGAACCTCCTATAAAATCCGGCGTGACCAAGGAAACTTCTTATACCTTTGATGTCCTTGGGACATGGCATCTTTCAATAGCATCAACCTTGGCTTTATCAACTTCAATACCTCTTTCGAAACTTTGTGCCCCAAGACAATACCTTCATTAACCATAAAGTGGCACTTTTCCCAATTCAAGACAAGATTAGTTTCTTCACATCTCTGCAAAACTCGATCAAGATTGCTCAAGCAATCATCAAAGAGGAACCATAGAAGGAAAAGTCATCCATGAAAACCTCACAAATCTTTTCACAAAAATCAGAGAATATAGCCATCATGCATCTTTGAAAGGTAGCAGGTGCATTACATAAACCAAAAGGCATCGTCTATAAGCAAAAGTACCAAAAGGGCATGTAAAAGTAGTCTTTGATTGATCTTTAGCCGACACGGTATTTGAGAGAAACCAGAATAACCATCTAGAAAGCAATAATGTGTATGTTTGCATAATCTTTCTAGCATTTGACCAATAAAAGGTAAGGGGTAATGATCTTTCTTAGTAGCTTTGTTTAATTTGCGGAAATCAATTACCATCCTATAACCTGTGATAATTCTTTGCGGAATCAATTCATCTTTATCATTAGGGACAGCAGTAATACCTCCCTTCTTGGGGACACAATGGACAGGACTTACCCACTGACTATCAGCAACGGGATAAATTATACCTGCCTCCAGAAGCTTGAGTATTTCTTTTTCTTACCACTTCTTTCATTTTAGGATTCAGACGTCGTTGAGGATCACGAACTGGTTTGGCATCTGCTTCCAAATTTATTTTATGCTGACATAGAGTGGGACTAATGCCCTTAAGATCATCGAGAGTATATCCAATAGCTGCACGGTGCTTCTTCAGAGTTTTCAATAATCATTCTTCTTCATGCTCTGAAAGGTTAGCACTAATAATAACAGGATATATTTTCTTTTCATCAAGATAAGCATATTTAAGATTATCGAGGCAATGGTTTAAGCTCAAACACGGATCACCCTTGGGTGGAGGAGGATCCCTAGGATTTCAACAGGCAAATTGTGTTGCGAATAGGTTCTGTTTAAAGAATACTTCATCTATTTCCTTCTTTCATTCATGAACATATCATTTTCATGGTCTAGCAAATAGTGTTCTAAAGGATCACTAGGAGAATGCAACAATAGAAGCAAGACCAATAATTTCATCCTTACTAGGCAATTCTTCCTCACGATGTTGTTTACTAAATTTAGAAATTAAACTCATGAACCATATCATCCAAGCCAATAGTAACAACATTCTTTTACAGTCTATCTTAGCATTAACAATATTCAAGAAGGGTCTACCAAATATAATGGGACAAAAGGTATCTTGTGGAGAACCAAGAACAAGAAAATCAGCGGGATATTTGGTTTTCCCACACAAGACTTCAACATCTCTAACAATTCCCATTGCAGATATAGTATCTCTATTGGCAAGTTTAATTGTAACATCAATATCTTCTAACTCAGTAGGTGCGATATCATGCATAATTTCTTTATATAAGTCAATGGGTATAACACTAGCACTACCACCCATATCACATAAGCCATGATAACAATGATCTCCTATTTTAACAGAAATAACAGGCACTCCTACCACAGGTCTATGTTTATCTCTATCACAGGGTTTAGCAATTCTAGCAGTTTCACCAGAATTGAATGACATGCCCATCAATATTATCAGACAAGAGATCTTTAACAATAGAAATATTAGGTTCTACTATGACTTGCTCAGGAGGTGTATAAGTTCTAGTATTGCTTTTACGAACAACAGTTGAAGCTTTAGCATGATCCTTTACTCTAACAGGGAAAGGTGGTTTCTCGACATAAGAAGTAGGAACAATAGGATCATTGTAAGTGACAGTCTTTTCTTCAACTTTAATAGGTGCAGCTACTTTTAATTCTATGGGAGGATGATATTTAAACCACTTCTCCTTGGGAGATCAACATAAGTAGCAAAAGATTCACGAAAAAGCTACTATCTCAGAGTCAAGTCCATATTTAGTGCTAAACTTACGGAAGATATCGGTATCCATAAAAGATTTAACACAATCAAACTTAGGTGTCATACCTGACTCCTTACCTTTGTCGAGGTCCCAATCTTCAGAGTTGCGTTTAATTCTAGCCAATAAATTCCATTTGAATTCAATAGTCTTCATCATAAAAGAGCCAACACAAGAAGTATCAAGCATGGTGCGATTGTTATCAGAAAGCCGAGCATAAAAACTTTGAATAATTATTTCTCTTGGAAGCTCATGATTGGGGCATGAATATAACATTGATTTAAGCCTCCCCCAAGCTTGAGTGATGCTTTATCCTTCGCGAGGCCAAAAATTATATATATAATTGCGATCACGATGAACAAGATGCATAGGGTAATACTTCTGATGAAATTCCAATTTCAATCTTTTATAGTTACATGATCTCGTATCACATAGCCTTTACCATGTCAATGCGTCTTCCTTCAAAGATAAAGGAAAATCCTTCTTCTTAACAACATCATCGGGTACACCTGCAAGCTTAAATAATCCACAAATTTCATCCACATATATTAAGTACCCATCAGGGTGCTTTGTTCCATCTCCTGTAAAAGGATTAGCTAGCAGTTTTTCCATCATACCCGAAGGAAATTCAAAAGGAGTTTAATTTTCAATAGGTTCAGTCGGTTGAGTAGGTTGAGGAGCAACTCTTTGCTCTACTGGATGGGGTGAAGATACCTCGAACAAGCCCCTCAGACAATTACTTTCCATAGTAATAAGTGACAGAAAATTTCAGCACACTAAATAAATTTTTCCTTACCAAATTCCACTTACCAAAGGCGCTACACTCCCCGGCAACGGCCTTGAGAAAAGAGTTTTGATGACCCACAAGTATAGGGGATCTATCGTAGTCCTTCGATAAGTAAGAGTGTCGAACCCAATGAGGAGCGAAGGAAATGATAAGCGGTTTTCAGCAAGGTATTCTCTGCAAATCTTGAAATAAGTGGTAACGAAAGTTTTGTGATAAGGTAAATTGTAACGAGCAACAAGTAACAAAAGTAAATAAGGTGCAACAAGGTGGCCCAATCCTTTTTGTAGCAAAGGACAAGCCGGAACAAACTCTTATAATAGGAAAAGCGCTCCCGAGGACACATGGGAATATCGTCAAGCTAGTTTTCATCACGCTCATATGATTCGCGTTCGATACTTTGATAATTTCATATGTGGGTGGACCGGTGCTTGGGTGCTGTTCTTACTTGAACAAGCATCCCACTTATGATTAACTTCTATTGCAAGCATCCGCAACTACAACAAAAGTATTAAGGTAAACCTAACCATAGTATGAAACATATGGATCCAAATCAGCCCCTTACGAAGCAACACATAAACTAAGGTTTAAGCTTCTGTCACTCTAGCAACCCATCATCTACTTATTACTTCCCAATGCCTTCCTCTAGGCCCAAATAATGGTGAAGTGTTATGTAGTCGATGTTCTCATAACACCACTAGAGGTTAGACAACATACATCTTATCAAAATATCGAACGAATACCAAATTCACATGACTACTAACAGCAAGACTTCTCCGTGTCCTCGAGGAACAAGCGTAACTACTCACAAAGCATATTCATGTTCATAATCAGAGGGTAATAATATGCATAAAGGATCTGAACATATGATCTTCCACCAAGTAAACCAACTAGCATCAACTACAAGGAGTAATCAACACTACTAGGAACCTACTAGCACCAATCCGGACTTGGAGACAAGAATTGGATACAAGAGATGAACTAGGGTTTGGAGATGAGATGGTGCTGGTGAAGATGTTGATAGAGATTGCCCTCTCCGATGAGAGGGCGTTGGTGATGATGATGGCGATGATTTCCCCCTCCGGAGAAAGTGTCCCCGCGAGAACAGCTCATGAGAGCCCTAGATTAGTTCCGCCAAGGTTCCGCCTCGTGGCGTAGTCTCGTCGAAAGGTTGCTTATGATTTTTTCTCATCGAAAGAGCTCATATAGGAGAAGATGGTCGTCGGAGAGCCACCGGGGGCCCACGAGGTGAGGCGCGCCCCCGAGGCGCGCCCCACCCTCGTGAGCAGGTGTGGGCCCCTGGCCTTCATCTTCTTGATGATTTTTCTTTATTTATTTTAAGATATTCCGTGGAGTTTCAGGACTTTTGGAGTTGCCTGAATAGGTCTCAATATTTTCTCCTTTTCGGCCAGAATTCCAATTTGCCGGCATTCCCCCTCTTCATGGTAAACCTTGTAAAATAAGAGAATAGCCATAAGTATTGTGACATAACGTAAAATAACAGCCCATAATGCGATAAATATCGATATAAAAGCATGATGCAAAATGGGCGTATCAAGGGCGAGGAAGAAGAAGAGCCGCCCATCCGGAAAGGATGAGGGGCCCTAAGGAGGCGAGCCATGGGGCGGAGAGGCCCTCGGCGCAAGGCCGTCATACCCGTCATCGATGGCGACGAAATAGATTCCTCCGCGGCGAAGGAAATGAAAAACTCTACCTCCTCGCCTTTGGGGAGGAGAAAAGAAAGCCGCCCGGAGAAAAGCTGGGGCATAAGAAGGAAGAGCGTCCCTTCGGACTACTCCACCGGCCGCCCTAGCGAGGAAGGGTGGCTGCCTAGGGGGAAGCCCCTGGCACGATCGTAAGTGTCCGCACTCTACCGTGAATTTATTTCATAGTTGTTTAATAACGCCGAACATACATGCAGTCCGGCCCGGGCTCATCCGGAGGTGTCGTCTTCGGATGGGTCTCTGAGCGCTTGAGAGATGAACTCGCTCCCGACGGCCACCACTCCTCAGCCTGTGGATGACACGGAGGTGTTGTCCTGAAGGTTCCCCGAGCAGGGGGAGGTGACCCTGGAGACACCCCAAGGCGGAATTCCAAGTGTCAGACATGCAGGGTTCAAGATCCCCGCGGATCGCGTCGATGAGAGCCGCAACAAGGCGGACTCTCGACAGAACACTGCTCCGGAACCTTCGACGGTTCTGGACTTAGGTGGGCAGCCCCTTGTTAGGGAGGGTGAGCCGTCCGTGCCGAGGACTTCTGTCGCGCCAGCGTCGCCAGACAGTCTGGTGGAAGCTCTTCGAGGCGCTTCCATGGATGAAGAGCACCTTACTCTTATGAGTGCGGTGATTCAAAAGGTTATGTCCGCCAAAAGCGGACCAACCGGAGCCTGCACAAGCCTCCTGACGGGCTTCGAGGTAAGTAATGAGAATGTGTAAAATTATCACCCGATAGGTAGTAGCCTGATACTCTGCTTGGTGTTGGAAAGAAAAGCCAAGCGGAGGGTCAATTATAATCCATGAAGTCTAATAAGTGTTTATGTGACTAAGAAGGCCGTGCTGCTTGCGCTGCTGCCCATACAACCGAGGTTGCCGAACAAAAGCGGCACTGGGCAAGCGCGAGGAGAGCTTCGACCTCACGAAGAGGCAGCTCGAAGAGCAAAAGGTGAGTAATTCTCCGCTCATATGTATTTAAAGATAGGCAAAATTGGTCAGACTGACGCCAAAGCGTCGTGGCTGTGTAACAGGGGCCACCGCCGAGGTGGCGTCCTGAAAAAGTGCTGTCGAGGCCGAAAACTCAGCGGCCTTGGAATGCAAGGCCTTGAAAAACAAAGTGCTAGGGTAGGCGAGGTACAACAAGAGCTCCGGGACCTCGGCAAGAAGTGCGAGTCCGTGGAGCATGATCTGAAGATGAAGGAGGCCGAGCTTGCGAAGGCCCTTATAAATGAAAGATGTCAAGGCGAAGCCGAGAAAGCACAGCAGGAGATCCGAGGAGGCCAAAAGATAGCAGCGGGTAAGAAAGTCTTTATGCAAAGCAAGCATGTGGAGGCGTTTCTTTTACTTACTCAAATTCAGACTCTCGAGGGCATTTGCAGATCTGCCGCAGCGTCTCGAGATCTTTGCGGAGTTCTACCGTGCCGGAGGGAGCTCAGCGGAGAAGCTGTTACGGTCCCGGTATCTTGGGGCGATCATCGATGCCTCGGCGACCAAGCTGAAGCGATTGATCGAACTCCACGGGGTGGCGAACGGCTATGAAGGACTTCATAGTCAAGATGTGGCTGGTGAACTCCTGCCCGATAGCTACTTTGGCCTGATCAGCGGATGGTGGATGTCGCCCATGGCTTGAAGTGATCAGCGATCCGTTTGCATCGAAGGTGCCATGAGCCTTTGCCCGTGTCAAGGTGCATTGGGGTAAGTTGGATGCGGAGAAGCTTGTCAGGGCGGGCGCCCGGAGGGCAAGCGCATCGCCATCCCAAAATGTACTATGATGGCGTGATGAAGGTGCTCATCTAAATCGCCGATGAGTGTACCAAGGATGCCATTTTGGAATGAATTCACTTCATCATGTTTGTAATTAAAGATGAAGTTACTTGCGCTATGTAGCGCTTTTGTTATTAAAATATTACCTTACATGCGGCTGTTTATAAAATTCTGAAAGTAGGCGGTTCGTGGCTTCCTCCCCGTGTAACTAGTACTAGGGTGTTAAATGGAAAACCAGACACTCTTTATCAAATGTTTGGTCCCTTAAGGAGGCGTCCGCGCAGTGAACAAGGCAATCGGACTATCGGCTTTACAACTTTCACTTAGCCATAGAAGTCTACAATTTTAAATTTAGTGAAGCCCTAGAATCGGAAGGCGAATCGAGCGCTATGCGCCTAGATCGGACGAAGCTGATTATCGCCTAAGCGGAAAATCTTTAAGGATTTTAGAACCTCTCAAACAGCGACCAGCTCTCGCCACATCATGCCGGTCAGTTTTCGGCTTTCTCTACTAAGGTGTTCGTCCGGAAGAACCGGGACACAATCGCATGATAGTTCTCCTGCGCTACCTTAGCGATATAGCGGAACATAAGGCACCAAAACAAGGGGCGAGCTATCCCAGCTGTAGACCCAAGACATGATTGGAGCTGATGCATATAGTGCTATAAGTTTGGGGTGCCGCCTTTGTTGAAAGTGTTAGGACTTCATTTGCCATATTACAGAGCGCCATGAAAGCCCACAGCAAGTGACAGCGCCAAGGTGTACGGATGCAATATCAAATGAACATTTATAAAAGAAAAAAATTATCAAATAAGAATAATAAGCTGACACTATAGGTAATCTCCCATTGACGAAAAATACGTTTAAGCGTCGTTTACAATGGATCGTTAAGCGAGAGATAAAATAGGACTATTTAACATGTCCTATCCGAGGGCAGGTTGTGTTCGGATAGATAAAGCAGGTATAATGATCGTAAATAGATTCCACACAGGTATTTCATACATACTGTATTTGTTGCCTCCTTGGATGTCTCTCCCCTATAAGTCCGGCAAGTCGGCTCTTACGAGGATGCTGCACTAACGCGGTGTCTGAAAATGAAGGGAAAAGAGTATGAAGGTATTTGGCGGTTACCGCACTATTATTAGGTCGTTGAAGCGCCTCCGCCTATGCCCAGGGTATCTTGAGTGCGTAATTGTATGCAGCGTGTACGAATGCTGCTTTGGAGGGGCTTGGCGGAGGCGGACTGCTAATCACGCTCTTGGCGTTCGATGATCTGTTGCGGGGTGTTCGGACTTCGCTTGGCGGTGCTCGAAGTTGTTGCGGATTGGTTTGTCGGAGTAGGCGCATTGTACTTCTGCGCGAGGGCTGCGTATGCTCTTACATTGAAGGAAGCGGTCCATATTTCCATTGACGGTGATGACCCCGCGCGGTCTGGCATCTTGAGCTTGAGTATGCATAATGTGGTATCGCATTGAATCTAGCGAATGTGGTTCGTCCAAGCAGTGTGTGGTAACCACTACGGAAAGGGACGATTTCGAAGATTAACTCTTCGCTCTAGAAGTTGTCCGGGGATCGAAGACCACTTCGGTGTTATAAACCCGTCTGGCGGGCCTCTACTCAAGAATTACACCCTTAAAGGTGGTTTTAGTGGGCTTAATCCTTGAAGGTCAATGCCCATTTCGCGCCTTTGTGTCACGATAAAGCGAGTTCGAGGCTGCTGCCGCGTCCATAAGGACTCGCGTGAGGTGGAATCCGTCGATGATTGGGTCTAAGACCAATGCGGCTGAGCCACCATGACGGATGCTAGTGGGATGATCCTTACGATCAAAGGTGATTGGACAAGCTGACCACGGGCTGAATTTGAAGCGGCGGCTCCATCGCATAGGCGTCCCTTAGTGCCGCTTCCGTTCCGCAGGGGATGTGCGTGGCATAGATCATGTTGACCGTTTTCACACAGGGGGATTTCTTCTGCCCCTGTGTTGACGTCGGGGCTCCTCGTCATCGTCATTGTGCAGCCCTTGTCCTTGTCTTGGCGTTTATCTTGCGGCCTGTTTGAATACCAACAATCTCTTTTGGTGTGGTTGGCTGGCTTGTCCGGTGCCATGAATTTAGCACGGCGCTCGATATCACGGTCCAGGCTGGGCGGTCCACTGATTATTTCTTCTGACGACTTCTTCGCTGGCCGGGCTTGGATCCATAATCTGGCGTTGGTATCGTGTCTTGGTCACGATCGCCGTTGTTCCGTCGCTTATGCATTACGCCGTGGCTTGCCGTTATTATCGCGCCATCCGAATTGCCGGTGTGGCGTAGTCTGCTGAGCCAACAAACTGTCCTCACCAGCATAAAAGCGGGTCATTAGTGTTGTGAGCTGCCATGGACTTGGGTTTTCTGACCGAGGTGTCGGCGAGCCACTCGTCACGAATATTATGCTTAAATGCCACCAGGGCTTGGCGTCGGACGGTCAACTATTTGGTTCTTTTTAGTTAGGAACCGAGTCTAGAATTTCCTGGCTGACTCTCCGGGCTGTTGAGTAATGTGGCTCAAGTCATCGGCGTCGGTGGTCGCACATATGTGCCACTGGAAGTTGTCAAGGAATCGTCTTCTAGGTTTTCCCAACTGCCAATGGAATTTCTTTGGCAGGCTGTTTAGCGATCTTGGGCTGGTCCTTTGAGCTTAAGGGAAGATAATTGATGGCGTGTAGATCATCTCCATGGGCGTGTGAATGTGGAGAAGAAAATCTTGATCCATCTGCGAGAGTGCTGTTGTGCCATCGTATGATTCGATGTTCTGGTTTGAACCCTTCTAGGAATTAAGTGATCCATTACTTCGTCGGTGAAGCGAGAGGGGTGCCACGGCTCCTCTGTGCGGGCTATGTGGCTATGCAGGTCGAATTGCTCTGGTGGCTATATTGACCCGGCGGACTTGTTGAAGGTCTGTCGGCGTGGCCCGTCGTCGTCGCGTGCGAAACCGCCCGCGATCCGTGAATCGATCTTGGTTGTCGGTTTTGTTGCCGGGCGTAGTGTGTTGGCTGGTATGCGGACTGGTATGCCGTTTATCCGGCCACGGGTGGCGGTCAGCCTATGGTGCTCGAGTCCGTATTCCTCGGCTACGGGACTTGGTCCATCTGTCGTGAGCAGGTCTTGATCAGCTTGGAGTTCTTTGCTGCTTCTTTTCGGGCTCCTCGCGGTGGCTATAAGCCGGCGCTTGAAGCGCTCTGCTCTCACGGGATCCTCGAGCCGCCCGAACTTCGTCGTCGCCGAGGCTAATCTCGTCTTCGGAGGGCATGTAGCTGTCCTCCTCCGGGTACTCGTCCGTCGCCTATTCTTACAGGCGACCTGCTCATCCTCTGTTGGCCTGCTCGGCGGGCTGATCGAGGGTTGTATTCTTCTTGGCACCATTCGGATTGTTTTTAGTCTCTGGGCGGTATTGCTGTGGCGGGGCTTGGAGTGGCGCCGGCAGCGCCCATTCTTTGCTTTTTTCCACGAGGTTTTATCCTCCGTTGCCTCATCGCCATTTGTTTCCTTGAATGTCCACCATATATATATATATCATAAGAAGAGGTGGCTGTCCACCGCCCAATAATGATGGTTCATGTTCTTCCCTGCATCGTCGTCCATACCGTCGATGTCTTGAATCAAAGTTCGATTACCTTGGTTAAATCATCGACCGTGGCAATGAATTCCTTAAATCGCCCTCCCTCGGCGGACATAGTTGTGAAAAGCCCTCTGACAAAGAGAGACTTTAATGAGTCCAGCATATGCCAAAAGCGAGTCTTTGGAAGATATCCTAGCGGTGAGCGACATTACGGGCCCATCACAGCTCGGTGGCTCGAGTGTGTCTTGTGGAACCCTCGTCCGGATCTGAATCCGGTCGGAGTTACAGGTCACCAGAGGTAAGACCCATGTTGGCTCCATCGCGATGAGTCTTGGCGACCTGCGGGCGGGGTCCATCCCTCGATCCTTAGGCAGCGCGGCCTGCTCGGTTAGGTCGGGGATACTCTGGGGTGATACCCGAGCTTAGTCCGACGGCAGGTCTAAGCCATGCTAGTCGTGGCTGTTGATTCTTCTGAGGCATAGGCCCAAATCCGCCGAAGATCAAGTCTCCGTGGATGTCCGCCCGTGTAGTTCAGGTTTCGAACGACACATTGGCCGGCGTGGTGTCGATCTGCTCGGATGGCCAGCGAGTTGGCCCATAGTCTTGAAACCGCCGAACACGAAGATCTCCAGGAGAAAAGTCTCATCTGGACAGCGTCGTTGATGATGATTGAAGGAGCCATCGAGCACAGCAATGACGACATAGAGGAACTCTCAATGAAAGCACCAATGTCGATTGTCAAAACCGGCGGATCTCGGGTAGGGGTCCGATCTATCGTCAAGGCTGATGGTAACGGGAAGCAAGGGACAGGATGTTTACCGGGTTTGGGCCCTCTCGATGGAGGTAAAACCCTACTTCACCTTGATTAATATTGATGATATGGGTAGTACAAGAGTAGATCTACCATGAGATCTTAGAGGCTAAACCCTAAGAGCTAGCCTATGATGGTATGATTGTAATTGTGATCGGCCTTCTAAGGACCAACCTCTCCGGTTTATATAGTCACTTGAGAGGGCTAGGGTTTACATGGAGTCGGTTACAAGGAAGGAAATATAATATCCGGATCGCCAAGCTTGCCTTCCACGCCAAGGAAAGTCCCATCCGGACACGGGCCGAAGTCTTGACTCTTATATCTTCACGCTTCAATAGTCCGGACGTTATACACAGTCCGGCTGTCCGGATTAGCCCTAATCTAGGACTCCCTCAAGCACCACAAGCCTGGCCTTGGGAGTTACATTCCCTCTCGGGGCCGTGGGACTGAGCTTGCGCTTACTACACCTACCTTTGAGTCAATAACATGTGGACCCGATGGGTGACTGGTCCACATGTAATGCTCCGGCGGAGGCGGTGGGGCCAAGAGGGTGAGCCGCGAGTTGGGGGCGTGTGGTTTCATGGGTTCGGCGTCGTGGGAATCATGGTGGCTGTGGTAGAAACTTGATGCTCGCCCCATTTAGGTGGCCCATGTCATGCACACAAGGTAGAGGCGGTCGGCCGAGAGGGTGAGGCGCACGTCGGGCGTGGTGCCGTGGGTTGGAGGCGTCGTGGGAATCGCGAGATGAAGCGTGATGGTCGCCGTGGTTGAACTTCCATGGACAAGCTGTCATGTCTCACGGACACATGCTGCATACCGATCACTAGAAGGAGTAGCGAGAAAGCTATATATGCGGATAAATAGTTCCTTATAGTCAAGCGGACCGGCCTACTACTCTGTTCCAAGACATGCACACCATCGAAATAGTCCATCTATATCAATATACACCGAGAGGAATAATTTTTTACAAGAGAAATAGTTCATCCATCCATAATGCCCTCCTCTTTGGTGCAGCGTTTTGTTCTTCTTCTTCTTCTTCTTCTTCTTCTTCTTCTTCTTCTTCTTCTTCTTCTTCTTCTTCTTCTTCTTCTTCTCCTCCTTCTTCTTCTGCTTCTCCTTCTCCTTCTTCTCCTTCTCCTTCTTCTCCTTCTCCTTCTTCTCCTTCTTCTCCTTCTTCTCCTTCTTCTCCTTCTTCTCCTTCTTCTCCTTCTTCTTCTTCTTCTTCTTCTTCTT